>JBBPBQ010020323.1:43837139-43895891 GCA_037974755.1 Cicer yamashitae | reverse complement strand
TTCTGCTGCCAATGCCTCAAAATTTAAGTTTGGAAGAGGAGGATTTTCATCCAACAAGTTAGCATATGCATGAACTTCATTTGCCAAGTCTTCATGACTTGTGCTTCCAATGAAGCATGCTTCCAGCGCATCTTGGGAGAGTGGTCCGAAAGAATACTCCTTAACACAATGATCACTTAAATCAACCCCACAACAAGAATCTTCAAGAGAAGGACTTTTCATAAGGTTAGACAAATTAAATTCAATATTTTGATCACCCATATTGAAGGCAAGCTTCCCATGTTTCACGTCAATAGCAACTCTTGTTGTGGCTAGAAAAGGTCCGAGAAGAATTGGGACTTGGGAGTCATCTTCCATTTCCAACACCACAAAGTCAGCCGGTATAAACAATTGTCCTACCTTGATAAGAATATCTTCTAATATTCTCACCTGATATTTGATAGATCAGTCAGCTAGATGTAAGGAAATCTTATGGGTTTTAACTCACCCACATCAAGCTTCTTACACACTGCCAAAGGCATGAGGCTCACACTAGCCCCAAGATCACACAAAGCATGTTTAAAACTCATATCACCAATTACACAAGGAATAAAAAAACTTCCAGGATATTTAAGTTTGGGAGGCAATTTATTTTGAATTATGGCACTACATTCCTCAATTAAAGCAATTATCCCATTGTCGTCAAGTTTTCTTTTGTTTCACATTTTCTTTCAAAAACTTAGCGTATGACGACATTTGAGATAGTGCTTCATTGAATATGACGACATTTTCTTTCTCCCTCCTTATATATAA
Organism: Cicer yamashitae; assembly: GCA_037974755.1. Taxonomy (NCBI): domain Eukaryota; kingdom Viridiplantae; phylum Streptophyta; class Magnoliopsida; order Fabales; family Fabaceae; genus Cicer; species Cicer yamashitae. The sequence continues at coordinate 43,895,099 of JBBPBQ010020323.1, read as the reverse complement.
ATTTTTCAAAATTTCCACTAACTTCCTAAATTGTTCCTCAATTTTAGCCTTTGCGAATATGTGGGGAAATGGTATGGGTGGTTTGTATGGTGTCGAAGGCACATAAGGTTTTTCTTTTTCCTCATCTACCCTCTCACTTGATGGTTGGGCTCTTTCACTCTCATCCTAGACATTCTCTTCCGCATCTCTACCCTTGGGTTCCTTTAGTTGTTTTCTGTTTCTTAAGGTGACAACATTTAATTGTCCCTTGGGGTTAGGTTCAGGTTGCCCCGGGAACATACCGGAAGATCTAGAGGATGAAGCAACTTGTTGAGCCACTTGGGTGATTTGTGTTTCGAACATTTTATTGTGTGTGGCCATGGAATCTACCTTAGATGCTAACTGCATAAGTGCTTCATTCAATAACTAGTTTTGATTTTTAAACTCCTCGTATTGTTTTGTTTGAGTCAACATAAAATATTCCAGCAAATTTCCTAAGCTAGACATTTGGGGGCTGTTGAAAGGCCTTGATCCTTGGAAACCTGGAGGTCTAACCATTGGTTGGGAGATGGGATAATGGGAGGATTTTTGTAGGAAAATTTTGGATGATTTCTCTACCCTTGATTGTAAGTATTGGAAAAATGGTCCCCTTTTTGAGGATTGTAAAGATAATTAGCTTGCTCATTACCCAACTCACCATTAGCAAACATTTCGACTTGGCATTCAACGGCCACATGACCAACAATACCATAAATTTCACTAAGGGAACCATTTGGTGTGACAACATTTATATTCTATTTTTCAATTTTTTGAAACATTGCATCTACCTTAGAAGCAATATGATCTAACGCATCAACTTCATACCTACCGCCTTTCTTGAGGAGATCGATCACTTGACCATTGGTAGTGGTTCTGTGCCATGTCTTCAATTAGAGCATAGGTGATAACGTTTCAGCAAGTGTGCTGAATCGTTGCAAGTAATAATTAAAACAGTAGTACCGAGTGTCGAACTCAAGGATTGTGTTTTACTATCGAATTGTGTTTAATTACTAAAATTGAACAAAAAGTTTCCGAATTGATTGAAATAATATTTGAAATTAACAAGAGTAATAGAATTGAACTTTTATAACAAGAAAAATTTAGGGATAAGTTACACTTCGAATCCAACCTTAGTTTCTAATTTGATTATAGTTACTAAATTTCTTTATTGAACTATTACCAAATTATCTTTATTATTCTTGCTCTAATGTCTTAGTGACAGAACCTTTAATTCCAAAGTAACCCCTAATTCCTTAGTGGATTTAAGATTAGAATTAAGCCTTACAGTACAGAAATTCTCTTATTAAACCACTGTCTTTGCAACTAATTTAATTGGTTTCATGACCTGCATCTATCCCTAGACTACAATATCATAAATTTCTCATCTCAAGCATTCGTAACGTCCACTTCCGTTTCAAAATACGAATCGTAGAACATTTTAAAGTTGATCAAGCAATAAAAAACATTAAGCACATAGATGAGAAAAATAATTCAATAAACTCATTCATATAACTAGAAATCAAATCAAAAAAATAAGAGTTTCATCTTGTTTCACTCATCCCTAACAAATAGGGTTTAGTTACTCATGACAGATACAAAAGATAGAGATTAAAGAAGTATTACAAGAATGATTCATGAATGATTCTTGATAAAACTCCTCCAATGGTGTAAGAAACAGCCGTCTTTGAGTTTCTCTGCTACGGCACAAGTCTCCAAACTTCCCAATAGTCAAAATGATGACTAAAAAGTGAAAAAAACGTATTTTAATGTATTATGATGTGTGTCAGGAGCCCCAGGCGCGCTTGAAGCGCAATCTTGCTAATCCAGTGGTGTAGAAATGCTCCCCAAGCACAGGTTTCGCTCTTCAAGCGCACAACATCTTCAATCTGGAGTTTAGTGCTTTTTTCTCCTCTTTTGAGTCTGAATCTGGTTCCAGTGTCTTCATAAAAGTTGTAGCTATGGAAATTAGCTTTTACTTTCACTTGGTATGACTCCAATTGGACATCTATAACTCCAGATATGGCTGAAATACTCCACATATGTCATGTTTATTTCTCACCAAAATTCAGCACTGCACTAAAACAAAGAAACAACACAAAACTACGAAAAATCTCTACTTAATCAAGGTAATAAGAACATAAACATTTCATTAAATCCAAGAACTAAAATCAACAAAATATATCAAATAACTCCTTAAATTAACTAATGATTAAAGATAAATAAGACTAAAAACAATGAAAAATAAACATATGATGAAGAGTTATCACAACCCCAAACTTAATCAATTGCTTGTACCCAAGTAACAATTAATTTCAGATTTGGTATAATTAAAATGAAACTTAAACTCAATTTTATCAAATCAAATCAGACTTAATTCTCAAAGTTTCAACTACTACAAAACATTCATCATGCTTCATGGTTGCTTACATAAAAAAAAAAACATCATTTGTACACTGCATTCATTCATCAAGTTCAACTCTCTCTTCGCACAATCTCACTAAAATTTCTCTCAAGTGTTTAGCAAGGGTTATGAATGTATCACTCAACCTCTAGACCATGCATCACGCTACCATAAGCTTGAAAAAATTCTAGTTAGCAATCACAATGTAACAAACACATACACTTATGGAGGACTTCCAGGTTGTAATGGGGCTTAGGTAAGGGTATGAAATTTTGGGATAGTAGGTTTTACTACTTGGAGTTAGGCATACATTTTCAAATTATTCTCCCTCTTTTATTCTATTTTTTTTTCTCACATTTTATGGTGAAAATTCTCAACCATTGACAAAAGAACTAATAAGATGTTATTTATCAATGTACTCAAACTAATTTTTTTTTGTTTTGATTTTTTTTTTGTGAGAACCACCACCCCAAACTTAAAAGGTTGCTATCCCATGAGCAACCCCAAACTTAGAGCTTTACCAAGACGAGACAAAAAAATTTCTACCTAACACCAAGTAAGGTGATTTAATTAAAGTTATGTCTTTGCCTTGTACATGGCTAGTAACCGAAAGAAATGGGCAAGGCTCAAAGGTGCTAACAAAGGATAAAATTTGCATAAGGAAGTTAGAAAGGCTCAAACGACCAAACAAAGTTGCCTCAGTGTATGCATAAATCACAAGTGATGCAAGTCAGAATTAGTGCAAGTTCTGAAGGGATAACACATGTCTGGATAATCACACAACAAAGAATTAAAGTGTATAGGCTCAAAAGCTCACAACTAGGATAATAAGAGAGAGTATGAAATATCTAAATGATGCCAAACATGCCACTACAAAATTTATTTATTTAAAAAAAATGGCAAGTGAGACTTCGACAACCAAGGAGTAATCAACAATGCATGCATGAGTGAAACTCATCGAATTGAGCAATGATATGAGCAAAGAAATAGAGTTTAAATTTCAAAATATGAAATAGATAGTTTAAGACTAGCTTCAAGTTGTTAAAAATTCTTCATCATAGTGCAAGTTTACACACAATTAAAAAGAAACAAATTCAAATAACAAAAATAGGATTGCAAAAATAAAAGTTACCTCTACCTATGGGTTGCCTCCCACGAAGCACTTTTTTAAAGTATTAGCTTGACGCCTCAACTATTGTCAAGGTGGCATATATGACAGAAAGAACACATCATCCTTCTTCTTTTTGTTTGGTAGAAATTCCATGAACTTGAGAAATAAATGATGTTGCTTCCATGTCCTTTTCAATTGGACATTGATAAACAAGGCATAGATTGACTCTCGAACTTCATCAATCTCTTCTTTTTTCTTTTCCTCGTTCGTGTTTTCCTTTTGCTTATCTTCTTCTACCACAACAATGAAATCATCTTCAATCTTCAACTTCTCCTCTATCTTCTCAAACTCAACCATTTGCTCAAATAACCTCTCACATTGACTTTCAAATCTTTCAATTGAAACCATGTTATTCTTCATGAATTCAACCAAAACGTCCTTGATGTGAAAGTCCATGTCATCGAATTCTTTAGATAGAATTTTAGGAGGTAGAATTTGTTCCCAATTGATCTTTTTCATATAACACTCGTCGTATTCTGCTTCTATGACCAATAGATCTTCATATTCTAGTGGTGGGACATAGTAATCAAAGCAAGTTCCATTCCTATATTCTTCTCCGCAAAAGTCACACCTAAGAGGTCGCGTCTGAGTGTTATATTTTACAAATGTATCTCTCAAGATCTGTCCCTCAATTATGCGTAATTCAGCAGATATAAGACAAGTGTCATTCTCTTCCAATAATTGTAGTAGAATATCATCATTACAATCTTCCATGCTGCACAACAGATAGTTATCTCAAACAAAGAAGAAACAAACCACTAGCACACGACATTAGCAAGCTCAACAAATAAAAAAATAAAAATAGGAAAAAAAAGTTTTTTTTTCAAAATTAAAAATAAAAGAAAAACAAAAAATTTATTGCAGAGCAAAAAATTCCAATTAAGTAAATAAATTATAACTCAATAGTGATATGGCAATCCCAGGCAACGGCGCCAAAAACTTGATAGCGTTTCAGCAAGTGTACTGAATCGTTGCAAGTAATAATTAAAACGGTAGTACCGGGTGTCGTATTCGAGGATTGCGTTTTACTATCGAATTTTGTTTAATTACTAAAATTGAACAAAAAGTTTTCGAATTGATTGAAATAATATTTGAAATTAACAAGAGTAATATAATTGAACTTTTATAATAAGAAAAATGTTAGGGATGAGTTTCACTTCGAAGCCAACCTTGGTTTCTAATTTGATCCTAGTTACAAAATTCTTTTATTGAACTATTACCGAATTGTCTTTATTATTCTTGCCCTAATGTGTTAATGACATAACCTTTAATTCCAAAGTAACCCCTAATTCCTTAGTAGATTTAAGATTAGAATTAAGCCTGACAGTACAGAAATTCTCTTATTAAACCATTGTCTTTGCAACTAATTTAATTGGTTTCATGACCTGCATCTATCCCTAGACTACAATATCATAAATTTCTCATCTCAAGCATTCGTAAAGTCCGCTTCCGTTTCAAAATACGAATCATGGAACATTTTAAAGTTGATCAACCAATAAAAAGCATTAAGCACAGAGATCAGAAAAATAATTCAATAAACTCATTCATATAACTAGAAATTAAATCAGAAAAATAAGGGTTTCATCTTGTTTCACTCATCCCTAATAAATAAGGTTTAGTTACTCATGACAGAGATACAAAAGATAGAGAATAAAGAAGAATTACAAGAAAGGTTCATGAATGATTCTTGATAAAACTCCTCCTATGTGTTAGAAGCAACCGTCTCTAAGTTTCTCTGCTAGGGCACAAGTCTCCAAACTTCCCAATAGTCAAAAAGATGCCTAAAAAGTGAGAAAAATATGTTTTAATGTATTTTGATGCGCGCCGCAACCTCAGTTGCGCTCCAAGCACAATCTGGAAGATCCAGTGGTGTAGAAGTGCGCCTTAGGCGCAGGTTTTGCGCTTCAAGCACACAGCATCTGTTGTCTGGCGTTTAGTGCATTTTTCTCCTCTTTTGAGTTCGAATTTTGTTTTGGTGTCTTCATGAAAGTAGTAGCTATTGTAGCTTTCATTTGCACTTGGTGTGACTCCAATATGATATCTACAACTCTAGATATGGCTGAAATACTTCCTATAGGTCATGTTGATTTCTCACCAAAATTCAGCACTGCACTAAAACAAAGAAACAACACAAAACTACGAAAAATCTCTATTTAATCAAGGAAATAAGAACATAAACAATTCATTAAATCCAAGAACTAAATTCAACAAAATATATCAAATAACTCCTTAAATTAACTAATGATTAAAGATAAATAAGACTAAAATAATGAAAAATATGCATATGATGAAGAGTCATCAATAGGCTTCTTCTATGTTCTTGTTCATCAGCTCTCCTCCTGCAACAACATCTACTATCTTTCTTGTAGTGTACGAGAGTTTATTTAGAATGTATGGACAATTAGCCATCTCTCCAACCCATGATGAGGGCACAATCTCAGCATCTCCTAGAAGTGCTCCTAAGCTTCATAGAGCGATTCTCCATCTTTTTGAAAAAACTTTTCATTTGATTTCTCAATTGTGCGGTTTTGCTTGGTGGAAAGTATCTAGTAAGAAATGCTTGCTTTAATTGATCCCATGTGGTAATGGATTCAAAAGGAAATGAATGTAGCCAAGCTCTAGCTCCATCCCTTAATGAAAAAGGGAAAAGCCTTAGTCTAATGGCGTCACTAGTCATTCAATTCATTTTCAAAGTCTCACAATACTCTAAAAAAATCGACATATGGAGGTTTAGATCATCCGTTGGAGGACCAGAGAATCGGTTTTGTTGCACAATGGATAGCAACAAAGGTTTTAATTCAAAATTGTTAGCCCCTACCGTCGAGCGTGCAATTTTTGAATGCGGTCTGTAGTATTGGGAGAGGCATATTCTTTCAAGGTTCTATTTTCAGCCATTTTTAAATCCTTTCTTGTTCACAAATTTTTTCTCTCTTCTTCTTCTATGGAAAAATCTTTCTATCTCGGGTAATGGTTCGACAAGATTTCCAAGACTTCGGATTCTTCACATTCAAAAAGAGAAAAATCAGAAATCAAAATAAATAAAAAAATAAAAACAAAATGAAATTTTTTATTCTAATCGGTTCAGAAGAAGAGAGTTAATATCAAAAGCAAAGTCCCCAGCAACGGCGCCAAAAACTTGATAGGACCACAAGTGCACGGTATTATTGCGTAGTAAAAGTTATCATTTCCACAAGGACTTTGTTATGAGTATCAATCTCTCTTTACTATGATGATTAGCTAAAACAGTAAATGTTAATAATGATTTTTAGTTAAAATTCGCAATAAAAATAATGCATTGGGATTGTAGTTTTTTACGATGATGGATACAATAAAACTAAACTTCTTCATGTTATGGGTGTTAAACTCTTAAAAATCAGATAAACAATTATAACTAATGCCTTCTTTCAAAGAACAAAAGTGTATTTTAAACTAATAACCAACCTATTTTCATGATTGATGTATTATCAAAATCCTTTAAGAGAAGATATTTTTCATGATTTCAAGAGAACCAAAATATATTTTCATTGATTCTCTTGTCCAATCATAGGGGTCAGATATCAAATCCACCTTTTGGTGTATTATTTGATATCCAAGTAATCCTTGCTGCCTTGGAGTGGCATATTTTTGCTTTTTTTCTCATTCAGCCATTACGGTCATAATGGCCATTACGGTCAGGCATTACTTCTTGTTGGAACTTGAGTTTCTTTCATTTTCTTTATCAGGATGGACCATGACTTCACCACTTGACTTCAAGGCTCTTTTGCACCAAAAATCTTCACTTATTCCTTCACTTCTCCTTGCAATCTAAGGAAAACAAAAAGGTTGTAAAATAGAACTAAAACCGAATTAAAAACATCAAATTAACCTATCAAACAAAGCTATAAAAACAGATAAATTCTAGCTTATCAGGAACCAATTCTCATATTACACCAACTCAATTTCACATGTTATCATGATTTATGCATTCTTCCTACTATCATTTGAACCATTGGACATATACTACACTCACTCTTTGAACAACAAAACTCTACAAGGTACACTTTCCACTTGCATGTATCAAACATGACAAAAACATTTATCCAGCAAAACACATAGTATACACTACATAAAACAAGTCTATTATGCAGATACAAATACAATTATCTCATGAAGCCTTTACAACACAATTAATAAAAAGGCTAGAATTTAGATTTCAAAAAGGTAAAAGGTTTAGAAAGTAGGGTTGCCTCCCAATAAGCGTTTCTTTAACGTCACTAGCTTGATGCGCAATGTGATCTCAAGAATCACTCAGATGAATCACAATGGTGAGCATTTCAACTTTACCACCCAAATAAGGTTTGAGCCTTTGCCGATTAATTGTCCAGCTCCTTTTGGTTGTACCATAAGGTTTAACCTCTTTCACAGTAAATGGTTCGGACCTCAACCTAGAATTGAACAACAATACCTGTTGGCCCAGTATGAGCTCTTGTTTCAAGATTTTTTTATCATGATAAGACTTCACTTTTCGCTTGTATTTCTTAGAAGACTCATAAGTATGCAACCTCATCTCCTATAATTAATGCAACAGTAGTTTCCTCTTTTCTCCATCTGCCTTTGGATCAAAATTCAAATATTTCAAGGTCTAGAAAGCTTTATGTTTCATCTCCTATGGAAGGTGGAAAGCTTTACCATAAACCATCGGAAATGGCGATAAACCAATTGGAGTTGTGTAAGCATTCTTGTACGCCCAAAATGCGACATCTAATTTCATTAACCAATCTTTTCTTGATGATGCAACTGTCTTTTCAAGTATCCTCTTGATTTCTCTATTGGATACATCAACTTGCACATTGGTTTGCGGATGATATGGAGACTCTACTTTGTGTCGAACATTATAATGCTCCAATCTTTTTGATGTTGTGCATTACAGAAATGAGATCCCCCATCCTTATCAACACTCTAGTGGGCCAAACCTACTAAAAATATTCTTTTTCAGAAACTTTATTATTTTCTTGGCATCAGCTTTATGTGCGGCCATTGCTTCAACCCACTTTGTCACATAGTCGACTGCACCTAAGATATACTCATCTGTGAAGGATGAGGTAATGGTCCAACAAAATCAATCCCCCAACAATCAAACACTTCGACTTCAAGTATCTTATGTAGAGGCATTTCATGTCTTCTTGAGATGCTCCCCGACCTTTGACAACTATCACATCTTTGAACATGATCATAAGTATCTTTGAAAATAGTGGGCCAATAAAATCCAGATTGAAGAACCTTTGCAGCAATTCTTTTCATATTGTAATGACCCCCATAAGGTGAATTACGACAATGCCACATTATACTTCTTAATTTCTCTTTTAACACACACCTTCTTGACAGATTATCAACTCCAAGATTAAACAGATAAGGATCATCCCATACAAATTGATTCGCATCTCGAAGGAATTTATCTTCAAGAATAACTCCAGCCACTTTAAAATTTGCCATATCAGCAAACCATGTCCGTTATTGCACTAGAAAGAGTTTTTTATCAGGAAATTCTTCCAGTACCTCTTTTTCTTTTATGGTCACCTCATCATTCACTAGTCTTGACAAATGGTCATCTACTAGATTTTTTGTTCCTTTTTTATCCTTGATTTCCAAATCGAATTCTTGCAACAATAGCATCCATCTTATCATTCTTGGTTTAGAATCTAATTTGACCATCAAGTATTTGATAGCTGCTTTATCAGTGTAAACAACAATTTTGGAGCCAATAAGGTAAGATCTAAATTTTTCCAGAGAATATACTATTGCAAGCAATTATTTCTCAGATGTTGCATAATTCATTTGAGCTTCATTTAAAACCTTGCTCGCATAGTGTATAGCATGAAAAAAAAATTATTCCTTTGACCCAAAACTGCCCCCATTGCATAATCACTAGTATCACACGTTAGTTCAAAATCAAATTTCCAATCAGGTGCAGTGATTATGAGTGCTGAAAGTAGTTTTGTTTTTAACAAATCAAAAGGATTACAACATGACTTATCAAAATTGAATGGCATATCTTTGTTGAGAAGATTGATTAATGGCTTGGCAATCTTTGAGAAATCCTTGATAAAACGCCTCTAGAATCCTGCATGCCCAAGAAAGCTTTTGATTCCTTTGACGTTGATTGGTGGGGGAAGCTTTTCAATTACCTCCACTTTGGCTCTATCAACTTCAATACCTTTTGAGGAAATCTTGTGACCTAGAACAATGCCTTTTGTCACCATAAAGTGACATTTCTCCCAATTTAGTACCATATTTAACTCCACACACCGTTTTAGTACAGTGCCAAGTTTGCCAGACATAGATCAAATGAGGCTCCAAAAACAGAGAAATCATCCATGAAACTTCAATACACATTTCAACCAAATCTAAGAAAATGGCGAGCATGCACCTCTGAAATGTTGCTGGAGCATTACATAACCCAAAAGGCATCCTTCTATATGCAAAGACACCAAAGGGGTATGAAAATTATGACTTTTCATGGTCTTCTGGATTGATAGTTATTTGATTGTAGCCGAAATATCCATCTGGGAAAGAGTAAAAGGCTTGCCTAACTAATCTTTTCAGCATTTGATCCATGAAGAGTAGCTGAAAATGGTCTTTTCTAGTAGCTTTGTTCAACCTTCCATAGTCTATACACATTCTCCAACTTGTCGAAATCAGTTCATTATTTTCATTAGTGATGACCGTCATACCTCCTTTCTTTGGAATCACCTGAATTGTACTCACCCAAGCACTATCTGATTGGGATAGATCATTCCTACTTCAAGCAATTTCACAACCTTCTTTCAAACAACCTCTTTCATTGTAGGACTCAAATGACGTTGAGGTTGAGTAACTGGTTCGAAATCTTACTCCATCAAGATACTATGCATACAATATGAAAGACTGATTCCTTTCAAATCAAACAATGTCCATCCTATTGCTATTTTATTTTTCTTCAGAACCTCTATCAATTTCTTCTCTTCATGAGTTCATAAGGAACTACTGATGGTTATTGGTTTGTTTCCGCCATCTTCAAGAAAAACATACTTCAAATGTGGCGGCAACACCTTTAATTCCAATTTCAAACTAGTTAGCTTCCCTTCATCTTTCAATTCTTCGTTAACTACCTCGTGGGGGTGGAATCTCTTTCTGGGTGTCTAGATCCCTAAGGCACTCCTCAATCTCTTTTTCTTCCTCAATATTAAGAACATTGAGAGTTTCCATCAAAGCTTACTCTAAATGACTCAGAGTATGAAGTTGGTTTTTGGCTTCTAGAACTGCTTCATTTATGACATCCATTTGCAAACATGCTCCTTTTTCATTTGGATGTTTCATGGCTTCAAAGAGATTAAAGCTAACCTCATCATTTTGTACCCTAACTTTCAATTTCCCGCCATCCACATCAATCATAATTCTTGCAGTTTTCATGAACGGTCGACCCAACATGAGAGGAACTTCATCATCTTCCTCATATCCATTACTACAAAATCCACAGGAAACATGAATTTATCCACTTTAACTAGGACATCTTCAACTACACCATAGGGGCGCTTGATGGACCTGTTAGCTAGTTGCAGCGCCATCCTTGTAGGTCGCATTTCCAAATCACCAATGCTCTTGACCATGGAAAAAGGCATAAGATTTATGCTTGCTCCTAAATCAAGAAGTGCCTGCCCTACTGATAAGCTTCCAATTGTGACAAGAAAAGTGACTCTCGCAAGATCCTTTGATTTTTGAGGCAAGCACCATTGAATAATTTCATTGCACCCAACTTCCAGCTTAATAGTCTCTTCATCGGTGAATCTTTTGTTTTTGGTCAATATCTCCTTCATGAATTTTGTATATGAAGGCATCTTCTCCAAGGCTTCAGAGAATGGAATATTGATCTGTAATCTTTTGAAAATATCTAGAAACCTTGAGTATTGCTTTTCCTTTACTTTCTTAGTTGAAGCATGTGAGTAAGGCAGGTTTTGCATATGAGGACTTTCAGATTCTTCTTCTCCTCAACCATTTTTTCTTCATTTTTTTCTCCAACTCTTTTTCTTTTCCCTTCGCACTCTTTATTTTTATTTTCATTTTCATTTTCACCTAATTCACCCTCATTATTGTTTTCTTCTATTTCTCTCTCACTTTCTTCTTCCACTCCCCCTTGCTTTTCTTTCTACTCAACAACAACTCTCTCAGTTTTAAGATTGTCGTCAATACCCTTACCAACCATCTTACCGTTCCTAGTTTTAATAGCTTTGCAATGCTCATTTGGGTTAGCTTAAGTATTGACAGTAAATATCCCTCGTTGTTGATCTGCATTGATGATGTTGATGTTAACATGGACATGTGTAACTAATCAATAGGATACATGAGAAAGTGATTGATGAAATCTAATCCCAACAATTTAATCTCACTATTAAGTTTACATTACTTATGTTGTTTTTCTTTTATCTAATTGAATTAATGAACAAAACTCTCATACTACTTTACTTAGAATCATAACTTTGTTGAACAGTTAAATATCGCACAAGTCCATGTAGATATGATAATCCATATACTTACTTTTGATATATCATCACCACGCCCCTCAGATCGCAGAGGAAAAACAAGCAAGAGAGTGCACTTTGTGAGAAACCTCATCAAATAGGTTGCTATTGAACCTTTTGAGAAGCATATAACTGAGTTGCTCAAGTTTGGAAAAATAAGAGGGTACTTAAGGTTGCAAAGAGAAAGCTTGGAACCCACAAACGTGCTAAGAAAAAGTTCGGGAGATGTCCAATGTACTCAGGAAGATGAGGGCTGACGGAGCAAGAGACAAGAAGAAATAAATATGATTTACTTTTAATATGGTTTAAATGATGAGTCAATGTTTTGATAGACTTATTGTATTAGCTTTTCCTTGCTTTAATTTTTTTCAAATATTTATGGTTAGAAATATACTCTATTTAACTAAGACTTGTGAGTTAAAATCAAATGTTCAAGCAAACTTATTATAAAATAAAAAACAAAAAAAAAAGGTTTCCACTCACAAAATCCAAACCAAATATTTGTTAAATAAACTTTAACCAAAAAAAATCTCTCACAACTTAAATCAAATATTTCTTCGACACTTGATTTTTCAAAACTTGTATTTCACAACTTTTCCACTTAAAATGGTTTTTCACTACTTCATTAAAAAAATGATTTTACACTCAAATCTTCATTCCTTGAAATGAAACATTTTCAAACATTTAATATATAAATCAAGTACTTGTTGTGATCAACATAAACTACAACATTTTCCACACTTTTCATTTCCCCTTTCCAAATTAACAATTAGTATACTAAGGTACTGTTTGGTAATATCAATAAGCTAGTTTATAGCTTATGAAACTAGCTTATAATCTTGTTGGATTAAATGAGATATGTTTGGTAAACAAACTTTTCTCACAAGCTTATATCTTATTTTGAGACGCTATTTCAAATAGTGTTTGAGTTTATAGCTTTTTACACTTTCTTCCATTTATAATGTCATTAATTTATTTTTATTATTTTTTATATATAAAACACACCGTCCCACTAACTTACGATTCACCCACTATCTTTAGTATTTTCTTCTCGGTGTTATTACTTTTGTTTTTTGTTCAGACTAGTACTATTACTTCTACATAACAGATCCATTTTTTCAATCCTTGCCAAAAAAATTCACAGCAAAAAATTTAACTTCATGTATGCCAAAAATCCCTATCACATAAAATGAAATTGACAAAGGCATGCATGAATAGAGCTGGACTCAATTTCTTTAATTCCTTGCCAAAATAACTCATAAAATCTTTCATCTTAGTCATCTGACCAGAAATTCATAAAGTTAAATTTACTTTTTATGCCAAATTGTAAACCGTAAAATGAATTGCTTTTTACGATTATTATTTATACACATGAGGTTTGTTAAATTTTTAGAGAACTCTTCAAATTTATATTTATATTATAATAAAAAATAGTAACTGATGAACAAAAAAAATGAATTCTATGGTTTTTTTTTTTTTTTTATATTTCAGAGCTTTATTACATTTTTTTGATTTTTTTCCACAAAAATCATAAATGAGAGAAATATAGTAAAGTAAAGAAATGAGTAAACATGAGAGACGTATCAGGTGAATTGGACAATCACGTTGGAATGAACAGAAGTCGGGGAGAAAAGTGATAGCTATAAGATAACATCAACTAACTAACGACATGGAAAAGAAGAAGAAAACATAAGAAATAAAGTAAAGTAGAAATATAGATTGAGTAAAAAAAAAAAAATAGATGAACAGTTCAAGTGATGAAAACTCCATCCCAATACTGAACTTAAAATATTTCCTTAATTCTTTTATATTGAACTTTTGATACTTAGGTTTAGCACCTCCATCACACCCTTTATCTATTTCAGTATCCAATTCATCAATGCAATACTCATCTTCAATAGGATTCATCTCATCAATCCCTAATGACACTATAAGGGACCACTCATCACCCTCACCAAATAGACTTCTACCAGTGATGCTTGCATTTTTTTTGTTTTACTTAAAAGAGGACTTATAGGGGTGGTTTTTTCTTCAATTTCTTCCGTCCATGTGCAATAGTGTGTAGTTCAACAACCCCTTGATTTACTTCCTCCTCAAATCCATCATCTACCCTCACCATCCTGTCTTTCGTACTATCATCAAACTAAACATTTTGTAGTGAATAATCACTATCTTCACTCCCTTTGTTCCTCAATTCATAAGACACCTTTACCTTCAACATTCACTTTGAGTGAATCACCAACTTTACCTTCAACACAAACATGACACCCAATCTTTTATGCACATTATACTGCACTTATATATCACTTTCATCATTATTTTCAATAATATAGTTAGACACATCTAATACATCCTTTTCCATACTAAATTTCTTTAGGTCATTATCCAACTATAAAGTACTAGGTTTCCACCAAAGACTCACATAATCAACAATAAAGTCTAATTCCTTTACAAGACCACGAGTCTAATCCTTTATATGCATGCACTTCACCACCTATGTACTTCAGTTGAGGGTCTAGTACAAAAAAAAACGCTTGGTAAAAACTCAACAAAAAATCTCATAGCTAGCATAAACCAATTTAAACAAGGCATCTATAAGAAAATTTTAGAAGAAAAAAATGTAGTAAAGAATAACACCCTAACCGTTCTACCAAAAAGATCTTCTCTGCTATACTCCACACGACTTCAATGCAGAAAACAACAAAAACAATATCCCCTTTTTATTAAACATATATCCAACAAGAAACCCTAAACCCCACATGGCTTTAGCAGGATAGCAACAATTTCGATAACAGAACTTTAAAAGAGGAATGTACACCATTGAAACAAGAAAAGACATATTTCAAGCATTCTTTGAGATTGAACCACCGTCTTCAAATCTTCACACAAAACGTAGGACCACCACCTTGGAAGCTTCACCAAACTCGAGATCACAAATGTTTCACTAACTATCTCTCAAGATCTAGGGTTTCCTCCCAAGATTATGTTTGAGGGTAAACAATTTAGGGTCTTAGGGATTTTTAACAATTTTCGAGACTCTTTTGTTAAATTATTTTTATAAAATTATATATCTTTTTATTTTGTAATTATTGGGTAATACATAATTATTATAGACTTTTCAAATAGATGTTACATCATTTTAAATGTTCACGTAGAGAGAAGAGAACAAGCTGAAACATCACAACAATTAATCATATTAACGAAAAGTGTTTGTAAAATAAGTTTGGGCACATATGATAATGGACATACAGATATAGAGCTGCCAATAGTTGTACATAAATTGGGGATGGAGGAGCTTAAAAATTCCAAGTTTGAAGCCACTTGGAAACCAGTTGCAACAATCATGGAGCAACTTTCTTCATTTCACCTTGAGGACAAGGTGATTCTTTTGGGGGAATCTTGTTAGAGAGAGCATAAATAAATGGTCGATATAGACAATTATGTTTTTATTATTTGTCAATTATGTTATTTAGGAATAAATAGAGAAAGGAAATAGGAAAGTGATAACGGGTAGGTGATTGAGTGGTTACGAGAGTGAGAGACCAAACTCTCTAATTCTTGGAGGAAGAGACCGAGACTCTTTGAATTTGTAGTAGAGGAATCGATGTGCAACAAACTCTCAAATTCTTAATCAAGATCTATTTTAACTAGTCTAAATGTGTGAATTATGCATTCTCTTTAGTGTGTGAAGTTTTGTTTATGTTGTAATCTTATTCTACCATCAATAAAAGTCAATTTCTACCATTTAATTCTCATGTGGTACCAATTTCTAACACTAACATCAGAGCGTTGACATTTAGGTTATGAGCAAAGAGTAGTTTGAGAAATTTCATTCCAATTTTTGATGAGGAAGAAGATGCTTAATGGCGGTTATTTTGTATTAAGAAGCATTTTGATGTCATGGGAACAGTGGAAGGTGGGAAGTTGTTGGAGGCGGTGAAAGCCTTGAGGAAACCGTGCTTTCATATGGTGGCAGTGGTGGAGTTGACATCATCTATAATTGAGTTCGCAAACGTTTTCAGTTGCACCGTGACATTTTAACCCAGAGTATAGAGACCTTCTACCTATATCCGATGAAGAAGAGGAACATAAATTGAGGAGCAATTTATGGGCTTACGTGTCGGACCGATCAGATCATTCCAATTTGATTACCTTGATCTTTCTTTTTTTATATATAAATTGATTACCTTGATCTAAACCACCAGTGATTCATATACAAAATGTTTATCCCAATTATTTACAAACTCTTTTCAAATCATCTAATGGGGATTTGGACCACATGTATCGAGTCAAGGTGAAAATTGATATACTTGTCTAGTACAAAACAGAAAAATAACAAGCATTACACGGGCACAAAGGAATGAATTAATAAACAGAAAATTTACATACAGCTTGAAAAGCTCAAGTTGAATAGAAGCATGCGCAGAAAAATGCAATCACATGGTAGTGTGACAAGTCGAGCACTTCTCGTTGATGTAGTATCATATATAATTTAGATGTACATATAGATTGAAAAAAGGTTGGGGTTTGACCAGCTTGTATTGGATCAGGAACAACCAAAACATCTACTTATAGAGAATATACTAGAAGACGGTGGATCTGTATCAGTGTCAGTTTTCTTTTGAGGAAGCTGCTTAAAAAATGCTTTCACAGCTCCAGTTACGCCATCCTCATTTTCCATGGCTTTGGCAAGTTCAATTGCACGGTCCTTTACCTGGAAATAAAGTAATAAGCAATTAAATCAAATGTAACAGTTATCTTTAGCCAGAGTGCATCCTTCAGCCCCTCCAATAAAATGGGTGGTCCAGTGCATGAGACTCCCATCGAGTGGAGAATGAAATTGAAAAGAGTGGATGCACAGAGTCTTATCCCCGCAAGCGGAGAGACTGTGTCCAAATTTAGACCCATGACCTCCAAGTGACTAGGCAGCAACCTCACTATTGTGCTAAGGCTCACCCTCGCCCATCCAACAAATATAAACCAAAAAATGTGAATTTTAATTAATCTCATATAATATAACTAATGGTCCATTTGTCACAGCTTCAATATGTCTTAGACAGTACACTAAATAAGGGAAATGATCATTTTTAAAGCTTCTGTTCGTAATAAATAGCAAGGTTCTTAAATAAATCCCCTAATGCCTCAATTTCAATGGGAGCTCATGCATACATTTGAGCACCCACAGTTAACCCGAAATGCATTTTGCCTTTGTAGGGACCCTAGAAAGGTAAATTGACAAGGGAGTGCCTACATTAGGTGGTCAAAGTACTTTTGTTGGTCAATTTCACTGTTGGTTTGTTGTGGGTCTGTCCTGTCCCAATTGGAGTACTTTAAGGGCATGCAGTTTCCAGTTCAGCCCTATTTTGCCAAAATTTGTCGGGAGCTTTTAGATTTGGTGTCTAACAAGGAGGAGTACATCGAGTATATCCAACTTAAAGTTGCCAAGCAAACCTCTTACTTCGCTACTATTGCCTATAGAGTAGATTCATAGCTTGAATATATATTTGTTTTGGATCACCAAATAATACATGAGATGAAATTCAGTAGTTTCGAGTCTGTTTCTCAAAAGCTTTATATTTAGGGGAACACTCCATATATTTAATAAGATGCCTTAATAATTTTCAAGCCAATAGTCACACATCACACAAGGAATCTAGCCTCAGCATCTACTTCTTAAAGAAGCAAGGATTTGGCTTATATGCATAAAGGTTTACAGAAATTAATTTTATATTTACCTTGGGATCTAGCATAAATTTTATGGCATCAGTCAACTTAGGAAGCGAAAACTCGTCAACTGGGATAGGTGGAGGGCCGACTCCTCTAGCATGTACTCTCTCACCCCAAAAGGGTTGATCGCCAAAAAAAGGAACTATGGTTGTTGGGCACTACAGGAAAAAAAAGTACCAATTATTAAAAGCAAAACCAAATGATATGCTATATACAAAGGATTCAAAAAGATATTAATTTCTTACAGAAGCTTTCAGCCCTGCAGCTGTTGTTCCTGCTCCACCATGATGCACCTGAAAAAAATGAGTAAAAGAATTAGAAGAATTTGGAGTGCTAAATATTGAAAACATAAATTTAAACAGAAATACTCAAGAGGGAATACTTGAAATATAGATGACTTCATCTAAAACTCACAAGATCCCTAAATGAATCCCTAATGCAAACACTTGTTCAGTATAAGGTAATATCCCACAAGACGTAAACTTCATGATACATTGAAAGTAGAGTAATTAAGCTCCTTTGTTTTTGTTTGGTCGGTCTTAAATTTGTGCTAACTAATTCCCACAACCGATTTGTAACGTGAGAATTGCTTCCACTTTATATGCTCTACCATGTCATATCTCTAGCTAATGTGGAGGTTGAATTTTTCCTAATACACCCTCACGCCTAGGACTATTAGTTTTGGTGTGCAGATACTATAGATAACCCAGTGACAGATCTAACACAGACTCTAATACTGTCTAATAATTTTGTTTTTCAGCCTAACTCAACTCCCAAAGGTAGTTTATGGGATAAAGGTTTTCGCCTCTTACAACAAATCTAAGTATGACATCTCAAGTATGTATATAAAGTTTCTAAATTTAATAAGTTTTGGATATTCAACAATAATCACCAAGACTTGAATCCCACATCGGAAGTATGGGATTCAAATAAGGTTTATTTTGGCTTTGATATATCCCATCACAATTATTAGCTTCTTCAGTGTGGTTGTTCAATGTTTATATAATGGGATGAGTTCATGAAAACAATAGTCATTAGCATGTTGAACAAATTAAATTAACAGAAATGCTTGACTAGGCCAGCACTCAGCAGAAAAAAGTTTAAATGAATGGAAATGAACAGTATGTTAAACAAATAACCATGCCCTTCAACAAGATTAAAGCATGATATTATCCATGTATACTCTGCCATATTCGAATAGCAAGCTTTAGCTGGCTGCCCTTGATAGTTGTTAGAAAACCTAGTTTGTTTTCACTGTGGCTATGTCGGGCTCCCTTCATTGCAGTTTTCATCACCTTCATTGTGTTGGCAATAGGGGGTGTTAAGATCCCAAAATGACTAGAGATATCGGCAAAATGGTCCTACAAGGCTAAGGAAATTCTTGCATTGAGTTAGGCCTAACCGAAATACTAATACAGTATCAGAATATATCCTAAATCTGATATTGGGACACCCACATTAGTCCCTGCGCTAGATGTGTAATCCTGAATGTGAGGAGTGTGTAAGAAGTCCAAGCCGCCTTCGTCGCATTGCAGCCACCTCGGGCTGCCTTCTTTACAGTCTCCCATCGTGGGAGTGTTGAGATTTCACATTGGCTAGATATATTCCCAAAGTAGTCCTTGAGCTAGCATTTCAGATTGTAGGCAAAACCAAATTCTAAGAGTAGCCTTACAAGGCTAAACTACTTCATAAAAAAGTTTTGGTGTTTAATAGCTCTCAACTTGATATTATTGTTTTATCAAATCTGTACAAAGAGAACTCCTTAATTAAGGGAATAAAACGAAACTAAATCAATCCTAATAAAATCAGAATTATATACATGGAAAGAACTAATACATACAAGGAAGAGCATATATCTCAATAATAAAGAACTAAATCAGTGCATATCTCAATACAACTCAAAAAAATATCGTAATTTGATAGATTTATGATGTTCATTAATGATCTTTAAATGTGATTTTTACTTTTGAAAACTGCTGAACTAAGAGTATTGAACAAGATGATCTTACCACTGCTTTGCAGTGTAAAAATAGCCAATCATGAGGAATATTATCCAATAAGTATATGGAGTCCTTTGGTTCTGTCACTGGGAAAAAACATTTTGTTAAAGAAATATAAAACTAATATATTATTCTAATATAAAAGCATTAATTAGCAATATCCTTACAATTCCCAAGACCTCCCCATCCTTTATTGATGATTCCCCTCTGTCCCGTGGTCTCAAGTGCTTCTACAATAATTTCTGTCATTTTTTTTGGATCTTGAACAGGCTGTAATTGAATTGAGATATAAAATTACACACACATATATATATATAGAGAGAGAGAGGGGGGGGGGGGAGCCATGATATGAAGAAGTATAGAGAAACAATTTGTTATATAGAAAAAGAAAATGTGCAGGATATATACTAAGGAAGGAGACAATATCCTTCACAAGAAAACAACAAAAAGAAAAAATAGCTAGAACCAACAACAAACAAACTCCCAAAAACTACATTCGCTCAGCCCAACTTGTATGCACATCTTAAACAAAAACCCCCTTTTAAGGGACCATGAGCCACCAAAGAGATGTGAGGATCTATATTATTCCACAATAATGCGAAAACATCTAAACAACCTGAAAAATCCATGAATTCTCCTTCAACCAAAAGGAGCATAAAATATAGCACAGTTCCACAGAATCCTAACCTTTTTCTTTCCAAACCTTTAAATCATATTTAAGAAGAAAAAGGTCTCCATGTAGTAAGGACAAACACAAACAGACTTGCGCAAGCAATTAGCAAGCTAAAAGTAAACAATAGATGTATAACAGATTAGAAGGTGTTCATGCACATAACACAAGTATCAGGGAGAGGCTGTTTTAAGTCTCCAAATCTGAACCAAATAACTAGAACTAATCTTATTCAACCACAGTCAAGGCAAAAAACTCCAACTAAGGAGGTGCTCTGCATTTCCAAACTTAATCATTCAGGACAAGCTATAAAAGAATGATTTGCAAAAGTGTCATTAATACACCAAGCTACCTTCATCGCAGCATACAAGAACACTTTTCAATACTATTATTCACTATGGATTGGGAGCACGCAAATTTGATGTTAAACATGTTTTTCTACCACGAGACTTGGAAAAAAAACCTAAACATGGAGATTCCCCCTGTGTATGATTCCACTGATGAAGGAAATAAAATGTACACGATGAAAATGGATGGCCCAATAGCAGAGTGTAGCAACTGACCCAGAAACACAGGATGGCCACTATACTGAAATTTTTGTACAATTTATAGTGTAATTATATGTGCATAAAAACTCAAGGCTAAATACACTTTTGACCCCCAAGTTTCACAATCCATCGATTTTGGCATCTCTATTTTGAAATTTTTGCCCCTAAACTTTATCCTCCTTTGCAAAAGTCAAACACGTCTTGATTTTGATCGGGTCAATGCTGATGTGAACTCATTTTGTCCAGGTCAACGCCGACGTGGAATTTAAAAACTTCTTCCCATAGATAGAAGTTCCTGATAGGCAAAAGAAAATGGGAAGAAGAAATCGCAAAATGAAAACTCAAATACTACTAGCTGTGACTGACCAGTGAGAAGATGGAAATATGAAAGCAGAAGAAAAAGTGAGAGAAGAAGCCCTAGAGCTGTTTGGTGTTTTTAAATTGCAAAATTTCAAAAAAAAACCTGATGTTTATTCTTGATTGCTTTTTTGAACTATTTTCTCATTCTAAGGTGCTGCATTGTCTCTGTGACAGCCTATATTTCGGCCACAATAACGGCCTCTATGCCAAACCACTCTACTAACTATTGTGTATCCTGTGCCGCCAAGTCATCTATAGCACCGCTATTAACTACACTAGTTCGGAAGGTTCCTACATCTAGCATTAGCACATAGAAATGTTGATAAGATAAATGCATGCTGCAAATAAATACACTTACCAGGCTACCAAACCCAATGTAAATAGGCTTGTCGCCATCTTCAAGCCATTTTACAAGGGGTTCGGGAGGTTCGTAATTTGATGCTAGATCAAGAAAGCAAAACCCTACTACATCGATTTTCGGTCCCCAATCTGCAAACTCAAAATAATTAATTGAATCCTTTAGTAGAATGATCTGAATAATTGTATTGAAAATATATAATGAGACTCTATGCATTTATATACAAGAGAGAATCCCTTAAAAAATGAATAACTAATAAAGCGAATGAATTACTAATAGTTCCAATTAGAAAAAACATTGACCCTTAAGTTGGAGTAAAGGCATCCAGCTTGTTACACAATGTTATCGAGGGATCGGAAGGGGGCAAGATCATAAAATGTAGTATCATACCAAGGATCGTAAGATCCTACTAAATTTAAAAATTATATAAAATTTAAATATAACACGTGTTTAAATAAATATATAAAATATTTTTGTATATAAATAAAATTTTAAAATATGAACTATTGGCAACAACTAGACCTAACAAACGAAAACACAAAAAGAAAACTGTTAAAGAATGGGTAGTACCAATGACGTCAAAAAAAAGAATGGGTGGTACCTAGTTACCATCTACCCCATTCATACAAAAAAAAAATTAATTTGAAATAATTAGTTGGGCCCAATACCCCTGTCTCTCAACAGAAACAAATAACCCTAATTTTTCCTTTCTCTTACTCAAGACCTAGAGCATAGACTGATGTGGGTCGAATAAAAAGGACTTCAACACCCCCTCACGCTAAGGATTGAACCTCTAAAGTGTGGACAAATGTGGATGGATTAGATCTTAGCCCAATATAGATCTAGGATAGACTCAGATAGCATCTTATATTTTGAACCTAACTCAACTCCACAAAACCAACTTGTTAAGTGCAGGTTAAACACTTCTAAGAGCATATACACAAGATTTGCATAAAAGAGGAAATAAGAAACTAAGGAAACTAACTATACAAACATAACATAATAGACAATATTCTCCTAAATTGATAGTACTTTCCAACAGAGATAAATAAATTATTAAACCTCATTTTCATTAGTCACAGAGATCAATTAATGCACAAAAACACAAAGCAGAGAATATAAAAAACAAAGAGCATCACTCCTGTAAATCATGAAAACAACATTGAGTGAACTGAATGTATCAATGACTACAAATACAAAATATGAAGATTAGGATCTAAAGCAACCACCTTTTGGTTTAGGAACAAGATGAGGACTCCATATATAAGCATGAGGAATATCAGTTTCAGAACCTTGTGAGCCACTTAAATATGTGACTGGTCGTAGCTTCAACTTTTTCTTCCTAAGATCATTAATCATGTCTCGTATTCCGAGCCAAATTAACGAGTCAACTATTTGATATGAAAGCTGAAGAGTTATGAACAAATAATAATAAGTCAAACATGGTAGCAACAAATTAGGAGGATGATAAGAACCAGATTTAATTAATTAACTCACCCTATAACCAGCCGGTTGCTTTACACGAGACAAAGGATGTGGAAATTCAGCTGTTGGCCTGGGAGAAAAAGATATAACTCATATAATGCACTTAATCACAAGGAAAACTAAAAGAAATAACCAATTTTTAAAGATCTAAAAGAAAAATTAGTAAGCAACTAAAAGAAAATATGAAAAGTATGATATCACCAAGATGAAACTTACGTCCATGGCATTGTGAAAAAAATATGAATCGGAATTTTTAGTGCCTCTGCAACATGAGTATGCCCTATTTTAAGAATATCAGTGTCAGCAGAAAAAACAATGATATGCATTACAAAGTATTACTTACTAATGCCTTCATGAAATAGATAAAAAGGATCAACTAGCAAAAAATGTGAAAGAAGGATGACATTATCAGAAACAATAACCCAAAATTTAGATGGAGAAATAAGAAAATGTTCTATCATGTAAAATTTTAGAGAAATAACTAGAATAATATTAAGATCCAATTTATCTGATTCAAATTGTAGTGTTCACATTTTAATTTTTTTCCTTTGTATTCTTTCCTAAGTTCTAACAGCTTAGATCGTATTTCCTATCCAAATCTATATGGTAACAGATCCCATGCTCTGAACCAGAAACCGTTAGACAGAGTACTCCAAAACCTTCCTCGTCTTTGGTTGACGTTGACCCATTTCAAAATTTCAACCTGAAACTCATCATTCACAATCCCAATGGAAAGAACTACTTTGAATGGTCTTAGCCTGTAAAATTGACACTGGATGATAGGGGGAAATTATGGTATCTGACAGGACAAACCACAAAACCTTGAAATAACAATCCTTCCCTGCAAAAATGGTACTTCACCACGACCCTTCTTCTTAGTACCAAACAGAATTCAAAGACTCTGTGAATCATTTAATTATAAAAGCAACTGTTTAGATGATAGATTGTCCTAAGTTAGTCCTCATGCAGGTAACAGATAAACTAAAATTGCATGACACAATCACACCAATAACCAAAATTGGTTCTGTTCCCATATTCCATTGATTAACGCTCCATATTCTATAATGTCCCTAGGGTGTGTTTGATACGTATAGAAGTACAGGAAAAACAGAACACCATAGAACAAACTCTTAAGTTTTTGAACAACTCTTGTCTCGAATATTGTTTGGGGGAAAATAGACAGCACAGTCAAAATAATGTAACATTTACTGCAATAAGATTCTTAATATATAACACTATATTATAATTTTTTTAAAGAAAACACTATATTATAATATAATATATAATACATAACAAATATATAATAATATATAACAAATTATTTTACAATACACACACACACACACACTACACAATTAGAGGAGGAGAAACATTATTGTTTATTTAGGAAACGGGGGAGGCACTAGGACATACATTCCCAAATGGGGATTTGAACTCCATGCCTTTGGGTTACAAAACTGGACAGTCACAACTGCACTAACACCATATATAAATAGTATATTTAAGTATTATATAAATATATAGAGTTAAATTCAAGGACTAAGTCTAATCTCTCGAACATTTTCTAGTATCAATATGTCTACTACATAAGTTGTCAACTTTTCAAGTGTTTCCAAGGCATTTACAATAAGGGAAGACAGCTGTGTTAATTCTGTATATGTATGATATGGTGCTTAGAGGAGAAGATTTCCTAGAGATAAGCAGGTTAAAGAACTCACACTATGTCGAAACTAGAATTTGAAATAAAAGATCGTGATCCTGTAAGATATTTTTTAGGTATGGAAGTTGCAAGAAATTTTTCAGATTAGGATCTGAAATATCTATTTAAGATGAGATTTATTTTCTGTTTTTTTATCTCTTATTTTTTTATTGGTTAGCATTTTTCTAAACAACTCTGCCTATATTTCACCCATGTATGACATTTAATGAATAAGAAAATAATTATCATTTCTTCTCCAAAAATTAGAATGAGTACATAATATTTATCAATACATACACTATATATACATAGATATACATATGTGTACATACATACATGCCAATATATGTGTATGTCGAATAACCATAACACTTGAATTTAGCTGCCCCAATGCCATGGTAGCATTGGCATCTCGATTGCACATCAATTGTTCCTAAATAAAAATGCACAAATTCAAACAACCATATCATAAAAAATGCATGTAACAAGAAGCCATACCATATGCTGGGGGATTGGCGATGATTGCATCTGCTTTAAAGGGCACACCAGAATCAATATCAGCCTCTTTACAAGCAGGAAGCAGAGAGTTGATAATTTCTTTCATTTGATTTCGCTGAGTAGGTATCTCAGAGGGTCCCGATGGCAAAAAGCCCTTATTTTTAACCATATCTGCACCAGCATAAAAAATCAAAGTATAATAGTATAACATAGTTGTAGGGAGAACAGTTATAAAATTTCATGATCTGAACTTAGTAAATAGTTTATCCATGACACATCACATTTTGAAGTGATTTAAGACAATTCCCAACTATTTTCATTAGAGTTTAATGACTATGCACTGACAGGTCAGCACATCACAACCTTTCATAGTTGTGACTTTTGATGTAGTTACCATAAAAGTCAAAGATTTATAATAATTCAACGGTTGAGATTGACTGACAGTTTTACACTGTCAGTGTATATAAATTAAATCCTTTTCAGTAACTTATTGGTTAAGAATGTGCAATGAGTAGATTAAGAGTAACCCACTCATTTATTTGATTAAATACGGGATTGATTATTTCTAAACTGGAATTTTTGCAGTTCCAAAATCTCTTCTTCTACCACTTTCCCAAACAAAAGCACATTCATTGGAAGGTATTATGAGCCAGAAGAAATTAAGAAAATCATGCATTAAAGCCACTCAAACACCAGAAGCATAAACTGCAGTTGGGTACGCAGCACTTACAACCAGCAAGGACTTTTGGATCGCCCCCTAATGGATAAAACTCCAACCCAGCTGTCAAAACAAACTCCTTAAAATTTGAATGAGTTGCTAATCTAACACGATGACCATAATCCTGCACACATGAATGTGAGTAAGGACGTCAATTTCGTATACAATAATAACTTAAATACAATTAACATAACTAAGTATTTCATATCACGTTTTTGTCAGAGAATAAACAATTAAAACAATGTATGAATTCAATAAAAAATAGAACAGTGGTATAGGAAACAACTTCTGTAGGACAAAAATACCGGAAGCTCCAAGCTAACTACATACAGCAGAAAATATAACAGCTAGTCAGCTACACATATCAGAGACAAGTGAAAGCATTACCAAAATCGGAATCACAAGTTTGTAGTGTCTCCTTTCTCTTCATTAGTTAAAGAATTCATAGGACAACATTTTTCAAAAGAGAAAAGAACACACAAGAATATATACTCTGTCAAGGATCAACTTTCCAATAAGCACAGAGTTATTATATGAAGACTTATGAATTTATATCTAAAATAATCATTCAAAGAAGAGTCCGACTATTGACTAATTGGGCTAAAAGAGTCTTAATCTTTTGGGCTTCAAATGTGAATGATCAATGATGTACAGGCTCATCTTATTCCAATAGAAGCAAACAGGATCAAAATATTTACTAATTGTCAAGCTTAATTTGCTAAGATGAAGGTTCACAAATGGTTTTAAATCTAACACATGTATAACAAATGGTAATTTTAGACTTAGAGAATGTCTACACATACAATCACAAGCTTATTTTACCAAATGGCCATACATCTCATTCTCATGTACCAACAAAGAGCAGCATATGAAGGATGAAAAGAGAAATTTGGGACATAGTAAAATGCAACTATTACTATACCTGTAAGCGTTTCCCTATTGCGACAAACGGCTGTACATCTCCCCGTGTGCCAACAATAAGCATCACTATATTTAATGGAGGGATGTAATCAAGGTCTGTTGCACGACCAACTGAATCATCAATAACATTATTTACATGTTTGGATCGAGCACCAAGAGCTTCAGGTTCAACATCTATGGGAACATCAAATTCTACAGTTCCATCATCTTTTACAGTAGCTATTCTGTTCAACAATTTAAGCTGCACAGTTGTAAACATCAACTAAAGTTCCAGCCATATGTGATTAAAAACAAAATAAAGATGGTCATAATGGTCAGAAGAAGAAAAAATAAGGCATGTTTCTAATAATAATATAGTAATTCAACAAAATCCTTCACCTGCTACGCAAGGTAAGTTACATGGATCAAACAATGAAATAATTTGTTATCAGAAATCATGTCTAGTAACAAATCATTCAAATCAAATTTGACAAAATTGAGTAGGAAAATCAGAAATAAAAAAATAGTATATGGTGAGAGTAGAACTCTATTTTTTTATTGAACAATGTCACTTTTATGCCCTGAATCACTTATTCTAAACCAAATTTCATTAATTATTATCATGCAGAAATCTCATGAAGGGTCCAAGTTTCACACAGAACCAGTGTGAATTTACACTGTTGGCTGAAATGTATACCAATGTGGTGAGGCTAATTGGAAGGGTAAAGAAAGAAAAGAGGAAAAATGGTATGAGACAAATAAACATAATGGATGGTCAAAATTGTACAACTTGAACCTAATTTTAACTATTCACATATCATTAATGACACTACTAACATGAGAGCATGCTGCCCTTGAAACGCTCCCTAGTCCCTACATATATATACACAGACATACATATATTTGAAAAACATACGATAAAATGAAACAATAGAATATTTCTCTGTACAAGTCGATCATGTATATCTTATATCTTAGCTACCATAGTTTCTAAAACAAATCACTAGTACATTGGTTAATCCTCATACAAGTATCACAACGAGATCAGTAGTAGTACCACCATCTATAGGGGATACCAAGCTGACAGTAAGACTTTTATCAGAGTTGGGTAGGGAAGAGAAAAGGAAATAAAGGGGGATGAAAAAGAGAGTATGTTGTTAATAAGTTTCCTTCCCCTTGTTTGTATGTTTAAAATCCTCCGTAGTCTTCCAAATTGTGTTGCTTTAAAATGCTCATAAAGAAATAATAAGGGAGCATTGATCATTACATGACACCTGGTAGGAAACTAGATAGGTAAAAGCAAGATCGAAGATACAATTCCAAGAGAATAAACTAAAGAACACAAATAGCTGTATTGTTTGACACTAAAAGAACATCTACACTGACTTCCTGACTTCAGCTGCTACACAGAAAATGCTCCCCTAGTACAAGCAGCATATGCTCATCAAAATCCCCCCTATTATGCTCAGCACATCCCTCCTAATACTACTCGCCACATAATCTCTCTCTTTCAATATAAACTTCTTACCAATGTCACTAACATAACCAACTCTCCGAGACCACTGACCAGCATGCCACCTGTTGCCTGCATTACATCTTTTTCTGCATTAAGGACCTTGTCAAAATTCCCCATTTTTAGGAAACACCCAAAGCACAGTGGTTGAGTTGAAATCTTCCCACCCATCATTTTCCTAACAATATCTCCCATCCAAACATAGCCTGAGAGTTTTTAATTTCTTTTGGGGAACAAAATATTCTTCATTACTAACATCAATGTTGTCAATTGCAGATCACGGAAGATAGCAGTTTGTTCAAATTCCGCTACACTATAGTGCCACAATAGCGGCTATTTGACAACACCTTTACTAAAAAGCGTATCGCAGAATAATATAGATTTGTTCAAATTCTGCTATGCTATAGCGGCAATTTGACAACACTGACTGACTACATATAGGTACACTTTCACAGACACAACGGGAAAACCAAAAGGTAAGAAACTTCATAGATGACAATAATATACCTTTTCCTGTGCAGGAATTTTGTCATAAACATAACGCAAAACAAAAAGGTAAGAAGCTTAATAGATGACAATAACATACCTTTTCCTGTACAGGAATTTTGTCATCAAAAATTTGTGCTGCATCCTCAGGCCTTAGATGTCTTTGCCTCTCTGTTTTTGACCTTTCCAAGTTAAACTTACTTGAACTTGACACTGGTTTACCTCCATGGGATATGTCTACTGGCAATGTGGTCACTTTGGGCAACCCCCTGCTAGGAATGCCTAAATACGAGGAGAAAACATGACCAGCATAGTTAGAGCTAAAGATGAGCCATGAAATCGGACAAAACAGTGGTATCAAATAATTTTAAAAGAAAAGAGATGAACTATAATAAAATGTTAACAGAACATAGCAAGTTCAACTTTATTAAGTTAAGAGGGTTTCACACACTATTGGATATACAAAAACATTGACAAGATTTTCTCGACCAATGGACTTTTCAAGAGTCTCTGCCTCTGGTTTTGGTTATTGATTTTCTAAGAAGAACGGAGGATATCTTATCCTCCTCATGCATCTTCTTGTTTCTCTACTTTAAATAAATTTATTTCATCATAGGGAAGCATGGAGAGAGCAGGAGAACATGAATGAGGGTAGCAGCACTAACCAGGTTTTGTTGTGGAAGAAATGACAAGATCATAGAGGAGCGCATTTTAGAATGAAGTTAAGTAGGTACTAATCAGTAAAGGGTCAAAATTCCCTGATATTATTACAGCAAATATTAATAATAATAATATTAAAATGAGTAAATGCTTATATAACCATTGAACATGTTTATACACGATGATGGAAGTTCAACAAATGTCAAATAGCAATAGCTGAATGAGCTACTATCTATCTCTGCAGTGTGTTTCTGATACAGCTTAATGTGTGCCTCCTCTAACAATCCAGCGGCCATGCAATTTTTCCTTAGTTTCTTTCTTTTCTTATCTTAGGAATGAGCCCTCAACTTGGATATTTGCAAGCATCACCAGCTTGTTGAACTCCATGATTTAACATGAGAAGAAATGAAGAAAAATTTGTGAAAGGTTGTGGGTGCCTTTGGCCTGCGAAAGAATGCTTACTACATATCCTTGCTGCATAGTCTATTTCTTTTATATCTTTTTGTTAATGTATTTTCCAGAGATTTCTATTCAATCAGAAGGAGTTATGCTCCCTTCGCTAGATATCAGAAAAGTTACAGTTGCTATTAGACATTCATGCTTTTTTGCACTTGCAGATTTGGTGTTATATTTAGATATGAAATACTAGTAAATTTTTATAACATCTTCGATTCATTTTGATTATTTTATTGCCAAACCTAGCACAAGTGCTTCTGAAAGAGGTTGGCAGAGGTTGGCTTCCACTAAGTTGATTGTCCAATTTTTTTGAAATAGCTAATGTTAGTAGTTAATTGTTAATTTTTGTTAGAGGGGAGAGTTGAACTCATGACCTTCTTATCACTCCAATTCCTATGTTACTCACCAAACCATCTTGTCCATTGACATACCCAATATCTTTAATGAGCAATAAGTCAAGGTATTTAGCCATCCATGAGTCAAATTGCTTTGTTAGGTCAATTTCAATGGGAAGCCTGTCATTGGATTCTTTGATGAGGAAACAAAAGGAGCTAAGAAAACAAAGTATATGCATTGGTGTCGAAAAAGGTAAATTATCAAGTTTAGCTTAAATTGAAATTTTGTAGTCTTCACTCTAAAACTATTGCTGCTTTTTATCCACTTTCAGTAATAAGTCTCGTGGGACATCATGGATATAAAACTAATGGACCTTTGCATGCTACAGGTTTAGGCAAAGGCCCAAATTTAAAGTTGATTTTAAAATTAGACTTAGACTATATGGTTGTTTACAAAGGATGGTGGAAAATGTTAAGAAAATGATTAATATCTAAATCTCCATCTTAGTGGTGGGATTCTTATGAGGATGAACATCTAGACGTGCTCTGCTATAGATTCCCCTCTTACTATCCATGCTCTGATACCATGTTGAGAGAAATAAAATATGAGAACAAGAGAAGAGACATACGCATAAACCGCATGTTTCAACTACAACACGGAAGTTTAATTATATAGGCTGAAAACAAATCATATACAATCTACTTCATTTAATTACAATGGAATATTCTAGAGATATGTGATTCCTATATATATACATACATATATAATTTATATTTAATTTAAATATCAACAAGATATATATAACTTGGGTTTGGATACTCCAAATGAAGATTTGATTCATGTATTAAGTTTAACATAGATTATTTATTTACAAAATCTCTCTTAATGGTTTGACTAATAGTTTTTCTTAGTCTTCCCCTATCACTAACTATTGTATTATCCTCCATCAAGTCAATCCTCCTTAATGATACATCTGCATGCTTTCTCTGCAACGCCCAAACCACCTAATAAGAGACTACCATTTTTTATTTATA
This sequence comes from Cicer yamashitae, assembly GCA_037974755.1. NCBI lineage: Eukaryota > Viridiplantae > Streptophyta > Magnoliopsida > Fabales > Fabaceae > Cicer > Cicer yamashitae. Next base: position 43,863,527 of record JBBPBQ010020323.1, on the reverse strand, counting down.
ATCCTATCTTGACTTATCACTTATGTAATCACTCATCTATCATAACACCTCATATCTATGAGAATGGGTTACAATCGTGTTGGTTCTTTACCATCCAATATTCAGTGGTAAACAACATTGCAGATCTTATGGTTTTGCATTAAAATTTCCCTTTACACATTCCTCCATGTTATTCACTCAACTTATATTAAAAAAATCTAATGAGGCCTTATCTATTTGTTCATTACCTACTTTATTTATGGTTACCTATGCCCTACAATCAATTTGTACATATGGGATAAGACTATAACTACTCGTTAGTATTGAATTCTTCAATATTTTTTTTATTGCTTTGCTGGAATGAAGATATATGGGTGTTGACTTGATGAGATAGTCCATTCAGGCTAACAATGAAAGATCAAGACTAGCTGCCATATTCCATAGGATAGAAACTAATATGTGCTTTTCTTTTGGTGGGGGAAGCTACTCACTACATTAGGGCTACAAGCACTTAGGAAAAGGAGACATAACGCCAAATGGAGGATTGATCATTCGATGTCAACAAAACTTACGAGATTTATCCAACAATATTTCTGTTAATATGTATTGTGCCCTTGTGGGATACATCTAATAATAGCAGTGTTCTAACTTAGTAAAAGCATGTGTATGAAAGGAAAGATGGACATAGGCACAATATGACAATATGACATACAAAATAAAAAGGAAATAAAAGCTAAAGGGTAACATCAGATCAAATAAGCAAATCCAGGAAAACCAATAATGAATAGCAGTATTGCAGAGTGAAATTTGGACACATTGTTATTGTTTTGCGATATACTATTTAGTACAAAGTGTTTCCAAATAGCGACTATACGGCGCTATAGCTCAGTAGCGTAGTGGAATTTGAACACTCCATTATTTTCCGCGATCTGCAATTAACGTGTACCATAATATAAAAGAAATTCCAAAAGTAACTACCAATTTTGCTCAGACATTTTTCTATATAAATTTACCCTTTTGTTTTTCTTTGGTCAACCATAAATTTACCCTTAACCATACAGTTTTTTCAAATTTAAATTTAAAAAACATACAAGGCAGATATTGAAAACTGAATTTTAGATAAATTCAGATCTCCAGCAGTTTTTGATTAATTCTTTATCCCCTTTTTTTTCTATTGACAAATATAACTCTCCCCGCTCTTAAACTTTTCTTCCAGTCCACATTTTCTGTTCACTCCATTTCATAAACAAAAAAATAATAATTCTCAGAAGACCAAAACGTTAAAACCACATCAAAATAAGAACGCATCGAGAAACAGTTCAATATTCAAAGTAAGCAATAATTTCGCGATTCCATTATTTTTTTCCTATAAATTCTTCTTGTTTCAACACATCTTCCTCTAAATCTATTAACTACAACTAAATCTACAAAACACGAATCAACAGAAGAAGAAAGTTAGATTGAGATAAAGAATTGTAGTAACCTGATGCTGAAGAACTACCACTGCTGTTGTTAATGGAAACTCCATTGGAAACCGCATCGATACTATCCTCAACTTCCTTGCTAGTGCTTCCGTTTCCGGTATCTAGTTCACGGTCCACTCTGACAGATAGATCGCTCGCACTAGATGAACTGGAAGAAGAGTGCCGACGATTCTCCGGCAAGTCCGCCATTTCCGCTGGCGAAATTCCGACGGTGTCAACCTAGATTCGCTGCACGGTTCCAGGAGAAGAGAGAGAGAGAGAGAGAGAGAGAAGAGCGTTAGAATACTGTGTGGGGGCGAAAGTGGTGCTATCACGCTGTAGTGCGGTTGCTTCGCTTCGTTGTAAAAATCAAACTGAGTCGATCGGACCGGTGTGACCGGATTAGACCGTTTACTGAACCGGTTTTACAGAGCCTTTTGCTTCTGAGGAAGTGACGCGTGTGATTGCGGATTTTATTTTTTTTAATTTACAGAGACACCCAACACCAACTTTACAGGCTGCCGCACGCGATTCCGTTTGGAAAATATTTTTTTGCCAGGAAAGGGAAACAAGTCCGCCTGGAGTAGAGTGCTCGCCCCAACAAATCTTTAAATATAAAAAGTTTTGAAATTATTAATTGTTTCTTTATTAATTTGTCTGTCGTTAATTATTTATGTTTTTTTCTATGTAATTTTAGTAAATATTATAATAAAATTATAATTTAATTTTCTCTCTTTATAGATAAGTCAATTGAAATTGTAAGCAAATTTAATACTATAATCAATTTTTTTAATGTTTTTTTTGACAACTTGTTATTTGTCATTCAATAAAAGATGTTAATTATATTAATTTTTTTGTTATTAGTAATAATCTATAATTAATTAACAACTTAATTTATGAATTATTTGTTAGTTATTTAAATTTCTTTTTTTTTGCTAAAAATACATCCATTCAAATTGATAAAAATTACCTCAATCAAAAATATTACAATTGTTAACACCGAAAAGGATGAATCTGCCAATAAACTCACAGCAGTCAAGTTAATAACGTAAAACAATAAAATGTATACAAATATGATAAAATCTACAAAAATAAAAAAAATTGAACTGTCTAAAATACTTATATGTAATATGTATTTAATTATTATTATCTCCGTCTCATTTTAAATGTTTCATTTGTCATTTATCTTTATCTCAAATTATTTGTCTTTTTCTAATATCAATAAAGCATTTATATTTTTTTTCTACTAATATCTCCTTTTTATTGTATATTATCTCATTTAACTTCTGAACTAATTATAATTAATAAAAATATTTAAATAAATAAAATTTATTTCATCATTAAAATTAATAAAATTAATTATTTTTTAATAATTACATATAACTCAAATGAGACCGAAAAATGATTTGATTTGCATCAGAATATAAAAATATTTTAGTAGCACACTAGCATGTGTTTATTGAGTCAAACAAAAATAACATGCATGTTGAACAAAAAAAATAAAGCCTGGAACAATTAACATTAGGATTTAAAATATGTTAGTGGTACTTCATTTTAAAAATATCATGCCTATAACAATGAATACATTAATATTATAAACATAATTTTATAATTTTATGGCAAGTTTGTGATTTGGCAATGTTCCAAACAACAATTATAATTCTAAGTTTCTATTAATAGAATCATTGATCCAATTAATCTGTAATATGTTATTCTATTAATTATTAATTTAAATTTTATAGAAATTCTTTTTATTTTATTGAAAGTTGAACACATTAAATTTATTGGCATATTAAAAGAAAAAGCCAACCAAGTTTTTGACGGTGCCGTTTCTTAAAAAATAAAAAGCCATTGGTGGTGTTTTAGAGAAAGGGTTATTGCTTATTGTTTACTTGTACTATTTGGTGACCGCGTGTATGAAAATTGTAGTAAAGTGGTATGTGTTCTAATTGTATATTAGCTTTCCATTATTATTATTATTGTGTTCATTTTCATGTTCTAACAAGTTATCATTTGGAGTACTTTTCATGTTCTAACAAGTTGTCATTTGGAGTACTTTTCATGATTTGGCATCTCCTCAACATTACTCCAAAAATCTAACCTTAAAACACAATGACAAAGGTACCTCTTCTGCTACAAGTTGGACTATTTTGCTAGCTATAAAATCTTTGTAATGTTTTTGAGATCTTGATCTTTTGACTTATTTTTATTTGAGTCAAAGTGCTTTTGCATTAATCAACTTATTGCCTAGGATGAAGTCTCATGTAGGTGAAGATTCAACCATTGCAAATGAAATTGTAAATGTGTCACATATAAATGATTCTATATTTGCTACATAAAATGTTTTCAATAATTGTAGTTGTTATAGGATTTTAATACTCATTTTTATTATTAATTATTTTGTTTATATTATGAAGTTGTGTAAAATGAGTTTCTAAATAGGTTATGATTTAAGTTTGTCACTATAATTGGTTTTAGGTTTGTGTAAATTTTTCCATCCCTAAATGTAGAATATATTGTTTAGTTTGCATTTTTGTTAAACATAGTATTGTGGACTTGCCTTTGAGCACAAAAGCATCAATATTCAACTACACATTCAACTAATTGGACTCTAGAGTTAGGGATTTTTAAATTCTTACTTGTGAAACAATGGATTTGAGATGTTGGGAATTTCAATGAGTTGTACAAAAACAAAACGAGAGAATGAGTTAGGATTTGCAAATCAATTAATAAACAATTTCTTCCTTCCTTTACTCAACAAATAATCATTAAAATAGACCAAATTAGAGAGAGCAAACGAGAGAACGAGAGCAAACAGAGAGTGAACGAGAGAGAATATGTGAATGAGAGAGAGCGAACTTTGAAGCGGCAGCCGGAGAAATCTGAGTCCATGTGGCCGAAGCGGCCACAATCTTGCTTGGAGCAAGGTTGTAATAGGGTAGGAAGAAGAAGAAGGGTTTCTAGTTTAGGGTTGTATAGAGATAAGTGAGAATGAGTTAGTATTTTTAGTCAAGTGAGAATGATTTAGTTTTTTTAGTCAAGTGAGAATGATGAGTTTTTTAACTCAACACAAAACCTTCTAACTAAAAAGAAAGTAATAAACAAAACTTTACTTTCACTTTATCTACGAACAATCCGTGGAACAATTAAAATTATTCTCTTCATTTACCTACGGATAATTTGTGGTAAAAAAATACTAAGAAATTTCGACAATTTAAGTGTGAGTAGCACATTTTTAAACTTTATCCACGGATTTTTTTAATTTTACTCACAGAATAACTGTGGAATCTAATTAAAAAAAATCAATTTATTCAATAAAAAATTTACTTGCGATTTTTTTGTAGATACCAAATAATTTACTCACGAATTGAGATATGTGAGTAATTTTCCGTAGATATACGAATGTTTTTTTTTGTAGTGTCTAATCTGCTACAATACTTATGGAAGACTTTGTGAAAAATGGAATTTTGTCTTCTTTCTAAATGTGTCGTTTGAAGGTGCTGAAAAATACAAGAATAAGGGAGGGGGTTGAATTGTGTTTCGCCATTTCTAAAAGATACTTCGATTGCTTTACATAAAATTGTTCTTTATCAAAACATTCAACTTATTCTTATAAAACAGGTTTAGCCAGTCAGAATAAGGTTGAATCATAAAGAACTAAGATGAGAGAAATAGAAAGAGATAAAGGAAACATAGATATTTTTATACTAGCTCATAATAGACTGTTGCTACATCTAGTCTTCCCCTTTCAGAGAGATTTTGCCTCACTATAGGACTTAATCCATTATTTCAATTAATAGCATACAATCATTCTTTACTTTGTCTCTTCAGGCTTTGAGTATTTTTCTCTAGCCTCTTCAAATTGTCATCATTAGAACCCTTCTTCAACTTTCTGGCAACTTGTCGTTGAGGTTCCTGAGTGTGAAGTAACAATGTCAATTATAAGGAAGGGGGGTTTGAATTATAATTGCCCCTTTTAAAAATTTCTATTTAAAAACTGAACTATTTAACTCAAGATTGATCTTGGTTACAAACGGAGAACGTTCTTGGTTAGTGGAAAAACAACAATATCAATTTATCAATATAAAAACTGATTGTAAGAGAAATAATGAATAGAGATAGAGATAGAGAGATCACACAAGCATATATCCTTGTTCACCCAAACACGGGTTACGTCCAGTCTTCACAAATGTGAGATTTTTGATGACTCTTCATCATATGCACAGTTTTCATTGTTTTCGGTCTTATTTATCTTTTATTCATTAGTTAATTTAAGGAGTTATTTGATATATTTTGTTGATTTTAGTTCTTTGATTTAATGAAATGTTTATTGTAACACCCCGGCCATTACTGTTACCGGCGATGCTACCTCACGATCTTCTCGTCCCCCCTCACCACCCAGTGGAAATAATGAGTTTTTGCCTTCCGTGGGATTCGAGCCCGGTATCTGGGGGATAAGTACCGTCTCCACACAGTCCCACTACCAATTGAGCCACTCCACACAGTCCCACTACCAATTGAGTCAGCTTAATTGGTAGTGGGACTGTGTGGAGGCGGTACTTATCCCCTAGGTACCGGGCTCGAATCCCACGGAAGGCAAAAACTCGTCCATTACCGTTATCGACGATGCTACCTCACGATCTTCTCGTCCCCCCTCACCACCCAGTGGAAATAACGAGTTTTTGTCTTCCGTGGGATTCGAGCCCGGTACCTGGGGGATAAGTACCGCCTCCACACAGTCCCACTACCAATTGAGCTACTGGCTCAATTAGACACCAAGGTTGGATTCGAAGTGAAACTCATCCCTGACATTTTTCTCATTATAAAGGATCAATTTTACTACTGTTGTTAATTTTAAATATTACTTCAATCAATTTGGGAACTTTTTGTTCAATTTTAGTAATTAAATATAATTCGATAGTAAAACGCAATCCTTGAGTTCGACACTCGGTACTACCGTTTTATTATTACTTGCAACGATTCAGTACACTTGTTGAAACACTATCAATTTTCCACTAAGTGCTCAAAGCAAGAACGTTCTTAGTTTTCACACATATCAGTCTTGATCTATTACACAATTTCTACCTTTCTACCTATAAAGGATTTCCACAGGTTTACCTTACACTATTTCAGAAAGGATTTTACAAGCTACCTTTTAAATCATAAAAGGATTTCTACACACTACTCAAGCTATGTCAACAATATAGCCTTGAGTTACAAAGTAATGATTTTGAGAATGTTAGAATATGGGTATTGCTCAACTCTTGTTTGAGAAATATTTAGAACTCAATTATCACTGATTCTAAACTAACACAAAGAATGAAACTGCAATTTTAGAATGATTTTGACAAGCTCGAGTATGATTAAATGATTGATGTTTTGTTTGGCACTTTGAGTTGTATTTTGTTTTTCATCGTGAAGCTGTATATATAGGCTTCAAGAGAGCTTATGACAGCTCATTTAACCGTTGGAAGTAGGCCAACTGTCATGAGTAAGTGAATGGATAAGATCAGCCATAAAGCAAGATCGTTCTTGTTGAACCTAAGAATGTTCTTTGTGATCCAAGAACGTTCTTTGAATTTTTCTGAGATGAGCTGACTTATATTGTGATCTTGACAGTTGTCTGAAATGATTACAAGCTTTGAGTCACGTGTGCATGCCTGTTTGAAGGTACAACAGCAGTTTCCTTTACAGCCTGTCAGTTTGTACTTGCACTTGCTTGTTTTGGAGAATGATCTTGCTTTATGCTTTTTATGAAGCACATTGTTGAGCCTTCGAATTCTGGAATAATTATTGCTTAGATTAATCCTTGTTTATTCTTGATGAAGATATGGAATGAATAAAACTTCATGGATCTAATCTTTTACATAGAAATATGATCATTCTTGTTTATGGCAGATTTGGAGAACGTTCTTCGTTTTACTGATTTTGCTTTCTTGATTTTAATAAGATCTGCTTTGTAATGCTTGGTACCTATCTTGTTTTAACACACTCAAATACACATGTTAAATACCAAAACATTTAGAATCATAATTAGAGGTCTTAATTAACCTTTTGTTTAATTATCATCAAAATATTTATGTGGGATTTTATCTCAACAATCTCCCCCTTTTTTATGATGACAAAACATGTTAATTCAAATTTTAATTTTGATTTCTAATAATAATTCAGAGAGCTTTTTAATAAAAAAACTCCCCCTCAATATGTGCTAACCATTTGAACCAAATAATGATTTTTCATTAATATAACAAAAAGATCTTGACCATTACAAGGTGGTTCAAAACAAAAAAAATACATAAGTAGTCATACAAAAAAAAAATAGCTTCAGATCATACTTAAAATCTAAATAACTTCTCCCCCTTTGTCATGGCAAAAAGGAATAGGAGAGTGAAGCTAAAGCTAAATCAGAAAGACAAAGAAGGTGAAGACCCCTCAGACGATGGAGACAGGGATGGCTGAGGAATGGAATGGGAGGTTCAAGTCCGAGCTTGGGAGCAAGCTGATTAGCCATCCAGTCCCGCAGAATTGCTTGCTCTTTGTCCTGATTAGCTTGCCTAGCTATGATAGTTTGAAGGGCATATCTCAGAGGTGTTATTATAAGAGGATGTCACAAAGACTTACAGATAATTAAAAGATTCAAGATATTGACTAGAGGAAAAAATATTTATCTTATTTAGAGTGTTTCACTATTTAGATCGTTGACTTTTCAGAGTGTTGACTTTCATCATAGTTAGATGATACAGTGTTTGTCATAGTTAACAGAGACAAACAACCATTTTGCTTAACACACTTATTAAAGGCAGAACATTCAGATCGTTGATTGTATTAACAGATTCACTGGAGTTGGGATAATTTCATATTGTAGGTAGAGTTGACTTATAGTTTCCATTTGAGTATGGTGATGGTCCCTTTTGAAGTCGTATATGGTATGATATGTAGGATTCCTTTGTGCTGGTTTTAGACTAGAGATCACTTGGTGTTGGGACCATATGTGGTTCAACAGATTACCAAAAAAGTAAAAATTATATAGGGAAAGATGAAGGCTACATAGAGTAGACAAAAGAGCTACCGTGACAAGAGGGAAAACAATATCGAATTTTAAGAAGGTGATCGTGTATTTCTGATAGTTACTCCAACATTGGTTGTTGTTCGTGCATCAAAAATGAAAAAACTTACAACTTGTTTTATTGGACCATACGAAATCGTTAGTCGGTCGAGAGTAATTGATTGTGTTACCCTATTCTCTTTTGAAATTTCATAGTGTCTTCCTTGTGTCACAACTTCGTAAGTATATTCCTGACCTTTCATATGTGATTGAGTTGGAAGAGATTCAAATTAAGGAGAATCTTACGTTTGAAAATTTTCCTTAATGGATCGACGATCTCAAGGTCAAAGAGCTATGAAGTTAGATAATTCCTTAATTTAAGGTTATCTAGGAAAAATCTATTGGAGAAAGTGCAACTTGGGAAGAAGATAGTCAGATGTAGGATTCTTGTCCAGAGTTATTTGCTTCATGTAAATTTCGAAGACGAAATTTTTGTTACGAGGGGAGAAATGTAACACCTTACTTTCTATTTCTTGTGAATTATTTGCTTAATGTTTGGGTAAGTGATAATTGTGATGTGTTATTAGTAGAATAATTAGAATTGATATTTCTTTTTGAATAAATTATTGGAAACCGAATGAAACTATTTTGACCATCTTTGTCGTGCGAAGAGAGCATGTCATCATTCAATGAGTAATAGTTAGAAGATTGCTGAGATTCAATACACCCCTGTACAAAATAGTGGTTTTAGCGTTCGAAGTAAAGATCAAGTGTTAAATGCAGTAAACTTAGTGTCCCTATACGAGAATAGTCTTGTCATGCAACATGCTCGTAAATATCTTGTTTTAATACGCCATTTTGTTGTGCAAATTAACATTCTCGCCATGCGAAAATGCTAGTTAATGACCCATTTGAATTTGTCCTCGTCGTGCGTAGGGTTGTTTAACTGTGCGAAGGCATACAAAATATAACTCGTAAAAATAGATGCTCATACCAGAATTCTTGACATAGTTGTTCAGTCTCTTGGGTTTTGGAACCTCTGTCCTTGCAATACATCATTTTCTCCCAAACACTCACACCTTTTTATACTCAAACACTCATACATTTTTAAACTATATTTAGTCTTTATTTCTATACCAAACATTGAGGTTTTTATTTGACAATCAGTAAGTATCATTTTGATTTGCCATCTGTTTATTGATTGTTCCTAATTTATACCATTTTGAACCTTATTATTTTATTTTGGAACAAATGAAGTGGACTAGTGAATCTTTCTACATCATGTTAGGAACACAACTCTTTTCTGCCCAGATTTTCCTTTGATTATGTTGGTGAGAGTGGGTTTAACTCGATTGAATCATGAGTATGACTTGGACATGATGAATGTGAATGTCTCATTTTCCAAGTGTCTGGGGCTCGCCAAGGCTGACACTTTATATTAAGAATAATAAATGAATTAAATATATCACTTAAGTCATTTAGTAAGAAAATGAGCTTAAAAAATATTATAGGTTATTTTGCATATATGTTAAATTTTATTATGTGTGATATTGATCAAATTTAATTGTGGCATTTATTAATGTTGTAAATAGTATGACTTACTATGTGACAAACTGTTGTGATGATTTGTGATGATTGTTGTGAATATGTTCTTATTGGTTTGGCATATTACATGAATCTAGTGCATTAATTAACTCTGAAAATGTGTTATACCTAACTCATGCAAATGATTGTCCCATTTGAATTATGAGTGACTTAGGACGATGAGGGTTGAAGATAATTGTGAAGGGATTATACCTAGTGCGGCATACATGATTTACTAATATTAGGATCTTTGACCTAGTGTGTTGAGGAAGTACAGCATAATGAGTCTGGCGGTGGATGTCATGATCGAGCATGTGGGGGAGAACAAACCTTGGAGGTATTTTGGGGGGAATTCATAAAGTAACTTTGGTTTGATCCTCAATGTTGTGAGATGCCGTGCAATTTTAGTTTAATCATGAAGACCACTTATCTAAGTTTGGGATGTGTCGAGTGGGTCTATGAGGACGAAGATCTATCGAGCATGTTAAATTCCAAAAAAGAGTCTTGTATTAAGGGACAAATAGATCTCAAAAGTATATCTTAAAGGGATATAGGGAGTATTTACTAAACCCATAATCTACCCAAACTACCCAATTCACCTTTAATCATAACAAATATTCATTTGTTCCTTATGATAAGATCCTACACAAAATTCTCGGGTATTAATAAAAGTAGTCGGAGTAATAAATTTGTTAAACGTGTGTGTTTATTTTTCTCATATACCTCTATAATTATAGATATCATCAGTAAGAGAAAAAAAATTATGTATTGCAATAAGAATTGAAAATGGATATTTTCCCAAAAATCATTAATGCATGTTGAATTTTAATTTCTCATATTTACAGAAACAAAAATCTCAAAAGTAAGTCTTTTAAAAAGGGACCGATGGAGTAGTTCAATAAACAATAAACTAGATTATTGATCTAACCAAGTGGAGCTTACTTTCGTATTTGATGTGTAAAATCTCGTAAATGTGCGGGATGGTAATGGCGTTTTTACGAGATCTAGTAGTAACCAAGGAATCAAATTTAATGCAAGCGGTAACAACACCTTTAATTCCTCCAAAGATTTAATCCATGTGGCAACAAGACCTTTAATTATACCAAAAATTATACACCCGTTCACGAAGGGTTTTAGTCGGACAATTGCAAAAATTGTTTAGTATCAAAGCTGCATCTTTGTTGAGGAAGATTTTTAAACCCACTATGGAACATGTTGGTTCTTCCTCTAATTTGAAAAATCACACTTTAATGACCATCTCACATGTGTCAATATCATCTGATTAATTAACTCCCTACAATTGTTTAATATTCTTCCTCATTCCTTATTATAAGACTTTATGAAAAACCCAGAACATAACCCATTGGGAGCAAATGATGTAATTACCCTTATCCTTTTTGAAAAATCCAAAATTTCCCTCCATCAATTTTTACTAGTGCATCCAATGCGTTTTCTCCTTCACGCACTCACCTGTGACCGTTTTTTCTCCTTCCATGCGACTCTAATCTAGGTTTTCATCAAGTAAGTTTTCTTCTCCTTTTCTATTTTTCCACATCGTTTTTTTGTTATCTCTATACCTTTTATTTGAATAATTTTATTTGTACATTATTCATATATTGATACGAATTAATTTTTGCTTTTGTGTGTTTATTTATTGCTTTTTGATGAGTACTTAAGGTACATTAATCAATTTTGAAATAGGTCTAAGAAATGGATTAAACTAATAAAATTTTGTAGTTTAAAAAATCACTTTTATAAAATTGTATACAAACAGATTAAAAATCATTTTTATGATAGTAAGCAAACGGAAATCAAAAAATTATTTTTAAACAAATCTATAAAAACTAATCTCTAATTTTTTTTAAACTAAAAATCATTTTTATTTAAGCTCAAACAAATGCACCATTTATCTCATATGAGCCTGACGTTACGAACCCTTAATAAACCACAAAGTTGAACAAATCAAGTAAAAAACCTTGCTGGTGAACCACGATGTCAGTGATCAAATTTGTGATCACGAATTCCATATCGGAAGAAAAGATGGATAAAACAAGCTTCATCTGAGGACTAAATTGAGAAGTTTCATACATGATCTGAACATAAACATAATGTGATGAATAGGGGTGGGAATATGTCATACTAGACTTTGAAAGGCCTGAATATGACATACGATTAATTTTTTAGGCCCGAGTCTAGCATATGATTAATTTTTTAGGTTTGAGTCTGGTCTACGACCTATCATAGACTTTTTCCCGGTCTGGTATATCCTTTTTAAAAAGTTTGATTTGACCTGAAAGTCTATTTCACAGTAAAGTATTTAAATAGTATATTTAAATTTTTTTAAATAGGCTAAACTAGACCTTTATATATAAGGAAAGCTAATAAAATAATAAAAATAAGGTAAACTAATAAAATTATTCTTTTTTTACTCAATAAATTCTAAGTTACTAACAAATAACAATGTTAATAAATAATAATAAAATATATATAGGCCGGTCTATCAGGCTTAATATGTTTTTTTATAAGTTTGAGTCTGACCTATTTAAATTAATATGTTTTAAAAAAAACGAGTCTAATCTTTTTATTAAACAGATCAGATCAAATCAAATCAGATTTTAAATAGGTCAGGTCATAGATCTCTAACGGACAAACTAGTCTATTTCCAACTCTAATGAAGCCTTTATCTTTATGTTTCTGCTGCTGCTTGTTTTTCTTTTTGTTTAAGGTTTTAAGTGGGATGAAGAGATGGGTGAGTGAAAGGTTTTTCTTAGCAATAATAAAAGTAGTTGGAACAATAACTTTTTAAAAAATGTCTGTTACTTTCCACATATGATTCTATAATTATTGATATCTTTAGTAAGATAAAAAAAACTATATTTTCAATAAGAATTGAAAAGGAACTTCTTTTGTAAAAATGTCATTAATGCATATTTAATTTTGAAATATGTTTTATATTAATGCACAAATATAAAAAATAGATCTTATAAAAAGAGATGCATGAAGTAGTTCAACAAACTATAAACTAACTTTTGATATTAAAAAATAGAGCTTAGTTTTGTATTAGACGGGTATAATTTAATGAAAGTGGGGATGGTAAGGAGGTAGATATAGGACCTAGCGGTAATTTATGAATCAATTTTAATGTAAATGGAAACAACACTTTTAACTTTGTCTAAAATTTTGCTTCCGTTTAAGAAAGATTCTAATGCAACAGCAAGCAGAAATTGAGTGGAATTACAGTGGATTTTTTTTTAAATATTTTTTTTTATAACTAAAATACTACACATTAGAAAACATATTATGCGATTGTTCTACTTTTTCAATTCAATAGGAGGTCGCTTTTCGAATCAGCGAAAGCCTATTTTTTTAAAATTCAATAGGAGGTCGCTTCCCCAGGGAGCGATCTACTACTAGCAATTCGAGTTTTGTTTCTTCCTCATTTTAACAATTGTTATTAATTATTTAATAAATTAAAATTAATTAAATTATTTAAAAATAAAAATACTAATAATAAAGTAAAATAAAATACATTAATAAATAATAATAATAATAATATATAGTTATTATAGTTATAATTAAAAATGATTATAATTAAAAATAGTAAATTATATTATAAATTTCAAAAAAAAAAATACATTAAAATTGAAGAAAAAAAATACATTAAATTTATTTGAGTAGATGTGCCAGCAACATTTGGACAATGATTCCTAGTATGACCAGAAACCCGATATAATCCGCATTTTCTTGGTCTGTAGTGTCCATATTCAATCTCGTTCGTTGAATCAAATTTACAAGGATTTGTATTGGATCATCCACATTCGTTGATAAATTTCATTCAACGAACGAGATTGAATATTGAATAGAATAATTTTATTGGTTAAAAATAAATCACAAGGATTAGTATTGGATCATCCACATCTGTTGATAAATTTTATTCAACGGACGAGATTGAATATTGAATAGAATAATTTCATTGGTTAAAAATAAATCACAAGGATTGGTATTGGATCATCCACATCTGTTGATAAATTTTATTCAACGGACGAGATTGAATACTGAATAGAATAATTTCATTGGTTAAAAATAAATCAAGAGGATTGGTATTGGATCATCCACATCCGTTGATAAATTTTATTCAGTGGACGAGATTGAATATGAACACTACAAAAAGAGTACCAAGAAAATACGGATTACGTCGGGTCTCTGGTCATACTAGGAAACATTGTCCAAACGCTGCTGGCACATCTACTCAAATTTAATGTATTTTTTCTTCAATTTTAATGTGTTTTCTTTGAAATTTATAATATAATTTACTATTTTTAATTATAATTATAATAATTATTTATTATTATTATTATTATTATTTATTAATGTATTTTATTTTAATTTATTATTAGTATTTTTATTTTTTAAATAATTTAATTAATTAATTTTAATTTATTAAATAATTAATAACAATTGTTAAAATGAGGAAAAAAAAATTTGAATTGCTAGTAGCAGGTCGCTCCCTGGGAAAGCGACCTCCTATTGAGTTTAAAAAAAATGGGCTTCAGCTGGTCGCTGGCTCGGAAAGTGACTTCGTATTGAATTGAAAAGGTAGGGCAATCGCATAATATATTTTCATCATGTGGCATTTTAGTTATAAAAAAATAAAAAAGGGATATTTAAAAGAAAATCCAATTACAGTTGTTCTTTTGTTGCGAAAAATTCTTAAATCTACTATCAACCATGCTTGTTCTTCCTCTGATTTGGAAAAATCACACTTTAATGATAAGTCCATATGTATCATTATCTGTATGACAAAATTTCAAGATATTAAAAAAATAGTTAAAATGATTAATTTGTTAAAATTTGTGTTACTTTTTTTTTCACCTCTATAATTATTAATATTATTAGAAAGAGAGAAAGAATTTACATTTTTCAATGAGATTTATATATGGGTCTTTTTGTAAAGAAGTTTTTAATGCATGTTGAATTTTGAAAAAAGTTTTATATTAATGAGAAAAGAATCTAAAAAAGTAGGTCTTGATAAATAGAGAGGGTACTCTCAACCCAGTTTCTACTCAAACTACATATTTCACTTTAAATTATAACAAATACTTATTTGTCCCTTATTATTATACTCTACCACAAAAGTCACCCATATTTATTAAAGTAGTTGGCTAAATAAATTTGTTAAAAATGTGTTGCTTTTCTATATATACTCCTATAATTATTGATATGCTAAAAAAATAATTAAAATTTTTCGCAAGAATTTAAAAGGGATATTTTAATTTAAAAAAATAATTAATTTGCATATGAAATTTTGAAAAATGTCTTAGTGCGAAAAAACTTTTCAAGCTAGGTCTTTTTAAAAGAGCAGATGGAGAAATTCAATAAACTATATACTAGATAATTCGTGTCACCAAAATAGAGTTTAGTTTCGTATTAGAGGGGTAAAAGGTCATGAAGTTGGGGATTGTAAGGATGTAGTTTCGAGACCTAGAGGTAATCAAGCAATCAATTTTAACGAAGATGGTAACAGTGTTACATTCTAAACTCAAAAATAATATTTTTGAATTTTATCATTTAATAGAGAAATTTCTCATAAAAAAAAATGTGAACTTTCAAAAACATTTACCAGGTAAAAAGCATCACGTAG
The DNA here is from genome assembly GCA_037974755.1 of Cicer yamashitae. Taxonomy (NCBI): domain Eukaryota; kingdom Viridiplantae; phylum Streptophyta; class Magnoliopsida; order Fabales; family Fabaceae; genus Cicer; species Cicer yamashitae. Next base: position 43,847,815 of record JBBPBQ010020323.1, on the reverse strand, counting down.
TCACTTAGCATATCATGTTAATCCTTAAAAAGAATCCATCAAATTTAACAAAACTCTGGGAATTATGGCATTCTCATTCATCCCACATTATATTATACTCATAAAATCTAACTTCCTCTCACCGCTTTCCTCAATTGAAGATTTCGCCAAACAAATTTGATCTCATAAAATCTAACTTCCTCTCACCGCTTTCCTCGATTGAAGATTTCGCCAAACAAATTTGATCTGCTAACATGTCGTGTCCTCGTTGACCGTCGTCTCTAATAGTCCGCAAGAGAATTACAACAACACAACTACCAAATACAAATAAATTACTTACTAAAAACAAATAAATAAATTATCTACTATTTGTAATATAACCCAAAAATATATTTAATATCATTAAAACATACATATTAATATAATCAAATTTTTGTTTAAAACCAAACAAAATAAAAAAAACTAAATATAACGTGTGTATATATACATAATTTTGATTTTCAAATAGGTAACTATATATATCAGATATATATATCACATGAAATGCAACTAATAATATTTAATAACAGCTTATTACTTACTATGCACAATTTTATATTATAATTTAGATAAACTAAACCCTTTGGATGTGAAACAAAATTATACGCTATGCTATTAAACAAGATTTAAGTTGTAGTGCATATATAGATATATAAATAGGGTATATATTATTTAACTTAAAATAGGAGAAGGGATATCCTAAGTATTGTCACGGGATGATATCTATTGCTTTATTTTGTTCTTACCAACAATTATTCACACGGTAATTGGCAGGAATTATGGTTCCGTTATTAGACACTAACCGCTTATTTATCATGCATTTAATTTAATCTTTTCAAATTTCATGTTACTGAAATTGAAATAGTAATAAATTTACTGTTATATTGATTAAAATAATAAAATAATAATTGAAGTCAGTAGAGTAAAAAATAAAATTATATGATTAAGACTAATATGAGAGGTGATTATCCAAAAAAACAAAAACAAAAAATCTTTACAGTACATTTTAATTTCTTAAACAATTTATCAATTTAATCGACATAAATTTCTTGAAAAAATTCAAAACCTAACTCCAAAGCAATATAATGAACCAATTTGTAGGAATATAGATATAATGGTTCGTAACTATGAAACCACACTCACCTTATTGAATAGATAGTCAGTGTCGAAGTCGTGTTCTTCACCTTAACAATCATTTTTTATTAATCAAAGAATTATTTATCGGGTGTTGTATTTTATAAAAGATCATTTCATAAGAAAAAATGTAATTTAATTTTTTATAAGCATTATACTAATTTTTTATATTTTATTGTAAAAAATATTTAATATTTATTATTATAAGTGATAAAATTTTAAAAAATATTAAATTTTATTTCCTTGACGCTTTTGGTAAATAATATATAGTTATTAAAAAAATTTAAATGATAAAAAATAGTTTTTTTAAAGAAAAAAAAAACTTATTTAACTATTAGTTTAAAGATCAAATAAATCAGTACATGTTGAATTGACCCTAAAATTTCTCATTATCCTATAATTTAAATTGATTTAAAATAATAAATTATCCTATAAATCCATATCAAATCTAAATTATACGAGATAAACAACCCAAAAGTAAATAATAAAATTTTTATGAGCCAATAAAAAGCTAATAGAAACATACAATTAATAATTTATTTATAATTTTGAAATTTATATAAAAAAATATTTACATGATGAAATCATTTAAAAAATTTTGAAAATAGAAAATTTAAAAATCAAATCAAAATTACAATTAACTAAAATTCCTATTTCAAAAATATAATAACAAATAAGAATATAACTTTTAAACGAAATTCAAACAAACATTTTTTTTATAACAGATATAACACCATATACTAATAATTTAGAATATAATATATGATTATACATTAATGTACTGAATAATCAAGTCTACATGTAACACCATAATTTGTCCAACATCTAACTTAATACATAAGTTCAAATGAAACAAAATATAATTAAATATAAATTCGACAATGTCATGTCTAATACGACATTCACTAAGCTTCTACATAATCTTTCTAAGTTGCTTTTCCTTTCCCCTTATCCTTGATTACCATCTTAACGGAAGACAACAATAATAGAAAGGATGAGTGTCGCAGCCTAAAATTTCGAGTTTTCCTCGAATTCAATGGAGTCGCCACCCAAAATTTATTTTAAAATAAGGGAAATATTGGAAAACCCTTAAAAATAGAAAAAAATGGTCTTTAAAACCAGATTTTGAGTTCGGGAGTCGATTATGTGCAGGGAAGGTATTAACAGCCTACGACATCCGTTAAAAATACGGTTACCTATAATTAATTGTGCAAAATTAATATTAACTTAAATATATTTATTTTTACTTATTATTAAATAGGAATATCAATTGTTTGTTTTTTGAATGTGATTTTGAAATAAAAGTATGCTTAAATTTTTTTTTTCTATTAATGTGCTTGTGCTTGACAAGAGTGTGATCTTGGTCCTACGTATCTTCCGGTGCGATGGAGAAATCAAAGCTACATAGTTCTTGTGTAAAAAATACGGATGCGTTGATTGCTTTTAACGAAAATGTGTTTTGTTGTTGATAAAAAAAGTTTTGACGAAAAAAAAATGTTCGATTTGACTAATTATTTTAAAATGTGAGTTTTAGGACGATCAAGTTGTACAACTTGTGTCTCAAAACTCAAGGAGTAAATAAGATGTCACATCTAATTTAAACCTTTTAAGAATATTTTATATTATCTTTTAATTTTTAAATTGAGTTTTAAAACCACCAAATAGTACAATTTGTGTCTTAACAACTCAAAGATTAAAAAATGTGTCACATTTAATTAATCAAAATTAAAAAGTTGATTTTAGATTTATTTATTTATAAAACTCAGGTTGTATAATTTGCGTTATGCTGCTCATGGGTTAAATGATGTCATTTCTAGTTAACCTTTAATAATAATTTTTATTTATTAATTTGTTTATGAGTTTTAATTTATTAATTTATTTGTGAAGATGAGGTTTAGAACCATCAAGTTGTCACAACTTGTGTCCTAACAACTAAAAGATTAAAAAATGTCATATCTAGTTAATCTTTAAAGAAATATTTGTTTGTGTTTGTGTTTTTTTTTATGAAATTTGATATTTAGTTATGAAGCAAATTAATTATTTTTAAAAAAAAAAATCAACTCTAAATGGGTTGAGCTTACATGAACAGATTTACATTTTGTTTTTCTTAGAGCCCGAGCCCAACTTGACCTAAAAATAAGAAGATTTAAAAATGTAATGCTGAAAACCTACAAACTAAAAGGAGGTGGCCGCTGTTGGGTCGGTGCGCATCAGCTGGAAAAAAAAAAAAGAAAGAAGAAAAAGAAAAGAAAAGAAAAAAAAAGGAAGAGAAAAAGATTAAGAGGTAGAAAGAAGAAAGCCGAGAGAGGGGAGGGGACCGAGGCGGAGAGCGCGGCAGCGTCAAAAGGCATGGTTGTCATTACGGCGGCGACAGTGACAATACAACATCGTCGAAGGTTTGAGTTTTCTAGTTTATTTTATTTTATTTTCATTCACAATGTTATCTTGTTTTTACTCTTACAAATCAAAACTTTGCATTTTTATATATAACAAAAAATTAATTATAATGTAAATAGAGAAGAAAAAAAATTACCTTAACTCTGGTTTTCTTCTTTGCTACTACTCTTGCTTGTTTTCTCCTTCTTCTTTTTAGGTGATTTTGTTAGTATTAGATTTCTCCATCTCCCTTTTTTGAAAACAAATGAAGATGTATTTATAGAGTTTTTCACATGTTTAGTTGCTTTCCTGTTTTGCCTTTGTGCTTCCTCATTAATTTCCTTCTTTATGTTTTATTTTCTTTGTTCATAATCCGAGTTCTTCTGCATGTTTGATGCATTCACGTTTTTAAAAAAAATTGTTTTATCTGAGTGTGTTAATTCTCTGTTTATGTTTGAGAAATAAAGTAGGTTTTGGATGAGTTAAGGTTTCTCTCTATATGTGTCTTTGGTTCTGCAGAATGTTGTCTTCATGCTTCTGCTTCAAACTCAAAGTTTGGTTTTCTTATTTCTTCATGCTTCTGGATTTTTTTATATTTTATTTTATTAATTAATTAAATATATATTATTGTGTATTATTTACTCTAATGTTATTATAATTGTGGTTTTATGAAAAATTGAGCATCCCTTATTATCTTTAGTTATATCATTTTTATTTCCATTTTATATATATATATTTTTCTTTTTTGTATTAATGATTATGATGGCATAAATATATACATCTTTATATATTTATTTTTTTAAGATTTCATAAAGAGAAGTAAAATAATGGCAAACATAAAATTTGATATATTATAATAAAATGGATATTATTACTTTTTGAATTATTTTTAATTAGTTGGACAAAAATTGGGGTACTACAGCTACCCCTATTTAATTATATTGTTTAGAAAATGTGAATATTATCGTTGTAAAATATAATTAAATATAAGGATCCAAATTTTGTCCGTGAAACCGAGTAGAAAAAGGCAAAGGTGAGTAGACTGATAAATTGCTAATGTGAAAACATGATCTTCTCCAGCTTGGTTACCGGTTTGTAGATTGACAAAATGAAAATGACCGTATTCAAATTGGTTACCAACGCGTAGATCGACGGAATGAGAGAATGATTGTCTTTGGATTGGTTACCGATGCATAGATCGACATAAATGAAAGAATGATCATTTTCGAATTGGTTACTGATGCGTAGATCGACAGAAATGAAAGAATGATTGTTTTCGAATTGGTTACCGATGCATAGATCGATAAGAATGATCGTCTTCAGATTGATTACCGATGCGTAGATCAGCAGGAATTAAAGAAATGATCATCTTCGGATTGATTACCGATGCGTAGATCAACATGGATGAAAAAAATGATCTTCTTCAGATTGGTTACCGATACGTAGATCAATAGGAATAAAGAATGATTGTCTTCAGACTTATTACCGATGCGTAGATCAACATGGATGAAAAACAAAATGATCGTCTTTGGATTGGTTACCGATGTGTGGATGAATAGGAATGAAGAAAACAAGTTTAGATGGTTGTTGAGTATAAAAACAAGATATGAATGATTCATGCTTGTTATGCATTATGCAAGGTTGTTGAATGAAGACGTATGGTTCATGTGAGTATAAGTAAGTTATGAATGTAAGATGCATGGTTTAAGTGTGTTATGCATAAATTCTTTGTTCATTTTTTTATTCTCCGATCCTTATTATCTTCTACGCCCACATGATTCAATGGATGAATGAAGATAACAATCATTTTTGCATGACGACTCCAGTATGTCTCGTGTGACCCCCCTTTTTCGAGGTAAAACAAAGTCCATTGTTTAAAATGATTACTCTTCATTTTTCTTATATGCACCCATACATATATTCTTTGTTCATTTTTTTGATTCCTCGATCCTTATTATCTTCTACGCCCACATGATTCAATGGATGAATGAAGATAACAATCGTTTTTGCATGACGACTCCAGTATGTCTCGTGTGACCCCCATTTTTCGAGGTAAAACAAAGTCCATTGTTTAAAATGATTACTCTTCATTTTTCTTATATACACCCATACATGTTGAGAATCTATCGAGCTCCCGTGTATATGTTTTCCAAGTGTCAAAAGATTTAAAATATTTTTATATTTTCACATATTTCAAATTCTAACATTTATTATCATAAAACAACATTTCAAAATGCTAGAACAATCAACCAAGAAACTAAATTAGTTTAGAAAGAGTGCATCATACAACATCGAATGACAACATTGGAAAAAGTACATTCACTATATTGGGAACAAAACAATTGGGGTTACAACATATGGATGAGTGTGTTTAACTTTAGTTGGAGGGATATCAAACGTTATTCATTCTTGTAATTTAGAGCTCCTGTTGGTTAGCTTCTAAGAATAATAATTGCCCCAGTTTGAAGCGCTTGATTTTTTTTATCCCTAAACTTTTGCATGGACCGCTTTTCCAAGTTTTCAATCCATCGGGACGCTCTAATTCTTGTCTAGGTCACATTTTCAGGTTTTCAACCCAGCGAGCCCATTTTTCAATTTTTTTGCTTTGTTTTTTTTTCAAGCATAATATTTTTTGACTGCATATGAGTTTACTGGAAGTGGAAACTCCTCTCCATCCATTTCTACGAGTATTAGAGCTCCCCTAGAGAAAGCTTTTTTTTACCACATATTTTCCCTTGTTGTTCGGGGTCCATTTTCCACGAGAATCTTTTTTTATGGGTAATATTTTCTTTAGCACTAAATCCTCTTCTTGAAACTCTCGAGGACAGACCTTTTTCTCGTAGGCTTTTTTAAGTCTTTTTTGATATAGTTGACCATGACATAGAGCTATCATTCTTTTTTCTTCTATGAGATTCAATTCGTCAAATTGTGATTGAACCCACTCAGCCTCTTCCAGTTTTGTTTCCATCAAGACTCTAATCGAGGGAATTTCAACTTCAATGGGAAGTACCGCTTCCATTCCGTACACCAATGAGAAATGAGTTGCCCCAGTTGAGGTACAAACAGAGGTTCTATAGCCATGTAATGCAAAGGGTAGCATTTCATGTCAATCCTTATATGTCTCTACCATCTTTTGTATGATTTTCTTGATATTCTTATTTCTGCTTCTACAAACCCATTCATTTTCGGTCGATATGGCGAAGAATTATGGTGCTGAATTTTAAACTATCATGCAACTCGTTCATCATTTTGTTATTTAGATTGGTCGCGTTATCAATGATAATCTTATTTGGCAAGCCATATTGACAAATCAATTCTCTCTTGATGAATTTGACAACCACGCTCCTTGTCAGATTGGCATAAGAAGCAGCTTCAACCCATTTTGTGAAATAATCAATAACTACTAGGATAAATCGGTGCCCATTTAAAGCCTTAGGCTCGATGAGTTAATAACATCCATTCCCCACTTTGAAAATGGCCATGGTGAGGTTAAGACATTCAAAGAGGTTGGCGGTACATGTACTTTATCAGCATAGATTTGACATTTATGACATTTCTTTATGTAATTAAAGCAATCAGATTCCATGGTCAACCAATAGTAGCCAGCCCTCAAGATTTTTTTTGCCATTGCGTGCCCATTTGCACGGGTTCCCAAAGAACCTTCGTGAACCTCTTGAATGATTTTCTCTACTTCCGTTTTATCCACACATCTGAGGAGAACCATATCATGATTTCTCTTATAAAGCACATCACCATTTAAGAAAAATCATTGACAACCTCCTCAAAACCCTTTTGTCGTTCTATGAAATACCCAACGGATAGTCCTTATTCTTGACATAGGATTTGATATCATAAAACCATGGCTTGCCGTTAGACTCTTCTTCTATTGATAAACAATATGCTGGCTTATCCTTTTGTTTAATTTTTATGACCGACACATCTTGACCAATGCTTTTTGAACATTGATGACAATGTGACTAGGGCGTCAGCCAATTGGTTTCCTTCTCGAGGAATATGGTGAAAAGTGATTTTCTCGAAGTATTATGTCAATTCTTTGATATGCGTATGATACGGAATCAGTTTGGAATCTCGAGTTTCCCACTCTCCTTTTGTCTGATGGATGACCAACGATGAAACTCCATATACCTCAAGAACTTTTACCTTTGATTCAATGGTTGCTTTAATGCCCATGGCACATGCCTCATATTCAACAATATTGTTTGTGCAATCGAAACACAATCTAGCCGTAAATAGAATGAATTGATTTTCTGGGGAAATCAAAATGGATCCAATTCCATGCCCTAATGCATTACAAGCATCATCAAACATCAAAGTCCATTTTTCTTTATCACATGATTCAGTCTCTTCAAATAAAGTCATTATGCCTTCTTCGGGGAACTCACACTGCATTAGTTGATAATCTTCTACAGATTGTTGGGCCAAATACTCTGCTAGTGCGCTTCCTTTGATAGCCTTCTGTGTAATATACACCAAGTCGTATTCTGATAACAACATCTGCCAACGGGCAATCCTTCCAGTAAGAGCAGGTTTTTCAAAGATGTACTTAATTAGGTCGATTATAGGCACCAACCAAGTTGTATGACATAACATGTATTGCCTCAACCGACGAGCAGCCCATGCTAATGCGCAACATGTTCGTTCAAGCAGGGAGTACCTTGTTTCACAACTCGTGAACTTTTTGCTCAAATAATAGATAGCGTGCTCTTTCTTAGTACACAACCCATTGACTCATCAAGTACTGTTAGGTACATAATAAGTGCACTACACCAAAAGCAGGCTTTAACAATTCTTTTTTTATGCATTTAACAGCGCTTTTAAGCGCTATAGTATGTAGTGCTGTTAAAAAATACCACAACGCTTTTTAAAATATAAAAAGCGCTGTCGTAGGTGATATTTAACAGCGTTTTTTTTTTAAAAGCGCCGTCGTAGGTAGAAATTTATAGAGCTTTTATAGCGCTTTTTGGATAAAAGCACTGTTGTAGGTGTCTAATTTTAAAGCGCTTCTCAAAAAAGCGCTGTCATAGGTGACATTTAACAGCGCTTGTTTTGAAAAGCACTGTTGTAGGTGTCTCATTTTACAACGCTTTTCTAAAAAGCGCGTAAGTGGTATCTTAAAGCGTTTTTTTCTTCTAAAAAGCGCTGTTGTATGTATTTAATAGCGCGTTTTTAACAAACTTTGTCTTAGGTCTTTAATAACACTTCTTTCAAAAAGCGATGTCGTAGGTATTACAATAATTTCATTTCCATGATCCACAAACCGGTAAAGACAAACACAAAATATGAAATTAATGGTAAGAAATGATTTTCAAAAAGAGCCACTTTGTGACCATTTTATAATCTTTTCAAATCCACCAATGACTACATGAAAAGAATAGCCTTTGCACGATCTAAGTACCCTCAGATTTTCAATCCTTACTTTCCTAAAAGTAAATAAAGCTTCTGTTCATTGCCATATAATAGGTTAACATCATGTCCCAACCCTTGAGAACAAAATAGTCAATACCTCCTGCTCAGCGCACAAAGAAACTACCAACTTGTTTGCCATCTTCAACACATCCCAAGCTCCAGAGCATCCAACAAGACACAACACTCTCAATAACTCTAGATGAGAATAGGAAATTCTTAGGAGTGAACTATGGAAGACAGTTTGTCACCCTTGTCATGTTCATAAATCATAATTATATAAAGCATGGGGCCAATGTAAAATCATAATTACAATTCCATATAAACTCACAAAAGTAGAGAGAGAGAGAACCTTTCTTTCGACCAGTTTACTGTTGGATCATCCATTTTATTGACAACAACAAGCAGCTTAGCCACACCCAGTGTTTTTGCAAGCTGGACATGTTCACGGGTTTGTCCGCCTCTCTCATATCCAGTTTCAAACTCTCCTTTCCGAGCAGAAATTACCTGATTGGTGGGCATAGAACACAGAAAGAAAAGACAAACATATCATCAAATGCTTGTGAAGAAGCATATCCTGAAGATCAAGAAACAGAACAGCTGTCACAGATCAACTAACCAACACTCCAATATCAGCTTGAGATGCACCACTGATCATATTAGGAACGTAGCTCTTGTGGCCCTGCATAAACAATCTTTAAATGATAGTTGAAGGAATGGCATGCATCTTCAAATGAAAGCAGTCTAATACATATTTAAAAATTGAAATATCGATTTATGGTGTTTTTAAATTGAAAAGTTACTAAAATACCTCAAGCAAAAGCCATAACGTTCAAATTTTAAGAGGTATTTTGAGCATACATGCATCAATAATAGGATACAGAAATAGGAACCAGTTAAGAAATGGTGTTTTGAGCATACTGGCATCAATAAAGGCCCCAAAGCAAAACATGACGCATCATCATCTATAGAACCAACCCAAAACCTAAGACGAGCACAATCAACAAAAGCAAATCCATATGTAACTGAACCATTATCCGAGCCATTGCTTTCTTGATGAAAACATACAATTCATTGTTTATAATATCACACAAAATATGAACAATTCAACAATAGTGAGAAGTGATGACCTCGTTTATTGCAAGAAGATGATTTGCTTCAAGACCAATATTACCATCCACATTGGTTGATGAGGGTGACAACCTGAACTAATTTTCTTAGAATAACCTGCAATCAGGAAGCAAGAGTCATACCATGCAGAAAAGGCGCCAGATGAAAAGAATTAAGGACACAGACTGAAATTGTATGCTGATAGGAACCAACTAGTATAGAAGAAGAAAGAAGAAAGTCTCTATTTATATGAATAAACGATGCACTTTCAGTCTCGGGTTCTTCGAGAGAACTTAATATTTCCCTTGTCCCAATCTGATTAACCAATTGATTCACCTTCTTGTTACCCCTTCTCCAATTGGCAACATGTCTTGTTTATTTCTTCTAACTAACACAACCTAATTAACTACTACCTCCTTCTGAAATAAAGCATTTTCTCTAAAACTACTACCTTCTTCTGAGTTTTCTTCCAAGTACTTTTCAAGCAAATTGATAGCGTTTCAGCAAGTTGTAACATCCCGCTTTTTCGAGACATTAACTAACGAAATTCTAAACATAAAGATACAGATTCTTTTTTTTTTTTTTTTTTTTTTTTTTTTTTTTTTTTTTTTTTA
>JBBPBQ010020323.1:43615012-43832880 GCA_037974755.1 Cicer yamashitae | reverse complement strand
AAAAAAAAAAAAGAGAAAGAGATTAAGAGGGAGAAAGAAGAAAGCCGAGAGAGGGGAGGGGACTGAGGCGGAGAGCGCGACAGCGTCGAAAGGCATGGTATCCATTACGGCGGCGACAATGATAGTATAACAAGGCATGGTTGCCATTACGGCGACGACAGTGACAATACAACATCATAGAAGGTTTGAGTTTTCTAGTTTATTTTATTTTATTTTCATTTACAATGTTATCTTGTTTTTACTCTTACAAATCAAAACTTTGCATTTTTATATATAAAAAAAAGTAATTATAATGTAAAGAGAGAAGAAAAAAAAAATACCTTTAACTCTGGTTTTCTTCTATGCTACTACTCTTGCTTGTTTTCTCCTTCTTCTTTTTAGGTATTTTTGTTAGTATTAGATTTCTCCTTCTCCCTTTTTGAAAACAAATGAAGATGTATTTATAGAGTTTTTCAATTGTTTAGTTGCTTTCCTGTTCTGCCTTTGTGTTTCCCCGTTAATTTCCTTCTTAATGTTTTATTTTCTTTGTTCATAATCTGAGTTCTTCTCCATGTTTGATGCATTCACGTTTTTAAAATAATTTGTTTTATTTGAGTGTGTTAATTCTCTATTTAGGTTTGAGAAATAAAACAAGTTTTGGATGAACTAAGGTTTCTCTCTATATGTGTCTCTGATTCTGCAGAATATTGTCTTCATGCTTCTGCTTCAAACTCAATGTTTTGTCTTCTTCTCTCTACATCATAACAACCAGAGAGGACAATAGGATTTTATTTTATTTTATTAATTAATTAAATATATATTATTGTGTATTATTTACTCTAATGTTATTATAATTGTGGTTTTATGAAAAAATGAGCATCCCTTATTATTTTTAGTTATATCATTTTTATTTCCATTTTATATATATATTTTTCTGTTTTGTGTTAATGATTATTAAGGCAGAAATATATACTTATTTGATTAGTTATATCCCTTATATATCTTTATATATTTATTTTTTTAAGTTTTCATAAAGAGAAGTAAAATAATGGCAAACATAAAATTTGATATATTATAATAAAATGGATATTATTATTTTTTGAATTATTTTTAATTAGTTGGACAAAATTGGGGTACTACATTGAGACTATGTCTAAGTGAGTTCCAACAAAACTAACATAAGTTGACTCGTGAGACCTAAATGCATAATCTTTAATAACTTACTTCTATCATATGCAAATTATAAAAACAATTACATAAATCTATTAACTTAATCATCTCAATTGTGGTCGCATTACATACTTGGACTTAGGTAGGTTAGAATAAATTAATAAGTATACATAACTATTTTTATACTGTAACTGTTAATATATATAACTGTGAAAATTGCATAGTCTATTCCATATGTGAGTCAGTCCGAGAAAGTCTAGTCCACTGTAATCAGTTGTCTAATCACGATAATCGATGTCTTAATCATTCTAGTTATAGTACGGGTTGGATTTATAATAAAATTTCGCTTACTGATATGAATTAATACTTTATTATAAAGGTATTTAAATACTTATATATACATATGCATAATACGTCTCTTTTCTTAATTTGATATTATACTCTCTATAATGATCTATATAATTCCTTCTAAGTTCTTATATATAAGACTAAGGTACTAAACCAAGAACCTAACCTAAGGTATCCAAAACACACCCTAGAATTCTATGACAACAACTATGTTCATAAAACCCCTACAAATCGTAAAACTAATATAAAATTATAAAACTTCTCAGTATTGAAGTACTAAGAGTAAGCTTTTTAATGCAATTGGTCTCACTCAAAACTAATTCCTATAACTCATAACTCCTATTATACCCATTTTAACTCAATTATGTGATAATATTTTTGTGCAGAAAGTACTTCAACTTTGACAATTCAATTAAAATATCAAAAGACATCTAATTGAATTAAACTACCCCTCATTGGAAAGTTTATGATGTCTAGTTTATGAATATAGTTTCTATATTTCAGGTTAAGTTCCCAATTAGTACAATTTGTCAAAATAATACATAAAGATTTGAAAAATAAGGCAACAACTTTAGTCTAACTTGGGACACATTTTTCTCTATCAATTCTCAATTTAAAATTAGTGAAATCAGTGTCTATTTCAAAGGAAATTAAGTCTATTTTCAAAAAAAATTAAGTCTAGTTTCCAACAGTACCAAAATAAACACCAAACAATTTTTATAGAAAAAGTTACATACTAAATACTAAAGGTACTACATTTGAGATTTGGGGGACAACAACTACATATTTATCAAATACCTTACATTCAAGTCATCACACTATTAATTGATGCTCAAGGTACTTGCATGTTTCAACCAATCAATCACAATGCAATATCTAGTCAATATAACTATCAATTTCACATCAAATACAAGTTCTAACATGAAGTTTTCCTAATTGAATACCCATAAAAATACCCAATTTGCATGTCTGGTCTGTGTTAGTGCAAAAGTATTTTCAATACAGTCATCTAGTTAATATTTTGATGATAACAAATACATAAAAATAAAGAACATCAATTCCCTAATTATATATGCTAAGTGTGCAAATTAAAGCAAAATGTTATGTTAATAACTATTCAAAGTAGCCTAAATTACAAGCATTTAGAGATCTTCTATTACAGAAACAAATGGAGTAAACACGTCTCGCTATATAATGTCTATCTTCTAATGACTAGACAAAGGCAAAAAAAAAAAAAAACCAAGAATTTACTTCAGCTTGACAACGTAGAGTCTGGTGACACACACCCGTATTATCGTAAGCTTCAGTTGACTCTAGGATGCAAGCAACGTAGTACCTCAGTTGCCTTTGATAAACCCAACTGGATTATGTTCCTCTGCCTCTGATACACTAGTGTAATAAGAATTCTTCTGCCTTTGACTTTGGCAAGCGCAACAAGAACTCTTTTGCCTTTGACGCTAACAAGCGTAACGAGCAAGTGACTGCATCTGCCTCTGATAATCTTATCATTCGTCAGACTGTGAACTTTTATGTATGCTTGAAAAAGTCAACTCTTTGACAAAGTAAATGCCTTTGAATAAGTCAACACTCTGATAAATCAATGCTCTGATAAGAGTTAATGATCTAATGATCTACAAGGCATCATTTGATCATTGTACCCTCTGTATGTGTGCATCCTCTAAAAATCACCCAGAATCTGTTTTCTCTAATAATATACATAATCTAATAACATGTTGGCTCTGATGGTCTGTAAGACAATACTCTGACTGTTCTTTCCTTTGATCCCATACCCGTTGTTCCTCTGATTGTCATACATATTTTAAGGAGTGATTTTTGGGAGTCAGTTCTGATCTCAACAGATAGATTTATCTTCAATGGTTCAATTGCTGAAATCCATGAAGATACAAGATGTATTTCTGTAAAATGAAGTACATGGGTCTGACCCTAAAGTACAAAGGCCATATCCTAAATGACCTCTAACGAAAACATCACAACGGACACTTCCTCCTTTTGTTTGAATCCTCTGGATTGGATGAGAATCTAAAAGTAATAATGAAGAAAGGTTGGAGCACCTACAATTTTATTAAAGAGTTATCTTTGGAAAATTATATCTCCAATTCTATGTTTAGAGAAAGTCCCATATGAAAAATCAACATGATTAGAGAAAAGAGAAGATTATATTATCTCATAATCTTTGGTTGCGCATGACAAGTTAGAAGGTAGGTTCCTGAATATGAAAGATTTTGTCATCACTGATTAAGATGAAAGTTCAAAGAGGGAAAATTGCTTTGAAGATGTTAAATAAAGGAACTTAGTTTATTTAAGTATTGTGATTTGGTGATTCAAACTTGGTATGTAATATAAATTAATAGATTTGGTTTAGACAGTCTTAGGAAGACACTAGGATTTTCTTTATTTTTGTTGCCCTTTTTTAGCAAGTATTGTAGTTGTAATATATTTTTGTTACAAGTGTAATGCAAGTTATGAATTGAATTAATTCTTTCTTTTCTCTGTTTTGTTCTTTCCTCTATTAATTTTCCTCTCCTCGTTTTTTTTTTAAAACTTCGCTTCTTATCCTCTATGTGTTTGTGTTTTTCTTTTCTTTTCTTTTCTTGTCTTTCATGATTTTGTTTGTAGTCTATTTCTTGCTTTGTTATGTCGTTTATGTCTTGATATATGTTTTTTCTGTTTTATTCTCTATTTCTGTTCTTCCTTTAGATCTTCTATTTACTCTTCGTCTCTTCAGCTTTCCCGTTACATTTTTTTTTGTTTCTAATTTTATTTTTACTTCTAGCCTTCCCTCTGTTGTTTTTATATTAACTTTTATTTTTAATTCTTTTCAAAATTTATCTTTCCTTTTCAAATCACAACTTTTCACTTCCCTCAGTTTTTTTTCGTACCTTTAAAACTAAACCACGTGTCCATTCGTATCTGTCACACATTATCTCACTCTTCATTTTCCCACACCTTCATCATTATGTTTCTATTTTGTGTCTCAAGATTTGTTTTTTCTATTTATAACCCAAACGTTCTACGTTCCTCCTCATTTATATCCACTAAATCCTTTTTCCGTTCCCGTTCCTCTAGTTGTGTTCATCCCTCCCTATTTGCTTCTCAAACTTTCTTCCATGGATGCTGGTTTATCTTTTGGCAGGAAAAAAAAGTCACCTTCTTTCCTCAGAAGAAAGAAATCCCACCATATGCATTGGATTCGATGGTGAGTGACATTCTTCTTGAACAACTAGAAGTCAGGAGTGCTCTGCAAGAAGTCGAGCACAAGGTGGATCTTCTCATCTCTCAAATGGAGGAAGCAACTAAACTCTGGAGACGTGTCCTTAGGTGTCTCTAGAATGTGTCTAGGAGTAATTTTCTTTTGTTTGTTTTGTAATTTTTTTTTATATCTAAGTTGTAATAGTTTTTTTTTAAATTACCTTTTCTTTACTCTTACTCCTGTCTTTGTTCTGATTAAACTCTCGATCATAATTACTCATGTTGAACTTCTATTTGTTGCATGATTTTTTCTTTTACTCTTCATGTGTTTCTTATGTCTGTTTGGCTTACTATAAACTCTATAAACTCACCCTTTTCGATAATGACAAAGGGGGAGAAAAGTAGAAGATATAGTTGTTGGAACTAAGTCGGTCCCTTGAACAATTCCTTTGTGGTTTTGATGTTAACAAAGGTATTTTGTGAGAACAATTTATTGCACTAGTAACTTCATTATTTGTGTAGGAATTAGAACAAAATTAAAAGCAACAACATAAGAAGAAGAAATCAGAAGCAAATGGGAGATTGTTGGAACCAAGAATTAGAACAGGAAATCAAAATGAAACGACTGAGGAAACAACCAGAGGAAATGGCCAGAGGAAACGACCAAAGGAAACAACTAGAGGAAACGACTAGAGGAAACGACCTGAGGAAATGACCAGAGGAAACGACCCGAGGAAATAAACTTAGGAAATGAGCAGAGGAAACAAACTGAGGAAATGACCAGAGGAAACGACTAGAGGAAGCAAAGTCAAACCCAGTCAACACACGTCCTGTTGTGTGGGCACATCTACCCCTAAAGATTTTCCTCTTATGATTATACGCGTTTGCCTCTGAAGACTGAAACGTGCTTCCTGTTAGCATGCCTCTGATGAACAATATTTATGTATGCCTCTGATTATATGTATTTTTGCATGCCTCTGATGAACATATTTTTGCATGCCTCCGATGAACAGTATTTATGCATGCCTCTGATGAACGAAATTTTTGCTTGCCTCTGATGAAGTCTACTTTCTGCATGACTTTGAAATTCGAAGCTCTTGTTCAAGTCTGCCTTTGAAGCTCATGTTTCGCTAGCTCCAATAATTGCAACATGTTCCATAATGCTACCTCTGATAAGCAACCTCTGAAGTTGCCTGACTTTGATAATGCAACAAAGGTGAAGTTGCCCATGCCACTAAGTCTAAGTCACACAATTTTTCCTCTTACAAAATTATTCAAGCAGCACAGCATCTAACTCCAACAATCAAGTAAAAGATTCTGATAGAAAAAATTCAACAACTTTGATGGAAGGTCAAAGGCTTTAATAGATTGAGCAGAAATACTAAATTGGACTTAGCCGTATCCTTACCTCTGAACGTTCAAGAACAAGCCTAGATTTGTTCTTGCCTAAATCAAACCAAGCGTATGAAAGAAGACTCAAGTGATTCAATTTGCAAACGTAATTTGAACAAATACGCACAATATCTTTCTACAAGAATTGCTCAAATCAGATTGAGAAATAAAAATTGCCTAATTGTCATATTATCAAGATCGTATCAATCTGAACTATTCCTGGTAGAAAAATATTGTTGACTAAGCTGGAAAGGAGATACGATTCATAATCCTTAAGGGACAAAATTGAAACCTTAATTTTTCCTATAAATAGCAATCAAAGCTAAAGAACAAAATGAAAAAGAACTCAACAAACTCATAAATCCTAAAAACCAAAGTTATTCATAAAAACCTTAAGACCTTAACTTTTCTATGTATTGAGAGTTTAAGGTTTTAAGTTGTAGCAAAACACTCATTGTATCAAATCTGCTTAGTAGAAGCAACACCAAACCAGTTTCCAACTCATTGTAACCCAACTTGATAATGGCTTTAGTGTGCCTCAAGAAATCTCTGAAGCTCAAGTTTTGTTGAGAAGACTTGACTTGTAGGGTCAAATGGGTAATTTTCCTCTAACAATCTATAGGTTTTAGGTTGTGTAGAGAAGACTTGATTTGTAGGGTCAGATGTTGCGTAATTCAAGGTTTTGAGTTAGTGGATAAATCCTCCTGTGTTAGGAGACTAAACGTAGCTAACAAGTTGGTGGTGAACCAGGATAAATCCTGTGTGTTGTTTTTACATCTGCATTATCTGTTTTACCGCTGCCTCTAATTAGTAAAATTGTTTAAGTCATCAAATCAGAATTATAATTAAGAAAAGAGTTTTAAATTAGACAAACATAAATCAACCCCTTTTCTCGTGTTTGCGCACCTTCAATTGGCATTGAAGCTTAGTCTCAAGCTGAGCATTTACACATGTTTGAGAAAAGGTCCAAGTAATTCCAAGATTCAACATGTCTGGATTTGGTGAAGAAGCCTCAGGAGGAAACAAAACAGACCACCTGATGGAGAACGATTCAAGTACTAGAAGGATATGCTGAGGAGTTTCTTTATTTCACAAGATCCTGAACTCTAGGACTTGGTGGAAGATGTCGACACTGAGAAGAAAATGTACAAGATGCATCAGAAGTCTAGAACCTTCATGATAAACAGAATAACCTTCAACGAGTTTGATAATTGCAGTAACAAGGAGACAACAAAGAGCATCTATGACAATCTGATTTTGACCTATGAATGAAACAAGCAAGTTCAAGAAGCTAAGGAAAATCTTCTGGTGAAAAAATATGATCTTTTCAAAATGAAGGATGATGAAGACATTGAAGCAATGTTTTCTAGATTTCAGTCCTTGGTCTCACGATTAAAGGCATTTGAAAAGAGCTACACAAATGTTGATCATGTCAAGAAGATCCTAAGGAGTTTGCCCAGCAAGTGGAGACCCAAGATCACAGCTATCCAAGAAGCAAAGGATCTGAATGCTCTTAAACTGGAAGAATTAATCAGCTCTCTTAGAACACATAAAATTGAGCTTGGAGAAGATGAGCCCAAGAAGAAGAACAAGACTCTGGCTCTGAAATCCAAGCAGAAGAAAGCCTTGTAAATAGAATTAGAGGACAATGATTTAGAGAACCAGAATGAAGATTTAGAGGAAGAGGAGTTTGCCTTCATATCCAGACGAATTTAGAGGATGTGGCACAACAAGAGGAAATCTTTCCCTCAAAAAGGTTTCTAAGCAGTACAACAAAGGAAATGATGAAAAATATGATAAGAAAAACATCATCTGCTATGGATGTAATGAACTTGGACATGTCAAGACAGAATGCTCAAATCTGGAGAAAGGGAGATTTCAAAGGAAAGATTCGAAGTCCAAGAAGAAATTCTAATGGCCACATGGGATGACTTTAATGAATCCTCTGACGATGAAGAACAAGCTAATATGGCTTTGATGGCTGATGCTGACTTTGATTCTGACTCTAGAAGTGGATTTGTAGATGAAGAAATTGAGGTACTCTCTGATATAACTCATTATGAACTAATTACAGTTATAAATGACTTCTTAAACAAGAATCATAATATCGCTCTAAAGCTGAACGCCCTTAAAAAAGTAAATGCAAATCTGACTAAAAAATTGATACTCTAAAAACTAATATTATTGAACTTAAGACAGAAAATCTAAATCTGAAAAATAGTCTTGCTTCAAAACCTACAGAAAATGTCATATGTAATTCTGATAAATATGAAGTAGCATTTCAAAATTTTCTTGCTAATAGTCTTGAAAGAAGTAAGCTTGCCTATATATGGTGTTAATAGAAATGGATAAAGAGGAATAAGATTTCAAGAAACTGAAACTGAACCTAAGTTTACTCCCTCTAATAATTTATGTATTGTCTGCTCTAAGAAAAGTCACTCTAAAACATCTTTTCCTATGCTAACCACATGGAAAGACAAGAAAAATTTCAAGCCTAACAAACTAAGACCTAACCAACTGTGGGTACCCAAAGATAAAATTGTCTATGTTGCAGATGTTCTCAGTAGCCAAGTTGAAACACCATCATGATACCTAGATAGACATATGACATGAGAAAGGTATATGTTCTAAGACCTAACTTTGATCAAATGAGACTCCATGACTTTTGGAAGAATTTAGAAAGGACAGATGATTGGACACGACATAGTTGGTAAAAATTCCTTAACCTCTATAAATAATGTACTATTAGTAAACGGACTAAAACATAACCTACTTAGTACAAGTCAATTTAGTTATAGTGATTATGACATTGTCTTTAATCAAAAGTCCTGTAGAGCTATAAGTCAAAATGATGGTTCTGTTCTATTCACTAGCCAAAGGCAAAGGAACTTTTATAAAACCAATCTTTTTAACTTAGCAAAAACAAAAGGTCAAATGGTTTGTTTCTGTTAGCAATGAGCAACTGATTAGGCACAAAAGGTTAGGCTATGCCAATTTGAGGTTAATCTCAAAATTAAACAAATTCCAACTTGTTAGAGGCTTGCTAAATCTCAAGTTCAAATCATAAGTCCTTTGTGAGGTATGTCAAGCATGGAAACAAACTAAAAGTTCTTTTGCATCAAAGAATATTGTTTCCACAAGCAGACCTTTGGAGATTCTGCATTTTGACCTTTTTGGTTCAGTTAAAACTGCCTAGTTGAATGGTAAAAAGTATGGCGTGGTCATTGTTGATGATTACATTATATGGACATGGGTTAACTTCCTTAAACACAAGGATGAGTCTCATAAGGTGTTCACTACCTTTAGCAAACAAATGCAAAATGAGAAGAAATTCTCTATAGTAACTATCCCTGGTGATCATGTTGTAAAGTTTGAGAACAAACTCTTTGAGCAATTATGTGAAGAGGGTGGTATATTGCACGATTGCTCATCCCTTAGAGTACCTTAACGAGTGGTGTTATGGCAAGTTTGACCCTCGTTCACAAAAGTGCATCTTCCTTAGATATTTTGAAAGATCCAAAGCTTATAGAAAGTTCAACAGAGAGACTCAAGTAGTGGAGGAGTGAATACATGTAAAGTTTCATGAAAATCAACTTGACCTTAAAAATTCAAAGCAAGTTGAGGATATTGTAAGTTTATAGGAACAAGAAGATGTTGATAAATCAGAAGATAAAGACAATCCAGAAGAACCAAAAAAATTAGAGGATACAAGAAAATCAGAGGAACTTGACAAAACATTACAAGATGAATCGAATCAAGTCAGACTAGTCAAGTTAATTCAGAAGCTAAAATTAGATGGAAATACAAGTCATCTCATCCAGACACTCTGATTATTGGAAGTGCAAACGATCTTTTGAAGACTAGATCATCACTAAAAGACACAACGCTATTTGGTCTGCGCTCATCAATTGAAACCACCTATGTTGATTAAGCACTGGCAGATGATGGATGGATTCTTGCAATACCAGAAGACATAAATGAATCTAAAAGGAATGATGTTTGGGATCTAGTAGCCAGACCAAAGAATAAGAAACCTATTGGAACCAAGTGGATATTCATAAATAAATAAATTAAATGAAAAGGAAAAGTTGTCAAAAATAAGACCAGATTGGTTGCACAAGGTTACAATCAGCAAGAAGGTATTGATTACACAAAGACATTTGCTCCAGGGGCCAGGTTATAGGCAATACGTATCCTACTCTCATTTTCTGCCTGTAATAATTTTACTTTATTTCAAATGAATGTAAAAAGTGCCTATTTGAATATTTACATAAATTAGGAAGTGTATGTAAAATAACCACCTGGTTTTGAAAATGTTGAGTTTCCATATCATGTCTATAATCTTAAAAAGTCTTTATACGGACTTAAACAATCCCCTAGAGCATGGTATAACAGACTTAGCACTTTTCTCCTGAAAAATGATTTTGAAAGAGGGCAGGTTGACACTACCTTGTTTAGAAGAACTATTGCAAATGACATTCTTGTTTTTTTAGATTTATGTTGATGATATTATTTTTGGATCTACTAATGACACTCTTTGCCAAGAATTTGCTAAGTTAATGCGACATGAATTTTAATGGAGCATGATGGGAGAACTGAAGTTGTTCTTAGGAATACAAATTCAACAAAGTTAGAAAAGTGATCCAAGGGAATCCCACATAGCTACTGTTAAGAGGATCCTTAGATACCTGAAACGTACTTCTAACATTAGTTTGTTTTATAAGATCTCAACTGAATACAGATTAATTGGCTATTATGATGTTGACTACGCTGGAGACAAACTTGAAAGGAAAAGCACCAGTGGAAATTGCACATTTCAAAGTGAAAATTTAATCTTGTGGTCAAGCAAAAGACAAAGCACAATTGAAATGTCAACAATAGAGGCTGAGTACATTTTAGCAGTTGGATGCAGCTCTTAACTACTATGGATGAAACGTTAATTGGAAGATTAAAAAATATTAGAGAGTAACATTCTCATATTTTGTGATAATAGTCTACTATTTGCTTAGTTAAAAATCCAATTATACATTCTAGGGCTAAACACATAGAAATAAAACATCACTTTATTAGGGACTTTGTTCAAAAAGGTGTACTAAATATCCAGTTTGTAGACACTGAACATCAATGGGCGGACATATTCACTAAACCCCTAGCTAAATACATATTTGATTTTATTAAGAAAAATATAAACCTTATCCTTAAATCTGAATAATGCTTTGTTGGAACCAAGTTGGTTTTATACTTAGAGTTTTGACTTCACAGAGTATGAAAGAAGATTCGTGTTTTTTAATACAATCTAAAATAAGATTTTATTCAGATTTATAATTAAAAGAAAATCTTTGACCAAGTTGAAAAGAAGATATGGTGAAGATTTGAAGAAGATATAATCAACATCTTATCAACAATAAGATATGAATTATTTACAAGAAGATTTACTCAACATTTATCACAAGAAGATATGAATTATTTACAAGAACATTTGGTCAAGATTTATCACAAGAAGATATTAATTATTTACAAGAAGATTTGATCAAGATTTATCTACAAGAAGATATAAATTATTTACAAGGAGATATGATCAAGAATTGTTTACAAGAAGAAACACTCACAAGAAGATACATTTTTTATTTGCAACGATATGATTCAGATTTTGACGAATGACAAAATACTGAATTGGACTTAGTCATATACCTATTTGTGAAAGTTCAAGAACTGGTCCAACACTATGTTCCCGCCCAGATCAAAGAAAGCAATAGGAAAAAAGTTTTATCTGAAGAATTTGCGAAAGCAATCTTAAAAAAATATGAACAGTATCAATATGAAGAATTTATTAACTCAATCTTAACAAAATACAAACACTATCGATCTGAAAAATTTACAATCTCAATATGAACAAAATACGAACAGAATCAATCTAGAAGAACTGCTCAAATTGGATTCATAAATAAAGAATTGGCTAAAGAACATATTATTAAAGAGCATCTTGTTTAAAATTATTTTTGAATAAGATCATTGTTGACCAAGCTAGAAATGAATATACAATTCAGAATTAAACAAGGACTAAATTGAAGCCCGAGTTTTATCTATAAGTAGATACTCAAGGTTGAAGAAAGAGATCATCGAAAAATCAGAAAAGAGTAGAAGAACTCAAGCTCAAAATCCCAAATTCATCTTATAAATCAATGAGAGAAACACTTGCTCGAATGAGAAATATTTTATAAGTGTTTTTCTTAGAGTGTGACAGTCATTTTTATAATCAGTTTGTTAGAAGCAACTACTCAAGTTCCAAACCTTTGAATTCAAACCCGATAGAGGTGTGAGTGTGTCTTCAACAATCTGGGGTTGTCAGGCTATTTGAGAAGACTAGCTTGGAGGGTCAGATGCATTGTAATTCAAGTTGTTGAATTAGTGGATTAAATCTTTCTGAGAGATGGGACTGGATGTAGCCAAGTTAGTGGTGAACTAGGATAAATTACTTGTGTCACTTTATTCTTGCACTCCTTAGTTTTGTTATTGCGTCTACTTTAAGTAAATCATCAAGTCTAAACCAGTTTAATCAAATAACAAAAAAGTTATCAACTTAGTCAAACACAATTCACCCCCTTCTCGTGTTTGAGCTTTCATGCTTTGATTCATATATGCTATGCCTAGAATAGTTTAGATTTAATAAGTATGTGTTTCCTGCTTTTTGTCTTGTATACTTCCTTCAAAAATCTGATCCAATGAACTTGTACTGACTCTATAGTCAATTCCAAATTTGACTTTCAATTCTTTTTGTCACTTTGAGAACAATTTGAATTTAAATTGTTTAATGTTTACATATTTAGGGAAGAAAGAATATGCATGTGGGGAGAAAGACGTTATGTATAACTGCTCAGAGTTAGGGGGAGCCCTATCTGTATGTTTATTTGCATGTTTGTTATGTCTGTCTGATTGTTTGTTGCTTTACTTTTTCTTTTGTTAAAATAAATTGTTATAAAAGTACTGCTTTGTCAACATCAAAAAGGGGGAGATTGTTGGAACCAAGTCGGTCCCTTTAACAATTCCTCTATGCCATTTTGATGTTAACAAAGGTATTTTGTTAGAACAATTTATTGCACTAATTACTTCATTAAATGTGTAGGAATTAGAACATGAAAATCAAAAGAAACAACATCAGAAGAAGAAATCAAAAGTAGATATTATAAGAAAATGAGAGATTGTTTGAACCAAGAATTCGAACAGGAAATCAATATGAAACGACCAAAGGAAACGACAAGACGGGAGGAAACGACACGAGGAAACGACCAGAGGAAGCTAAGTCAAACCTAGTCAACGTGTTGGAACCAAGTTGGTTTCACACTTATAGTTTTGATGTTAACAAAAGTATTTTGTGAGAACAATTTATTTCACTCATGATTTCACTAAGTATGCAGAATTAGAACAGGAAAATCGAAGGAAACTTTGTGAGAACAATTTATTGCACTAATGATTTCACTAAGTATGCAGAAATTAGAACATGAAGATCGAAGGAAATGACCAGAGGATATGACCAGATGATATCACCACCAGAGGAAGTAAAAAAGTTAGAGGAAACAAAAACAAATCAGTCAAATCCACGCATTAGAAAAGTCCACACATCTACCTCTAATTGCGTGCTTCTGGTAGTTCAACGTGTTTTTAGGTCTTCCTCTAAAGAAAAAAGCATGCTCCAGGTAGTTCAACGCGTTTCTGGGTCAGCCTCTGAAGGCTGAAGCGTGTTTTTGGAAGTTCAACGTGTTTTTGCGTCAGCCTCTAAAGACTGAAGTGTGCTTCTAATTTGCATGCCTATGATGAGTTAGTTTATGCGTTTGCCTATGAAGATCCAGTAAGCCTCTAAAGATATTGCGTTTGCCTTTGAAGAATTTTGTGCCTCAGAAGATTAAACGTTCCTTTGAAGAATTTTGTGCCTCTGAAGATTTCACATGCCTCTAATGAACAGTAACTTCAACGTGCCTCTAATAAACAATAACTTCAGCATGCCTTTGATGAATAGTAATTGTAGCATGCCTCTAAGGAACGGTAACTTCAGCATGCCTCTGATGAAAAATATTTTTGAGTGTGCCTCTGAAGTTTGAAATCAATGTTTGATCCGAATCTAAAGTATAAATTCCGTTAACTCTAAAGACTGCAACCCGTTCCAAAGTGATGTCTTTGATACGTAGCACACTCTAAAGTTGCACTAACTCTGAAGATTGCAACACCTTCCAAAGTGTTGCCTCTGATACGTAATGCAGCACACTCTGAAGTTGCAATAACTCTGACAAAGAAACAAAGGTGAAGTTGCCCATGCCGCTAATTCTAAGGCATGCAGTTTTGCATCTACCTCTGACTCTAATTTTTCAAGCAACACAACATCTGACCATAGCAATCAAGTGAATGATTCTAATGGAAAAAAGTCAACGACTCTGACGGAAAGTCAAAAGCTCTAATAGATTATGAAAAATACTTAATTGGACTTAGTCGTATCCTTACTTTAGAAGATCCAAGAACAAGCCCATATTTCATTCCTGCTCAAATCACATCAAGCGTATGAAGGAAGTCTCAAGTGAATTAATTTGCAAACATAATCTGAACAAATACGCATAATATCCTTCTAGAAGAATTGCTCAAGATCATATTCGAAAATAAAGAATTGGCTAAGGGTCATATTATCAAAACATATATTTCAGAATTATTTCTGGAAGAAATATTTGTTGACCAAGCTGTAATGAAGATACGATTTAGAATCCTTGAGGGACAAAATTCAAGAACACTAATTTCATCTATATATAGTGGATCAAGGCTGAAGAAGGATGAACAACAAACGTAGAAATCCTAAAAACCAAAGTCATATGAAAAAACCTCAAGAGCTCAAATTTTCTAAGTATTCAAAGTTTAAGGTTTTAAGTTCTAGCATAGCACTTGTTCAACTTTATATTATTTAGCGCTTAGTGATTCATTGTAACTGTAGGAAAATCATTGTTATAATCTGCTTAGTAGAAGCAAAGACTAAATCAAGTTCCAAACTCTTGTAACCCAGCCTGATAGTGGCTTTAGTGTTCCTCGAGCAATCTGGAGTTGTCAGATTGTGTTGAGAGGACTTGACTTGTAGGGTTAAGGTGTTGTGTGCCTTCAACAATCTGGGGTTGTCCGATTGTGTGGAGAAGATTTAGCTTGTAGAGTCAAGGTGTTTGTGTTCCTTAAAAAGTCTGGTGTTGTTAGGTTGTTTTGAGAAGATTGATTTGTAGGGTCAGGTTTTATGTAATTAAAGGAGTTGAATTAGTGGATTAAATACTCCTAAGTGAGGGGACTGGATGTAGTTACCAAGTTGGTGGTGAACCAAGATAAATTGCTTGTGTCACTTTACTCCTACCTTTTGCGGGATATAGCTACTGCTTTTGCTATAAGTTATCAAACCCAAACCAATTTTTATCAAATAATCCAAAAGAATCCAACTTAGACAAATACAATTCAACCCACCTTCTCGTGTTTGCACCTTCAATTAGCATTAGAGCTCGGTCTAAGGATTCAATATGTCTGGATTCGGTGAAGAAGCTGTTGGAGGAAAAAATCAATAGACCACCTCTATTTGATGGTGAATGTTTTGAGTATTGAAAGGACAGGCTGAGGAGTTTCTTTATTTCATAAGATTTTGAACTCTGGGACTTGGTGAAAGATAGTTATACTGCTCCAACAAAAGAATATGGTTACTGAAATCCCAAGAAAGGGGATGAATACTGATTAGAATAAGATGTACAAGATGTATCATAAGTCTAGAGCATTCATGATAAATGCAATCACTTTCAAAGAATTTGACAAGTGAACCAACAACGAGACAACAAAGAGCATTTATGATAGTCTGATTATGACTTATGAAGTAAGCAAACAAGTTCAAGTAGGAAAGGCCAACCTCTATGTTAGAAAGTGTGAGCTGTTCAAGATGGAAGAAGATAAAGACGTTGAAACAATATTTTCCAAATTCCAGACTCTAGTCTAAGGATTAAAGGTGCTTGATAAAAGTTTTGACGTTAACAAAGGTATTTTAGGATAACAACAAAAGTACTTCATTAAGTATGAAAAATTGGAAGAAGAAAATAAGAGGAAACGACCAGAGGATCCCACTAGAGAATACCACCAGAGGATCCCACCAGAGGATATCACTAGAGAAAATGACCAGAGAAAGTAAAAAGGTCAGAGGAAACGAAATCAAAACAGTCAACGAAATTCTCAAAAGCAAACAAATGGGCACTCTAGAAAAGAACGCATATTGGCTTCTGATGTTTTCCTCTGAAGTTTGAGTCTGAAGACTGCCTCTGAAGAATTCATATGCCTTAGAAGATTCAACGTGTTTCTACAGTTCCCAAGCCTCTGATGAACTGTATTTACGCATGCTCAGATGAACAATACTTTTGCATGCTCTGATGAATAGTACTTCTGCATGCTCTAAGGAACAATACTTCTACATGCTCTGATGAACAGTATTTCAGCATGCCTCTGTATTTAGTAACTTCAGCATACCTCTGAAGTCTGAAGCCACATTCCAAAATGTTGCCTCTAAAGCTTATGTTTTGCTGACTCTGATGCCTACAACACGGTCCAAAATGATGTTTTTGAAGTTGCAATGACTCTAAAGATTACGACTTGTTCCAAAGTGTTGCCTCTGATACGCAACATACTTTGAAGTTGCAATGACTCTAAAGATTATGACTCGTTCCAAAGTTTTTCCTCTGATACACAACACACTCTATAGTTGTTCTAACTCTGATAAGGAAACAAATGTGATTTGCCTAAGCCACTAATTCCAAGTCACGTAGTCTACCTCTGACTATCGAGAAAGCAAAGAATACATCATCTGACATCAACAATCAAGTTATACTATAATGAAGAAAAGTCAATGCCTCTGATGGAAAGTTGACGATTCTGATAAAAGATAAATTTCACTTAGTCGTATAAAAAATTCTGAAGATTCAAGAACATGGCCCAGTAATTGTTCCCACCCAAATTAAATCAAGCGTATGAAGGAAGATTCAGCTAAATAATTTCCAAATGCAATCTGAAGAAAATAAGCATCATATTATTCTAGAAGAATTGCTCAAATCAGATTTGAAAATAAAGAATTGGCTAAATGACATATTATCAAAACGCATCTTCAGAATTATTTTTGAAGAAAATCATTGTGTTTCCAAGCTGGAATGAAATACGATTCCAAATTCTCAAACGACTAAATTGAAGTCTTAATTTCAACTATAAATAGTGGATCAAGGCTGAAGAAGAAAGACAAGAACAACATGAATGCACAAACTCAGAAATCCTAAAAATAAAAGTTGTTCAAAAAACCTCACGAGTTCAGTTTTCAAAGTATTCATATTTGAAGGTTTTAAGTTCTAGCAAAGCATTCATTCAAAGAAAAATATTCTTAGTGCTTCATTGTTAGTGTGAGAAAATTATTCTAATGAATCTGCTTAGTAGAAGCAAAACCAAAACAGTTTCAAACTCATTGTAACCTAGTCCGATAGTGGATTTAGTGTGCCTCAAGCAATCTGTGGATCTTAGGTTGTGTTGAGATGAGTTGGCTTGTAGGTCAAGGTGTTAGTGTGCCTTCAACAATCTAGGGTTGTCAGATTGTATGGAGAGGACTTGACTTGTAGGGTAAGGGTGTTGTGTGCCTTCAACAATCTAGGGTTGTCAAATTTTGTGGAGAAGACTTGTTGGTAGAGTCAAGGTGTTTATGTTCCTCAAAAAGTCTGGAGTTGTCAGGCTGTTTTGAGAAGACCGACTTGTAGGGTCAGGTGTTTTGTAATTCAAGTTGCTGAATTAGTGGATTAAATCCTTCTAAGTGAGGAAACTGGATGTAGCCAAGTTAGGGGTGAAGCTGAATATACTTGTGTCACTTTACTCCTGCACTCCTTAGTTTTGTTACTACTTCTGCTCTAAGTCATCAAACTCGAACCAATGTTAATCAAATAATGAAAGAGAATCTAACTTAGAAAAACACAATTCAACCCCACCCTCTTCTCATGTTTGCACCTTCAATAGGCATCAGAGCTCGGTCTCAAGGCTGAGCACTTGAAAGTGTTTGAGGAAAGATCCAACGTTTTGAGTACTGGAAGGACAGGCTGAGGAGTTTCTTTATCTCACAAGATCTTGAACTTTGGGACTCGGTGGAAGATGGCTACACTGCTCCAAAAAATTCTAATGGTACTAAAATTTCAAGGAAAAAGATGGATGCTGAACAAAAGAAGATGTACAAGATGCATCACAAGTCCAGAACCTTCATGATCAATGCAATCACTTTCAAGGAATTTGATAAGTGCACTAACAAAGAAATTGTAAAAAGCATATATGACAACTTAGTTCTGACTTATGAAGGAAGCAAGCAAGTTCAAGAAGCAAATGATCTGAATACTGTAACAGCCCAGCCCTTGAAGGGGGGGTTGAATTGTGTTTGCCAAAGTTGATAATTTTTTGATAATTTATATTTAAATAAAAAAAAAAACTAGTTCGATTTTGGTGACTTACTTGGTGTAGAAGAATTCGGATTCAGAGGCAGCAAACAATGAAAGCATAAATAATTTGACACATATATTTATCCTGGTTCACCACTAACTTGGCTACATTCAGTCCCCTCATTTAGAAGGCTTTAATCCACTAATTCAAATACCTTGAATTACAAAGCACCTGACCCTCCAAACCAGTCTTCCCAAACAGCCTAACAACCCCAAACTTTTGAGTAACTTGAAGGTGCAAACACGAGAAGGGGGGTTGAATTGTGTTTGCCAAAGTTGACAAATTTTTGATAATTTATAAATAATTAAAAAAGTAGCTTGGTTTTGGTGACTTACTTGGAGTATAAGCAATCGGATTCACAGGTAGCAAGCAATGAAATCATAAATAATTTGACACGTGGATTTATCCTAGTTCACCACTAACTTGGCTACATCCAGTACCCTAATTCAGAAGGCTTTAATCCACTAATTTAAATACCTTGAATTACAAAGCACTTGACCCTCCAAGCCAGTCTTCCCAAACAACCTGACAACCCCAGACTTTTGACGAACCAACCACCTTGACCCTACAAGCAAAGTCTTCTCCTAACAACCTGACAACCCCAGATTGAATTAGGAACTAAACCACTGTCACGTTGGATACAAAAGATTGGAACTTGAGTAGTTTCTTCAAACAAAGGTGATAATAATAATTACTCTCACACTCTAAGAAAAGAACACTTAGAAAATATTTCTAACTCGAACAAGTGTTTCTCTCTTTGAACTCTAAGACTACTATTTTCTGCTTTTCTCCTTCAACCTTGAGTGTCTATTTATAGTGAAAATTTGGGCTTCAAATTTAGTCCATGTTTAAATTGTATCTTGTTCATATTGAGTTTGTAAATTCTTCAAATTGATTCTTTTACTATTTTGTTTAGATTGAGTTTGTAAACTCTTCAGATTGATTCTCTTTTTATTTTGTTTAGATTGCGTTTATAAATTCTTCAGATTGATTGTTTTCATATTTTGTTGTAGATAAATCTTGATCAAATCTTCATCAAATCTTGTTCAAATGTTGATCAAATCTTCTTCAAATATTCTTCAAATCTTGACCATATCTTCTTTTCAACTTGGTCAAAGATTTTCTTCAATTATAAATATGAATCAAATCTTTATTTTAGATTTTCATCAATTATAAATTTGAATCAAATCTTATTTTAGATTTTCATCAATTATAATTTTGAATCAAATCTTATTTTAGATTTTTGTCAATTATAAATTTGAATCAAATCTTATTTTAGATTTTATTCAAAAACATGAATCTTTTTTCATACTCATTCAAGTTAAATATATTGTCCTCATAAAATACTTTTGTTAACATCAAAACTCTAAATGTAAAACGAACTTGGTTCGAACAGCCCTTATCGTTACCGACACTGTTAGAATTTGCTGGCTCAATTGGTAGTGGGAATGTGTGGACGGCGGTACTTATCCCCCAGGTACCGGGTTGTTAGCCACGACCTTCTCGCTCCCCCTTTCCACCCATTGGAAATAGCGAGTTTTTGCCTTGCCTTTTTTGTAACAACCCAACCCTTACCGTTATTGGCACTGTTAATCACGACCTTCTCGCCTCTCTTTTCCCCTCGTTGGAAATAGCGAGTTTTTGCCTTCCGTGGGAATCGAACCCGGTACCTGGGGGATAAGTACCATCGTCCATTCATTCCTACTACAAATTCAGCTTCTGGCTCAATTGGTAGTGGGAATGAATGGACGGTGGTACTTATCCCCCTAGTACCGGGTTCGACTCTCACGGAAGGCAAAAACTCGCTATTTTCAACGAGGGGAAAGGAAGGGCGAGAAGTTCGTGATTAACAGTGTTGGTAACGGTAAGGGCTGAGCTGTTACAAATACTCTTAAGCTGGAGGAATTTACCTGCTTTCGCGGATCACATGAAATAGAAGAAAGCCTTGCTACAGGAGAAGAATCAGAGGATCATAATGAAGATTCAAAGGAAGAGGAATTGGTTTTCATATCTAGAAAAATTCAAAGGAAGAGGAACTGGTTATGTGGCACAACAAGAAGAAGAAATTTCCTCAAAGATATTCCAGGAAGTCTAGAAGAGGAAGAGATGAAAAATCTGAAAAGAAAAGCTTCATATGATATGGAAGCAATGAACCTGGACATGTCAAGTCTGAATGTCCAAATCTAGAAAAAGGGAAACATTAGAGGAAAGATTCCAAACCCAAGAAGAAGGTTATGATGGATACTTGGGATGATTCTGATGAATCATCTAATGATGAAGAGCAAACAGATTTGTCTATGATGGCTTATACTAACTCTGCATCTGGATCCAACACTGGAAATTGTCTCTTAAACTGAAAACACTTAGGAAAGTAAATGCTAACTTAACTGAAGAAATTGTTTCTTAACTGTTTTAAAAACTAAATGTGTTAAGGTCAAAGATGAAAATAAAATATTGAAAGACAATCATGTTTCAAAACCTTTAGAAAATGTAACATGTGATTCTAAAACACATGAAGAAGCATTTCAAGAGTTTCTAGCTAACAATATGGAAAGAAGCAAGTATGCTTCTATGATTTATGGAGTTAGTAGAAGTGGTAAAAGAGGTATAGGATTTGGAATAACAGTAACTGAACCTAAACTCATTCTCTCTGATATTTTGTGCAATGTCTGCTCTAAGAAAGCTAACTCTAAATTATCTTATTTCATGTTAAATACAAAGAAAGACAAGAAACCTTTAAAGACTAACAAACTAGAACCACCCAAATTTTGGTACCTAAGAAAAAAATTATTTATGTTTCAGATCTCCTCAGCAACCAAGCTAAAACACCAATCATGGTACCTGGATAGTGGATTCTCACGACATATGACAGGAGAAAATTCTATGTTCCAAGATCTAACATTGATCAAATGAGGCAAAGTAACTTTTGGAGGAAAGCAGAAACGTCAGATCATGGGGGAAGGCACAGTTGGTAATGGTACCTCTCCTTCTTTTAAAGATGTTTTGTTTGTTAAAAGTATTTAATATAATTTATTAAGTATTAGTCAGTTAAGTGATAATAATTATGATACTATATTTTATCAAAAAACATGCAAGAAAATTAGTCAAAAAGATGGATATGTACTCTTTACATGTCAGAGGCAAAATAACATTTATAAGATAAATATGTTTAGTCTAGAGAAACAAGAGGTTAAGTGTCTAATGTCAATGAATGAAGAGAAACTAATTTGGCACAAAAGGTTAGGTCATGCAAACGTTAGGTTAATTTCAAAACTGAATAAACTTCAACTAGTCAGAGGTTTACCCGAGCTTAGTTGCAAAACTGAAATTATATGTGAAGCTTGTCAAAAGGGAAAACAGATAAAGAACTCCTTTACCCCTAAGAATTTAGTCTCTACCTCAAAACCCCTTGAGCTCTTACATATAGATCTCTTTGGACCAGTGAAAACACCTCACTAAATGGAAAGAAGTATGGCTTTGTGATAAGCTAGAATTTATCTATTTTTATAGCTTTATTTGATAGATTAATTTGATGTTTTTAATTCGATGTTAGTTCTATTTTACTACCTTTTTGTTTTGCTTTGATTGTAAGGAGAAGTGAAGGAATAAGTGAAGATTTTTGGTGCAAAAGAGCCTTGAAGTCAAGTGGTGCAGTCATGGTTCATCATGATCAAGAAAATGAAAAAACACTCAAGTTCCAGCAAGCATTACTGCCTGGCCATAATAGTCATTACAGCCATAATGGATGAACGAAAAAAAATAAATAAAAGAAGAATATGCCACTTCAAGTCAGCAAGGATTACTGCCTGACACTAATGACCATTATGGCCATAATCTGTTCATCTTCTGCTGCTACACCTATTACTGTCTGGCAGTAATGGCCATTATGGCCATAAACTGCTCATTTTCTGCTGAACCGTTTTCCTCCTATGAAATTCTGATGGTTTCTTATAATTAAAGCTCATGAAGGCACCTATGACTATAAAAAAGACCAAAATACTCAGTTTTAGACACATTCCTACTCACAATCTCTTACTACTCTTTCTTTAGTTCTTGTATTTCTCATAGAAATTTTCTAGTTTCAATTATATTCAGTTTTCTATTTTTGTTTTGTTATTTTATTCTGTTATTTTATATTTCCAATGTTTTTATATTTAAGCTTTGATTCTACTATGATCATATGTGAGTAGATCTTCCTTGTCTTGGGATTGTAGGATTTTCAATGTTGGATTTCTAACAATTTCTATTTCTTTTTGTCATGGGTGTTGATCTTTTAATCCAATCTTAGTAAGAATCATATCCATACTTAGATATTAAATAATATACCGAAAGGTAGATTTGATATATGACCCCTAAGATTGGACAAGAGAATCAAATCATGAAAATATATTTTGGTTCTTTTGAAATCATGAAAGATATCTTCTCTTAAAGGATTTTGCTAATACATCAATCGTGAAAATAGGTTGGTTATTAGTTTAAAATACACTTTTGTTCCTTGAAAGAAGGCATTAGTTACAATTATTTATCTGATTTTTAAGAGTTTAACACCTATAACTCATAGAAGGTTAATTTTATTGTATCCATCATTGTGAAAACTACAATCCCAAGGCTTTATTTTTATTGTGAATTTTAAACCAAAAATCATTATCAACATTTATTGTTTTAGTTAATCATCATAGTAAAGAGACACTAGTACTCATAACAAAGTCCTTGTGGGAATGGTAACTTTTACTACGCGATAATACCGTGCACTTGCAGTCTTATCACTTTGTGATAGTAAATGATTACACTAGGTGGACCTGGGTAAAATTCTTAAGAAATAAAGATGAATGCCACATAGTGTTTATTGCATTTTGCAAACAATTAATGAATGAAAAGGGTCTTATGATTGTAACAATTAAAAGTGATCATGGAGGAGAATTTGAAAATAAGTTTTTTGAAAGTTTTTGTGATGAGAATGGAATCTCTCACAATTTCTCCTCTCCTAGAACACTATAACAAAATGGAGTTGTAGAAAGAAAGAATAGATCCATTCAAGAAATGGCCATAACCATGCTAAATGAGATGGATATTGCAAAACATTTTTGGGCAGAGGGAATTAACACTGCATGTTATATTCAAAAAGAATTGTAATTAGGTCAATATTGAATAAAACGCCATATGAATTATGGAAGGGTAAAATGCATAACATCTCCTACTTTAAACAATTTGGTTGTACTTGTTATATGCTAAACAATAAAGACAACCTTGGCAAGTTTGATTCCATATCACAAAAGTGCACATTCATTGGATACTCTAAAAGATCTAAAGCTTATAGGGTGTTTAATAGGGAAGCTCAGATTGTAGAAGATTCAATACATGTTAAAGTTGATGACAAACAACTTGACCTTGAAAAGTCAAAGAATTGATGATAGTGCAGATCTACTGGAACTAGAGACAGCAGATCCAGACTAATCAGAACAACCTGAAAAATCATAGGATACAAGCAAATCAGAAAAGATGACAAATCATCAGAAGATGAACCTGACCAAGTCAAAAGCAGCTAAGAAAAATCAGAAGGAAAACTTGGATTGAAGTACAAGTCATCTCATCCTAAAACACTAACCATTGGAAATGCAAGTGATCATTTGAAGACCAGATCATCAATGAAATACACTACTTTTTTTGGCTTACTCTCATCAATTGGGTCTACATTTGTTGATGAAGCATTGGCAGTGATGGATGGATTCTTGGAATGCAAGAATAATTAAATGAATTTAAAAGGAATGATGTTTGGGATTCAGTACCTAGACCAAAGGAAAAACATTATTGGAACCAAGTGGGTCTTCAAAAACAAGCTAAATGAAAAAGGTGAAGTGGTCAGAAACAAGGCAAAACTTGTTGCACAAGACTATAGTCAGCAAGAGAGCATTGATTACATTGAGATATTTGCTTCAGTGGGCAAGGTTAGAAGCTATTTGTATTTACTCTCTTTTGCTGTAAATAATAACATTACATTATTTCAAATGGATGTTTAAAGTGATTTTCAAAATGGTTATATAAGTGAAGAAGTTTATGTTAAACAACCCCTAGGTTTTAAAAGTTCTGAATTTCCAGATCATGTATTTAAACTTCGGAAATCACTATATAGTCTGAAACAAGTACCTAGGGCATGGTATGATAGACTAAGTAACTTCTTGCTTAAAAATAATTTTGAAAGAGGACAAGTAGACAACACCATATTTAGAAAATCAATAAGAGATGACATTCTTATCATTCAAATTTATGTTGATGACATTATTTTTGGATCTACTAATGGCACTCTTTGTCAAGAATTTGTGAAGTTGCTGCAACTTGAATTTCAAATGAGTATGATGGAAGAACTTAAGTTCTTCTTAGGGATACAAATTCAGCAAAGTCAAAAAGGTATATACATTCCTCAAACCAAATAAACAAAAGAGCTTCTCAAGAAGTTTAAAATGAATGATTGTAAACCTATGGCTACACCAATGTCCCCTATCTGTTCACTTGAAAAGGATGAATCAAGCTAGAAGGTTGACCAGAAAACATATAGAGAAATGATTGGATCACTGCTCTACCTTACTGCCTCCAAACCTGATATTATGTTTAGTGTGTGTGCAAGAGTTCAGGCTGATCCAATGGAATCTCATTTAACTAATGTTAAGAGGATCTTTAGATACTTAAAAGGTACTACCAACCTTAACAAGAGGATTGTATTTAAAAATATTTTTTCACTAACAATTTTTTCTTCTTGCCTGCATTAACATAGTCAAATCAATCTATTTGTTTCAATTACCTTAAAATTTATTAGCAATTGAAGCCTATGAAACACGAACTCCAGATAAGAAGTATAGAAAATGGTAATAATTTGATTAAATAAAAAAGATTATATACACGTTTTTAAATATAGGTCCACAACTTCTATCTAGGCCATGCCATGACATAATTTCTAATGTTGCTGAAGGAGCAATTTAACCACAATTGAGATTACATTTTAGCACAATTATTCATAATATCAAATACCGCGGCACGATCACAACCATCACCGCAACCACTATTTGAAAACCTAAATATCTGTAAAACATGTGACAGTTTCAGACGTTGACATGTGTCAGACACTAAAATGTTCAATTTGAAGTGTCGATGTTACATAAATTAACACAAAAAAAGTATATATATATATATACTTTTGGGAATCGGGCACATGAAGGGGGTTCCCCATGAAAAGCATACCAGTGCATCTTTCCACGGCCAACATCTAAAGCAACAAAATACTGGTTCAAGCCCAAGAACACTATGCCTTCAAGTTTAAACATCAAATAAGAAAAACTTATAATTTTGAAAAATCTTTTTCTCCATATAAACGTTTGATGCAGTCACATGATCAAGATCGATCACATAACTCACACTCTGACTTCAATAAATCGAGTCAAAAATACAAAGTCGAAACCTGACCCGCTTTGGCTTTATATGATGGTCAAAGTCGGTGAAGATTCCGACTTTAGTAAATCAAATCTAAAATATAAAGTTAGAATATGAGTTTTCTTATCTTTGATCAAACGAACAAAATACGTGATTGTGTGAATGCATGAATTCCAATTCCATTTTTTATTTTAGAGCTAAATTTTTTGGATTGTAATTTCTTGACTTAGTATTATAAACTTGTTGACTAAATGATATCATTTATTTAATGAAAATGGACATTTTTTATTTAAAACAATAGAGGCATTTAATTGTCTAAAAATGTTAGGCGTAATTGTAATTTTGATCCATCTATTTTTCATCAATTTACGGAGTTGATCCCCTATTTTAAAGTTGACAGTTTTGGTCTTTCCCACAGATTTTTGAACTCAAAAATTACGATTAGACATATGTTAAATGATGTAGCATACGATTTAATGA
This sequence comes from Cicer yamashitae, assembly GCA_037974755.1. Taxonomy (NCBI): domain Eukaryota; kingdom Viridiplantae; phylum Streptophyta; class Magnoliopsida; order Fabales; family Fabaceae; genus Cicer; species Cicer yamashitae. Next base: position 43,806,372 of record JBBPBQ010020323.1, on the reverse strand, counting down.
TATAGAACCATTTAGATGCATTAATAATGTTGAGACAAAATCTCACTCAATTGATTTTAATGATAACAAAATTACTTAAGAGATTATGATTGTGATTAAGGACTAATCTGTGCTCTTGAGTGGATTTACAGTAGAGAACAGGTTATTAATCATAAACACAAAAAGGATGAACATATGACTCAAAACTATCATACTTGCAAGCTAGAGGATGGGCAGATCCTACGCGAGGATGGCCTCGTAAACGCATAGTATACATCCAGCAACGTAACCATGATTCTCAATCTGGTTAAGATGTCAAAATTGTAACCAAGAATGACCCAATAAAGCATATTATCTAAAGAGGTCAGAAAGCACAATTGGACTAGTACGAGGATAGGCTGTTCTAGGTAGAGGACGGCTAGTACTAGGTAAAAGGTTGAACAATTTGTCACATCATTCTTCAAAAGTTGAATTCAAACCTGGTACTACACGAAATCAGACGGCTGTAGCTCACATAGTCAAAGAAATAGCCTTTTCATGTCTTGGAGAAAGAAAAAAGAAAAAGGCTACAAAGGACCAAGTACCTAGGAGGTTTGAACCTCAAGGTTGAGGATGGACTGGACAGTTGGATGGCAGTTCTGTAATTTCAGCTCAAAGACCATTGGACTATTTGATGCATCCTCCTCAACGGTCATGAAGTTGTTTTAACACATGGAAGAGCTGTCAAGGACTGTATAAAAGGCTGGAAGCTCTTCTTCAACACACACACAACAATATTGCAGAAAAAGATCAAGAATCATAAGTTTATCATAAGCAATATTCATCCTCTTTATACTTTCTACAATCATACACTAGATCTTTGAAATATCATTTTAGAAAGTGTTTAAGTAAAGAGAAAACAATCATACTCATATCACTCTGTAATTTTCAAGTAAGGTGTACTTGAAAATAGTTGAAACTTGATTGTAAGCTTGGTGAAGCTTGAGAATACACAAAGTGTAATCATCCTCGGTGAGAGGTTGGTCTGTTTGATCTTTAGTGAAATCTCACAAGAGTGTGAGGACTGGACGTAGCCATCTTTGGGTGAACCAGTATAAAAATTGTGTGTCTATCTCTTTATACTCTTCTTGCATTTATTCTGTTCTTGATCAAAGAGTTTGAATTTCCATCCTCCAGTTCGCATCCTCCCAGAGAGGACAGAAATTCATAAGCTCATTAAAATAATTTTTAAACGCCAAAATCTCTATTCAACCCCCCTTCTAGTGATATTTAGCTCCATCAATTGGCATCAGAGCAAGGTTCTCTAGAAATATTACATCTAACAGTGTAAGAGAAAAAGATCCAAAGAAAAAATGTCAAAAGCTAAGTATGTTCCTGAAGGAGGATCCTCCACCAGACCTCCCTACTTTGATGGTACAGATTACTACCACTTGAAAGGTAAGATGAGATTGTTTCTCATATCACAAGATAACAACATGTGGTCTGTTGTTGAGAACGGGGATCATGTCATCAGAATCAACAACGCAGATACAACCTCCGACGAGAAACCTCAAGCACAATGGACGGCTGATGAAAATGCTAAGGTACTCCTAAACTCTAAAGCTCATTTATTTCTAACGTGTGCTTTGAGCAGGGAAGAATATGATAGAGTTGAAGAATGCAAAAACGCCAAGGAACTTTGGGATACTCTAAGGATTCATCATGAAGGATCAAGCCACGTAAAGGAAGCAAGGATTGACATGGGAGTTAGAGAGTTCGAGTTATTTGAAATGAAGGAGGAAGAAACGATTGATGAAATGTTCTCAAGGCTGACAATCATACTAAACAACCTGAGATCTCTTGGAAAGGTATACTCCGTTCAAGAGAGGATAAGAAAAATCTTGAGGAGTTTACCAAAAGAATGGAGGCCAATGGTGACTGCCATCACAGAAGCAAGAGACTTGGCCAACATGAAACTAGAGGACCTGGTTGGAACTCTAAGAGCTCATGAACCTCTGTTGCTGGCTGACAAACCAAGCAAAAAAGGAAAAATGATAGCTCTTAAATCAAGTCAAACTGAAAGCTCATCCTCCAAGAGGACTGAAGAAGCCACAAAGAAGGAAAGTGCAGAGTATCCTCTATTTGAGGAAGAGGATGAACTTGCTCTAATTTCCAGAAGAATCCAGAGGATGATAAATCGTAGAGGACAGGAAAAAGGATCTCCTCAAAAAGAAAAAAATGACAAAAGTCAGATTACTTACTTTGGATGTAACAAGCTGGGTCACTACAAAACTGAGTGCCCTCTGAACAAAAATAACTCAAGAAGATTTCCCTACAAAAACAAATCTATGATGATCACGTGGGATGATAGTGATGACTCATCCTCGGAGCAAGAAAAGGAAGAAGAGGCCAACCTCTGTCTCATGACGAACTCAGAAACTGAAAAGGTAATCATATATGAACTTTGTCCTAATTGTGAACAATTAGAAATAGATTTTGATAATCTTTTAAATGACTCAAACACTTTATCTCAAAAATGTGGATTTCTTAAAAACCAACTTTTTGAAATAAAGAAGTTAAATGAGGAACTACAAGCTAAGAATAAAAATTATGAACAAACCATTCAAGACTTGCAGTTATCTCATGAAAAGTTGTCTGAGCAACACTCTATTTTGAACAAAAAGATTGTCAAAACTCATCCTCCAGAAGAGGATGCAGAAAAGGAAATTTTGAAAATAGAGGTTGAAGAACTCAAAAATGATCTTACCAACTTTGTTAAATCCACTGATACTTTTCAAAAGATTATGGGATCACAACCTGGAATCTTTGACAAAGCTGGTATTGGATTTAAAAGTTCTCAAAAACAAAAACTCTATGAAACTTTTTTCATTCCAAAGAAACAAGAGGATAGGCCAAGATGCACCTTTTGCAAAAAACTTGGACATACTTTCAAAAGATGTTATGCGAAGAAAAGGGCAGATAACATTAAGAAAGGATGTTCATTCTGTGGTAAACATGGGCATCATGATTCTATTTGTTATCACAAAAGAAAATTCCTCACAAGAGGAAGAACTAACCAACAAGGACCCACCTCTATATGGGTACCTAAGTCACTATTAAACTCATACACAGGTACATCCTCTGATCAACAAAAGAAAGCCTTGGTTCTTGGACAGTGGCTGCTCAAGGCATATGACAGGGGATATGCATTGCTTTATTTCATTGGAAATAAAGGATGGAGGATCGGTCACATTCGGAAATAATGATAAAGCTCAAATAAAAGGTATCGGTATCATTGGTAATAAAAATTCTGCCAAAATTGAAAATGTTCAATATGTAGATGGTTTAAAACATAACTTGCTTAGCATTAGCCAACTTTGTGATAGTGGTTTTGAAGTTATTTTTAAACCCAATCTATGCGAGGTTAAACACTCATCCTCGGGTAGAGTTTTCTTTTCCGGTTTTAGAAAAAAGAATTTATATGAGCTATATCTTGATGATTTGCCTACTGAATCTTGTTTTGTATCCATTGAAAAGGATAAATGGGTATGGCACAAATGAGCTGGTCATACTAGTTTAAACACTATTTCTAAATTGTCTAAATTAGAATTAGTCAAAGGCCTTCCAAAAATTAATTTTGAAAAGGACAAAATTTGTGAAGCTTGTGCCAAAGGAAAACAAATTCGAAGTAGTTTTCATTCTAAAAACGTTGTTTCCACAAACCATCCTCTTGAGCTACTTCATATTGATCTTTTTGGTCCTATTAAAACTCCTAGCCTAAGTGGAAAAAGGTACGGATTTGTAATTGTTGATGACTTTTCACGTTTTACTTGGGTCTTATTTTTAAAACATAAAAATGATGCCTTTGAGGCTTTTCATTATTTTTGTAAAAAGATCCAAAATGAAAAGGGATCAAAAATTATCTCCGTAAGAAGTGACCATGGAGGTGAATTTGAAAATGAATCCTTCAAAAATCTTTTTGATGAAAATGGTATTTCTCACAATTTTTCTTGCCCAAGAACCCCTCAACAAAATGGAGTTGTTGAGAGGAAAAATAGAACTTTGCAAGAAATGGCTAAAACCATCTTGAATGAAGCCAACATTGAAAAATATTTTTGGGCTGAAGCAATTAATACCGCTTGTTATGTTTTAAATCGTGTATCCATTAGAAAGATTTTAAACAAAACTCCTTATGAACTATGGAAAGGAAGAAAACCAAACATCTCATATTTTCACATATTTGGGTGTTATTGTTACATCCTAAATAATAAAGAAAATTTGGGAAAGTTTGATTCAAAATCTGACAAGGGATTATTTTTAGGATACTCCACTTCGTCTAAAGGTTATAGAATATATAATCTTAGGACTCAAACTGTGGAGGAATCCATGCATGTTATTTTTGATGAGTTTGATGACTTATGCTTAGAAAAAATTGATAAATCTGAGGAAGATGAACCTTCATCCTCCAACGCACCCAGTCCAAACGAAGAGGATGAATCTGATCCATCCTCTCAGCAACCTCCACGAGGATGGAAAACAGTCACTTATCATCCTCCAGACTTGATTATTGGAGACACGGCTGATGGAGTAAGAACCAGACAATCTCTACGAGGAAATGCAGCTACCATGGCCATGATTTCACAAATTGAACCCAAAAATATTGATCAAGCTATTTGTGACAAATCATGGGTTGAAGCCATGATGGAAGAGCTCTCACAATTTGAAAGAAACAAGGTATGGAACCTTGTACCTCTTCCACTTGAAAAATCCATCATTGGAACAAAATGGATTTTCAGAAACAAACTGAATGAGGATGGAGAGGTAATAAGAAACAAAGCAAGGCTTGTTGCTCAAGGCTACAATCAACAAGAGGGAATTGACTTCGATGAAACATTTGCACCGGTTGCAAGACTTGAAGCTATACGCATCCTCCTAGCATATGCCACCCATAAAGGTATCAAACTATACCAAATGGATGTCAAAAGTGCTTTTTTAAATGGATTTCTAAATGAGGAGGTTTATGTTAAACAACCTCCTGGATTTGTGGATGAAAAGAAGCCCAATCATGTTTATAAACTCTCAAAAGCTCTTTACGGTTTAAAGCAAGCTCCTCGAGCTTGGTATGAGAGGTTAAGCTCATTTTTAAAAGACAATGGTTTCTTAAGAGGACAGATAGATACAACACTCTTTAAGAAAACTATTGAAAAAGATTTATTAATTGTGCAAATTTATGTTGATGATATAATCTTTGGGTCTACAAACGAAAAGATGTGTGAAGATTTTGCCAACCTCATGAAAAGTGAATTCGAAATGAGTATGATGGGTGAATTAAAATTCTTTCTTGGCTTACAAATCAAGCAATTGAAAAATGGCATCTTCATCTCACAAGAAAAATACACTAAAGATCTTCTCAACAAATACAACATGAGTTCAGCCAAGAGTATGGGAACTCCTATGCACCCATCCTCCATGCTTCACAAAGATGATGAAGGAACTCCAATTTCTGAGAAAGAGTATAGAGGGATGATTGGATCCTTATTGTACTTAACAGCTAGTAGACCGGACATAGTTTTTGTTATGGGTCTTTGTGCAAGGTTTCAATCCTCTCCCAAAGAATCTCATCTTACAGCAGTTAAGAGGATTTTAAGATATCTTGTTGGCACAATTAATCTGGGAATCTGGTATGAGAAATGTTCAAATCTTGACCTCATAGCTTATTGTGATGCTGACTATGCGGGAGACAAAGTTGAAAGGAAGAGCACAAGTGGAGGATGCCAATTTCTTGGTAAATCTCTAATAAGTTGGTCATGTAAAAAACAATGTACCATTGCTCTATCAACTACAGAGGCTGAATATGTATCTGCTGCACAATGCTGCTCACAAGTGCTATGGATAAAGAATCAACTAGAGGATTAGTCTCTAAAGTACGCAAAAATTCCCATCCTCTGTGATAATACAAGTGCTATAAATCTTTCAAAAAATCCAATCCAACATTCTAGATCTAAGCACATTGAAATTAAACATCATTTTATAAGAGATCATGTTCAAAAAGGAGATATAGAATTGATTTTCATTGACACTGAAAATCAGTTGGCAGATATTTTTACCAAACCTCTCCAGGAGGATAGGTTCAAAAACATTTTGGAAAAACTCTCTATCGTTAATTTTTCTAAAATTAATTGATTTATTGTTTTATCCATTGTACCATTACTGCTTGTCTCTTATTTTGTTTGTTTAATTATTTATTTGTCAAATCCCTGAAAGATCAAATCTGATCTTTGAATATAAGGCTAGAGTTTAGAGGATAGCAAGAAACCAGAGGATACAGTGTCCATTTTGGTGTATCTGCATTTAATTCCCTCAGTCTTTGCGTGCACGCGCCTCTTTACTCATTGGGCCGTCCATGTGGCGTCGTCCCCTTGTTCCACGCGAGCATTTAATGCTCCAACAGCTGACACTGCCGTTTCCAACACGCGTGCCTCAAACACCAACCTGCACGCCTCCGTCTAATCAATCATGAGTGCATCCTCCTAGGCAGAACTCAATCAACTCTTTCTCCAACGGATATTCCACCTTCCACCTTCCATCTTCCATCCTCCTTACTTAACTCTGCCTACTCTCATCAGTATTCATCTCACTCTCAACCCAGAATCATCTTTTCAAATCTTCCATTAACAAAAAATCATGGCTCGTACTAAGTTTGCTGCCAAACGAAAAATCCTCTCTCAAGCCTCTGAAGACGTTGAAGATCACTACTCCAGCACGGAGTCTGATCAACATGGAGAAGAATCTCTCAACACCACTCTAAATCAAGAACCTTCATCAGAAACCAGTCTCTTCGAACCTTCTGAAACAACCTCCACTCCTTCTATTTCACCTAAGTCCTCCAAACCTCTATCCTCCTCCACATCCTCGGCCCCCACTAGAAGATCTTCCAGAATTCTTTCTGGAATTCTATCATCCAAAAAACCCGTATCTCAAGACTCCACTGTTCATCTGGTTGAATCAGATGATTCAGAACAAACATTATCCACTGCTCCAACACCTCATTCACCACCCATCAAGACTCCTACCAAAACCACCACCTCAAAAAAATCCAAACCCACTCCCAAAAAACCACTGTCCTCTCCGTCGCAAAAGTCTACCAAGACCTCTTTGTTTAATTCTGTTGATCAAGAAACGACCTACATATCTAAATGGCTGAATAAATCTGTGGTCAACGGGAAAATTATTGATCTTGCTGACTTAAAGGAAGGAGGCTTCAATATTGAAGATATTTTTGACCAACTGGGTTGGACGTCCTTTCTCAAAATCACTGAGCCTCAATACCCAAGACTGGTTAGGGCTTTCTATGCTGCCTCTAACAATTGCAAAGGGCTTTCTGGATTCAACATTGTGCTCAAAGGTGTTCTAATGGAAATCAATCCAACATCTTTATGCCATATACTTGATATTCGCAATGAAATGGCCCATTTCTTTTCAGAAAACTGGTATTCTTAGTGCCAAATCACTCGCTCATCTGTTTTGAAAAACATTCTCATCTCACCGTCTAAGCCGCATGTTGCTTCCAACCTACTCCCTTTATGTCGTATCCTACACAACATTTGTGTTCACTGCATTGTACCACGAGCTGGAAGTTTTGAGAAAGTAACTGAATTGGATGTTCTTCTCATCCATACTTGATAACTGGAACACCTTTGCATCTGGGCAATATTATCTTCCATTTTATGCTAAATGCAGCTGTACTAGGTCGGTCAGCACCGTACGGTATGATCTTGACTAAGATCTTCAAGTTCTTTAAGGTTCCTTTGGATGATGAACCTTCTTTGCATTTTAATCATACTTTCTCCATGAAAAATGTTAAACAAATGCGTCTTCAGCCATCTACAACACCTGCTGCCTCTACCATATCAACGAAAAGAAAAACACGAAGCTCCTCATCTGTTGCTTCTCCACCAGAACAACCATCTGAGGATCAACCTCCATCTGAGGATACTCCTATTCCAACTCCATCTGAGGATACTCCCACTCCAACTCCTCAGGAGCCCATTGTGGAAGCTGAACCAAATCCATCATCTCCTCCTCATACCCCTGATGTTCCTTCACCACCACAATCACCTCTGCTGCCATCTCATTTCGTCCCATCTGAAGATCCTCCTCACGAGGATGCAGTTCAAGCTGCTCCTCCTACACTCATGGAGGAAGGTGAAGAACTATACTTTGATCTTAATCTGACTTATCACCATTTCTCGCCTCAAATCCTCCTGAGTCAATGCCTGACCTTCCATCTGAAATGCAAGAACCTGATCCTTTTGCTGCTGCTCCACTTGCTCCTATCCCTATTGTTGCTATTGAAGAGCCATCACAACCTCTCCCTGAGGTTACTGGCTTATTTAGTTCTCTGGATTCCTTTTTGGTTACCTCAAATGATAACACATCTAAAGACAAGGCTGGCAGCTCTCAAAACAAAAGCTCCAGCGTCAACGACCAACCAAAAGTCTCCACCACAGAGAAGCAACCTAAGGACAAGAATCTAACCAAGCAGATGAAGCTGTTGAAAACAATTAGGAAGGATCAAAAGTAGATTATTCGCACCATGACGCAGTTTGGCCTCATTCTTGAATGGGTCACCAAACATTTGATCAATACCATTACTCCTGGAGAACACCCTCCTGAGCTTCCCGCTGCTGATGAACCATCCTCCTCCTCTGATGAACCATCCTCTCTTGAGTAGCCTTATCATTCCTATTTTTTGCTGCTGCCAAATTTAGGGGGAGAATGATTATGATATTTTGCTGCTATGATTATGATGTTTTGATGATTATGATGTTTTGCTGATTAATATTTTGATGTTTTGCTGTTCAATGACTATGTTTAAGGTTTATGCCATTACAACATTATTGGTTTGAAATATCATTATGATCTTTATTTAAATTCTTAAACTCATATTTTTGGCATACATTCAGGGGGAGTAATAATTTTTAGAACTTAATTTTTAAAAAAAGATTACTCACTTAATTCAGGGGGAGCATGTACATTAAATCTCATCATGCATTCATATTTAAAAATCATAATCTAAAGAATTTTGTCATCATCAAAAAGGGGGAGATTGTTGAGACAAAATCTCACTCAATTGATTTTAATGATAACAAAATTACTTAAGAGATTATGATTGTGATTAAGGACTAATCTGTGCTCTTGAGTGGATTTACAGTAGAGAACATGTTATTAATCATAAACACAAAAAGGATGAACATATGACTCAAAACCATCATACTTGCAAGCTAGAGGATGGGCAGATCCTACGCGAGGATGGCCTCGTAAACGCATAGTATACATCCAGCAACGTAACCATGATTCTCAATCTGGTTAAGATGTCAAAATTGTAACCAAGAATGACCCAATAAAGCATATTATCTAAAGAGGTCAAAAAGCACAATTGGACTAGTACGAGGATAGGCTGTTCTAGGTAGAGGACGGCTAGTACTAGGTAAAAGGTTGAACAATTTGTCACATCATTCTTCAAAAGTTGAATTCAAACCTGGTACTACACGAAATCAGACGGCTGTAGCTCACATAGTCAAAGAAATAGCCTTTTCATGTCTTGGAGAAAGAAAAAAGAAAAAGGCTACAAAGGACCAAGTACCTAGGAGGTTTGAACCTCAAGGTTGAGGATGGACTGGACAGCTGGATGGCAGTTCTGTAATTTCAGCTCAAAGACCATTGGACTATTTGATGCATCCTCCTCAACGGTCATGAAGTTGTTTTAACACATGGAAGAGCTGTCAAGGACTGTATAAAAGGCTGGAAGCTCTTCTTCAACACACACACAACAATATTGCAGAAAAAGATCAAGAATCATAAGTTTATCATAAGCAATATTCATCCTCTTTATACTTTCTACAATCATACACTAGATCTTTGAAATATCTTTTTAGAAAGTGTTTAAGTAAAGAGAAAATAATCATACTCATATCACTCTGTAATTTTCAAGTAAGGTGTACTTGAAAATAGTTGAAACTTGATTGTAAGCTTGGTGAAGCTTGAGAATACACAAAGTGTAATCATCCTCGGTGAGAGGTTGGTCTGTTTGATCTTTAGTGAAATCTCACAAGAGTGTGAGGACTGGACGTAGCCATCTTTGGGTGAACCAGTATAAAAATTGTGTGTCTATCTCTTTATACTCTTCTTGCATTTATTTTGTTCTTGATCAAAGAGTTTGAATTTCCATCCTCCAGTTCACATCCTCCCAGAGAGGACAGAAATTCATAAGCTCATTAAAATAATTTTTAAACGCCAAAATCTCTATTCAACCCCCCTTCTAGTGATATTTAGCTCCATCAAATTATTCTCATATCATTAATAAAATTACAAAAATAAAAATTTTCTGAAATTGAAAGTTAAGTTTTAGAGAGTTTTATTGTGATTTCATGTGTATTAATCATTGTATCATATGTCACGTTATTTAAAACATGTCATGTCGTCATTTGTTAGTTAAAAAATCAAGACCAAAACACTTAGATTTTAAAATAGAAGAATTGGTTTTATGAATTAGTAATAATAAAGAGACTAAAACTACAATTACACCAAAATATTAATAAGAATTAAAGTACCTTGGGGGGGATAGTTTGTTAATCCACTGTAACATGTGAAGCCTGAGGACTTAGCTTCTTGCCATCCAAATAGTTTGGAACGTACCTAAGGAAATAAACAAAAACAACATAGAATACTAATGTCAAGAAGAAAAATGAACTCATTTGTGAATAAAACTAGTTTAAATATACATTTGGTACCCATAAATATACAACTTTTTATTTCTGGTCTATGTTCTTTTATTTTTAAATTTGTTCCATATTAAAATTGGTGTTTGTAATACTCATTAAATTATTTATGTTACTCATATTCGAGATATTAAAATCAAATATTTTATATATTACATAGATCACTAATTCTGACATAAATAAATTTGTTGGAACTAAAATAAAACAAGAATTAAACGTAAAATATGATATATTTGTAAGTACGAAAAGATTAAAAGAAAAAAAATTGATCTTGTCGTAGAGATTTAATCCATATTTAAACCATAATAAAACTAAAAGGAAATGATGGTGTATTTTACTTCTGACCATATTTCATCTGCCCCTTATATTACCATCATAGTGTTGTCCATTCTCTAGGATCACTCTACCCTATTGGTAAATGAAAAATTAATCAAAATTAGAATACAAGTTTTTTAAGCATAATCTGAAATAAGTTGTTTGGAGAAACTCAAACCTTGCTTGGTTCTTGAATAAAATCCACAATTTGGATTTGTTTTTAAGTATGCTAGACCCAACTGCATTGACTAATATATCTTGTAGTGTCATTCTACATATGACTAGAGTAAGAGGTATCCCTTTTCTTGAAGCAGGAGTCAAAAGATCTAGTTCAGTGAACCTGAAAGTGAGTAGTGACAAACAATCAAATTCACACACAACTTATCTACCAAACCCCTTAACACCTCCTTCAAAGATTGTCATGTGCAATATTACTTTTCAACTACATGTTTAGAGAATTTTGATTAAACATACTAAGTTCATTGCAGATGAAAAACCAAAATTAAATGCATCTACATACAAAAAAGTTTTTATGAATGATATACATAAAATGGACACATTAAATAAACTACCTACAGATAATGGTGTATTAACAACTACAAATTTGGCATCTAACGACTATTTAACATCTAATTTAGAGATTGAAAATGTCAAATTCGCCATATGCATTTATTGTGTTTCTCATGTTTCAAGATCGAAAAATTGGTCTTGGAAGCAACAATGTCAGTGCATTGATTTCTTCTCATACTACCTTGGGATTCGCTTCACAATGTTTGATCCAGGTGGATCTTTAGCAAATGTCTTCCACCTCAATTTGAATTTTTGTGAGAAGAAGGAAACGAAGAAGAGAAAGAAAATCAAGTTCTTGATCTTCTAAAACCACGAAAAATTCTCCAAAATCACTATTCAATTACCTTGAGGGGCTATTAAAGTCTTTAGAATTTACTAATGATTCAATTAGATGTTTAGAGTCATTTAGTTTTGAATTAGTTAATTAACTACTCTACGTTAGTTAGTTTCTTGTATATAAAAAACTCATTGTATTCGTTTTTTGTTTCTTTATCTTTTATATTGATATGAATTTTAAGTAATATTTTTCTCTATCAAACTCTTAAGTTATTTTCAATATAAAATTCATCTTTAATTTGATATTTTTGTTATTTCTAACAGGTAGTAGTTTAACGACATTTCAAATATCTAAACCAGTTAGAAACTCTTTCTGTGATCAATTTTGTAACTGATTTGAAAAATATTTTAGTCACTAAATCAATTGTTATATACCGAATCTTTGGTAAATGTATATTTTTTAAAATATAAACAATTTGAGACAAGGAACCAGAAACACCATCAGCAAAACCATTAATCTTATTTCAAATACTTTAACTTCATACCCTCTTTTCTTTGCAGCCAAATCTAAAACAAGTCCAACAATTCCACCATCAGCTACTAACACCTTCAACTTTCTTTTTTCTTGGTCAAAATTTTGAACCACACCCCCTTCAAATTTAACTATGTAATTATAGCTTTTCTTATTAGTGATCTTGTTTGATTTTTTCTTATAAGGGTGACTAAAATTACCCATATGCTTAACTTGATTAAAAGACCGTAGGATTTGCATATAAGGCATATTTTGTTGTTGTTGTGGTTAGGGGTTGTGAAATTTTTTTTCTTTTTGTGATGATATAACTCAAAGTGTCTTGAAAAAGTTGTGGCACTATTAATAGTGAAATGCAAGTGGTGTTATTTTTTTTTTGAAGTGTTGTTCCTCTTTTGCACATGAGAAGCCATGTGTAAACTCTTCGGTGCTTACTCTTTTAATAGCTATATATCGAATATTTTTAATATCCACTTATATTTTAAATAGCATATTATTATACTACATTCATCTCATTAAATCGCAAAAATTAAAAAAGTTACAGTGATATTAAATTTATTAATAATTTTTATTGTTTACATGTTTATCTTTAAAAAAAATAGTTAAACAACATTTTCATTATAATATTTATTGTTTTTGACTAATTTATTATAATATCTATTATTGATTGTCAAAATAAGATATAAATTAATTAGGGATAAGTAAAAAGAGCAATCAGCGTAGTTAAAAGCAAGTTAATTATGATAAAATTTACCATTTTTTGTAAAATAACAAAAAATTCAAATAGGTCTTATAGAAAAGAACAAAGAAATTTCTCAAGAACATCTTATACATAAAAATGGTTTTCTGTAATAAAATAATAATAATTTTATCAAATTACCCTTTTGAACAATTAATGTATTATTCATTGTCATAAATACAAAATGGAATATATAATGCTTTGAAAATTATGTAAGTAGTATTAATTAGAAGTTTTAAGTTGTTTTAATATTGTTCTAATATCAAATTTCATTGAAATACGCAATTTATCAAGTTATAAAAAATTTATCAAAATAACTTACGACATATCAATGGGAGTGTACACCAATTTTGACACATCAAATACAAGAATTTATACACTATCACACGTAATCACTAAAGTTAATGGAGTATTAAACTAGTATCAATTGGTCCTAGGTCAACTTTTAAACTCAATAATAAATAATTATTACCAAACTACAATTATCGTCCTACATAATACCTAATCCACAAGATCATGCCTAGAGCTATAAACTCTTAAAGATAGTGTCTTCTTGTCATAATAATACAAGAAAAATTACACCCTTTTTCCGTAGTTATGCTACCATAATGCCTCATCTGCTCATTGTACAAAGTAACAAGTTCTACCATCATTCTCACTCCATTGATTGACCATGTGGGAAATGGTGGCCAGCCCCATCTGTATCAACAATACAATACACCAAAGTTAAACAAACATAAACAACTTTGTTTAGACATGATCACTTGGTTGTATTGAAAAGCACACAATGTTGTCATTTACATTTTGTTTTAATTGACATAGCTACTTATTTATATTATTTTATTTATTAAAGTGACACTAATGAGTATTTTACAATTGTCCCCAAAGAAATTTGAATTCAACTAATTAAAGTCATAAAGTCAAACTCTAACTCCAGAGCTATAACACATGTACATGATATGTGCCATACTAAAATGGCGGAAAATAGCGGTTAGTACGCCATATACTCATAAACTTGCTGCATCATACTCATATCACAGTTCATTTCATATCAATGCATCATAGTTATTACAATCACAGCGGAGGAGGAAATTTTGAAATGAAAACTTCATACACTTCGATACAACAAAAATATAGTGAATAGTCATTTTAAGCTTTTGAAATTGTTGGAGACGGGTGATTAAGTTCTTAAAATTAACCAAATTTCAAAATGATTCCTCAAATAGAAAATTCTCGATTAAACAAGTCTATTTGGGTCGATCAATGTAGTCCCTTAAATTCTCCTCTACATTTACTAATGTGATCGAAGGGCTATGGCTGCTAGGTTTTGTCGCACCGAGAGAAGAGGGAAAAATTGGAGGAATAGGGTTTGGTATGGTTTGGTTTGGTTTGTCCAATCAATTATTAAACCTAACCGATTATTACTATTGTATGTTTTGCACCATTTAAGTATTTCATTCTAGCCACTATCTTTGGTGGAGCAACCACTCCACAATGCATTTTTGGGGTTGGCTACTCCAGTCTCTACCAGTACCAAAATTAATTAATGCAACTAAGAAGGCTAGTAGATGACAAAGCTCATGAGTATTGCTATAAGGAATGAAAACCGCGAAGTACCACTTTCACCATCAGAAAGATCAGCAAGTCTTGCAAGTGCATCAACAAGAGCCTGCTCGTGTTCCTGCATCGAATTATATACAGATCAGGCATATATACACACAACTTTTTGCAAGAAAATCAAATAAGTCAGAAGCTTTTAATATAAAAAATGGAATAGGAAATATAATTATGCCCTTACCTTCAATACTTTCTTCGCTTTCTCAATTTCAAGGGGATCAGGATGATTTGCACTAAATACCCTCTCCACCTGTCAAATCAAACAAAAACTTAAATATTCGGAATACAAGATCAAACAATCTCAATGAAAGAATGATTTAATCAAACTTCTTTTTCAGCTACCTCCTTTATTAGTGTGTCTGTGTGAAGTATCTGAATATCATCAGGAGCCTTCTTTAACACGCCATTCTGTGATGACAAAAAATCTTTTCTAGATTGTCCCTTTGGAACCCCTCTACCTCTTCCAATTCCCGGAACACTATCACGCCCTACAGACCTATTCATTCCATGACCAGAGCCCCCAAAACCCCCACGCTGGTTAATTCCAGGATCCTCACCTACCCACTGAATATCTTCAGGAGATATCTGCAGTTAAAATACTGCATCTGAATTAGCAAAAGCAATAAAATATTAAATGTGCTAAACATGACATCAAGAGAATCATTTCCAAAACCATCTTCAAGATATTATTGAACATTCAAGATACAAGAAAAGAAATAAAGCTTAAAATGCACCTAACTGCCCTAAATTAGGCATTTTGTGTCTCTGTCCTAAGGTGCGTTTGGATTGGCGATAAGGGATGAATTAAAGCCAAATGAAATGGAATTGATGCAAGGTATTTCATTCTATTCCATCCAAAGATCCATTTTTCTTACCCCACAAAATTGAGGACTATTATTGGAAGGAATCACTTTATAAAGCAATAATGAAGTTACAACTCTTACCATTCCTTCCACTTCCCAATAAATGAAATGAAAACTTCACTTTGTTCCATCATAAAATACAATATTCAAACAATGGTACAATAATTATTTTCATTCCATTGCACTTAACATTAGACATTCAAACATAGTATGGATTTTACAAGTCATCTCCAATCCAGAGAAGCCAAACTATAATTTTTCCTTCTGTTTAGAATTACATCAAGTCCTCAAACACAGTAACCACAATTTGTGCACTCCCGTTTTGATTATTAATCTATGGTTCACATCCAACCAGCCTACTCCATGACCCAGACAGCATTTTGGCACTATTCAACCTCTCTTTTTGGACATGTAGTAAAAGGAGGAATGCAACGTGGAACTACCCTAAAAATGATATTAGTGTTATCTTCGACTGTGTAGCAGCCACAGTAGAAATAAATACAAATATTTGAAAACTTTTTAAGAGACATTAAAACTTGAAATGTAATACTCAATTCAATGAGCATTGACCTCCATCTTAGCCCAAATATTTTAAAATTTTAAAAGCACCAATATAAAAAGGGTTAAGAGAATTAAAAAGATAGGCTGATAAAAAAATGTTTAAGAAACAACGAAAGTAATGTCATATACACAAGGATAAACGAGCAGTGATGCCAATAATCGGAAACAAGACAGTTATGTTTTTCATTTCACAGATGAAACTTTGGATTTTAGTCAGATGGCAGCAGATTCTTCAATCTAGGGGGCTAAAGAGAATAGAATAAGCCCCATAGGTGGAACTGAACAAAGATTCATCTAACCCTCGGCCTGCAGATGCATAACTATGCATCACAACTGCAATTCCACCCACTAGAAATCCATGACAGTATTAGGAAAAAAGCAAGTCCTACATCTAAAAGAGATAAGGCTTGAAAAAAATATTATAAAGAGTAACACCTCTCACCATATAAACCGGTTTTTAAGTGGCACCCCTCACCATATAAGCTGACTTTGAAAGGATGAGTTGGGTCCAATATAAAAATTCAATATGATATCAGAGTCTATTAATTCATGCCACCCACCATATTATCCACGCACTAAGCCCAATAGTATCGGGCAAGAGGGTTTATATACAGTAACACCCCCTCACCTTATAACATGGTTTTGTAAAGATGAGTTAGGACTTAGGACCAAGATAAAAACCTAATAATGAATGCTACTCAAAAACAACATAATGAGCTTCAGATGCAGATACCATCGCACACACTGAAAAGACCACAGCACAATCAATCACTATTGTTGACTGGTTTCGAACGGGCATAACAGACTATATTTTGTAAAGTTCAGCCTTTGTTTCACAACCTATAGCAACTGCTTCCCTTGGTTACTTAAGTCTCAATGACAAAGATGAGCTAAGTTTTATTATAATGCAATAGCATGTTTGGGGGGGTCATTAACTACTTTGTAAGAAAGGATACTTCAAGATCATAAATTTATATTTCAGATATGACTGGTAGAATGAAGTATCAAGTACCATTATAAATGCTAATAAATTTGACAAGCTCTATCAAACTTCATTCATACTCAAGTCTGTCAAACATATTATATAACAAACTGTACAGAACATTATAAACATATTCTAAATCAAGAATCTAAATAAACCTTACATATGTTTTTGCTGTTTAATTTCCACGTTCCCAACCCAACTATCATTATGGACTATTTTAGTATCATTGAATATCATTTGATATCAAATATAAATTTTGAAATAGTTATGATTGCAAACTTGGTGAATTAAATTAAAAGAAAAATATGCAAGGATTTCATTACAAGTAACAGGATAAAGCATCAGATGTACCTCTGACAATTTAACCCATTCCCATGTTTCATTTGTAGTCCCCATGTCATAGACCAGATTATGCCGTCCCTGAAAAGTGAGGAATATAAGTAAACATTTTTGCTACATATTAGTGTCAAACAAATTACCAAATATTCCAGGGTTGTAAATACATCATTTGGATTGTAATCAGAGATAACAGCTTCATAGAAGTTATTGTCGTCAGGCCATCTTGTCCGCACTCTCCTACCGATCAGTGTACCAAATGATCCTCCCTCAGCAAGTTCACCCATGACAGCTCTATTAGGTACTTGATTCCTTCCACCTGGTCCCGAAGGAGGAAACTGCTTTGCTGAAGATACACCAGGTAATATTTGACCCTACAAATGAAAAATAGAGACATATTCATGCTGTCAAACCCAAGCACAGTGAATGAATCCAATTAAAATAAAATAAATTGATCCGTCTAAAGTACATATGTTCTCTACTCACAGGTTTTTGCTTCTTTCCCTTTGATCCAGGAACAGATCCTCGTTTTGGTGCAGAAGAAGATGGCTGGTGGGGTGCAGCCACCGTTTGGGGGTAAAATGGGGGAGAAGGCCCACCAAAAGAACGTGATGGTACCGATGGTGTAATCTTCTGCTTTTTGCGAGATGCAGAAACGGTTGGACTTGGAATTGAATCATGTAGAGCTTGACCAGTACTCAGTACGCCTGGCTGATGGCCACCTGTCTGTCTCCATTCCCTATGTCATTATCCAACAAAGCATTGATTAGCAAAATATCAGCACACTGTTCCAAAAAAAAGGCAAAATATCAGCACACACGTGGAAATTCATGACAATCTCACTTCTAAAGGAGAGATAGACCAACAAGAAACCTTGTTTCATAATTTTATCAGACCTTATCCTCCGTATCGTGTCATCCGCATTAACCCGACCAAGGAGTTCTCTGTGTTCCTCGTTAGATAATCTCAGCTCCTTTCTCAATTCTGTAATCAAACTTTCTTTCTCCTGAAGAAAATACATGTCATGTAGCAGTCATTTAAACCTGATCGCAAACATTCAAAGACATTAGGTTTGAAGAAATAAAATAATAAAAAATACCCAAGTAATGGCATCAGCTTGAGCTTTAAAGGCTCTCAGAACCGAACTGTATGCTTCCTGCTCAAGTTGATGAATTTGTGTTTCCATATCAATTTCACCATACACCATAGGGTATGGTATTGAACCAACAGCGGATCTTCCATTCCCAGCAATACGTCCTCCCCTGGGAATTCTATTTTGATGGGTTGGCGGAAGATCATCATCGGTTCCTGCAATTATCACAATCAACCCATGGTATATAAAAAGTGAATCTAAAGCCTGAATACATGATGAAAATATCAGAAATATTTTATTCAGTACTGGTGAAATATTAATCTCATGCATTAAAAATATATTGCAACCAATACTTCTAGGCATAAAGAGAAGTATCAGTAACTCCACAACGTGACGGCACAATTAACACGCGGCAGAACAATCAACTAGGTGGTTGGAATTGTTAGGTAAGGAAATCGTATTTGAAATACCAACTCCTCAACACATGCAAATTGTTACAAAGAAAGCAATCAAGTACTTGACCAACGAAAAACTATATTGTATCATTTTAAACTGAAATTCAAATTCAGTCAGTATGACAGTGCATAAAGATTTAGAGCCAATGTGGATAAACTTTTCACGAAGCACTTGTGACAACATAAAATATTAAAAGATCCTCGTAATAACCAAGTTCTTAAAACAATAACTTCTCATATAAGTTGAAATTAGCGTCTGCAACCGAGTCTTTCTGAAATCCCTCATCTAAATTCTCCATTAAAATCTATAAACTCATAAAGACTTTTTCAGTAGTGAAGAAAAATATAAAATTAGATCCTGCATCCCTATATTCCCAAAAGCTCTCGCATTTAAATTCTCTATAAACATCTATCAGCTAATAAAGACTTAATTCATAAGATATGAAGCACCGACAGACACAGAATGGAAACAACATTGACATAAGTAATAATTTAAGAAAATACAAATTCCGGTTGTAGTCGGTGTCACTTTACATAACTTCAATCTGAAGCGTCGGTGCTACATAGTGAAGAAACATAAACTTATTTTAACTAAGAAGCTCACTAGCTCTCATAATGTATAAACTAATCCAAATTGGACCTCAATGTAGAGGTTAGCTTGGTATACAGCCTTAAAAATGTTGGAAAAAAATAAATAAAAATAAGGATGAGTTTCAATGAAAAACTCATTGCAAAGCCACTACCCCAAACAATTTAGCAGCAACAAGCAAAAGCTTAGAAAAAATAAAAACCATAGAAAAATAAATAAATTCTTGCAGAAGAAAGCAATAATGCAAAGCCAAAATCATGTGTGATTAATTAATATCTAAAAGTGTTCACACTAGTGAAGCTTATAAAACCTAAAAAGATAAGATAGGAGAAAAAAAAAACAAAATTAGATAATTGGCCATTAAAATAAAAGATAGAGGGAGAAAAGAAAGAAAGAAATAGAAACCCTAACCCTAATAAAAGGGGGATAAAAAGGAAGGAACTTTAAGAAGAACTAACCGCTACTGTCGTATGGTTCGTAATCCATAGCCAGTTTGGGAGCACCCAGATCCACAGGATTGGAATCAGGTGTGGGAGGGTGCACTGAGAACAATTTGCAGTCGCAAATAGAAGAAGAAAAGAAAAGGGTGAACAAATCAATGAGGTTAGGGTTGATTTGTTATAACAAACACAAGAGTGTTTGTGCCGTCGGAGAGAAGAGAATAGATGGATGAGTCAACTCGGACTCCGACTCGGTGAAAACAAAAGCTTCGTTTCGTTCGACGCAAATTCAATTCATAAAATTTCGCTTTCAGTTCCGCTTCTTCCTAATTCCAAATTTTATTTTACTTTTTGGTTATTTATTAATAATTACTACTATATATTTTAAGAGTGTAATTACTATATTGTTTTACATCGTGGTTTCATGAAATTCGGCATCTTGTTGTACCAAAAAACAAAATCAGCGTCTTATTATTTTATATAATACTTTTTTTACTAAATCTTGCTATATATATTATGTTTATTCAATAACTTACTTCAAAAAATAACTATTATTTTTTGGAAGTGCAATTTTTTTAATAAATTATTTTATCAGACATATAAAAATAAAATTTAAATATGGAAATAATTGAATTTTATTATATTTTTCAATATAATTATTCTATGTAAATCATTTCATTATTTTTTAGGAGAAAAGTTATTTCCACATTTTAACTCGTATAAGTTAAATTTTATTAATGGATAAGTGTTATATATTACATAATTCTCGAATGGAGAAAAAAAATTTCATCAAAAAAATAATTTAAAAGAAAAACA
Source organism: Cicer yamashitae (assembly GCA_037974755.1). Taxonomy (NCBI): domain Eukaryota; kingdom Viridiplantae; phylum Streptophyta; class Magnoliopsida; order Fabales; family Fabaceae; genus Cicer; species Cicer yamashitae. Next base: position 43,785,449 of record JBBPBQ010020323.1, on the reverse strand, counting down.
TGCAAGACAAATAAGTTAACTACAAAAACTATCATTAAAGTTTGCTCAAAAAAGATCTATAATAAAAGTTATTAATATATTTTCGTTGGAAAGAACAAATAGTTAGGATCAGACAACCGGTCGAAATCGAGCAGGTTCAGACTCAAACATCCTAATAGTCTAAATCATAGTTGGTGATCAGAGACTTAATTTTAATTGTTTCTAAAAACAAATTAGTCAATTTTCAGGTTTTAGTTTGGGCAATTTTTCGTTAAATTGAATTTGTACTTTATGAGTCAGGTACATATTTAAGCCTGATTAACTTCAAATTTTATTTTTAAGGATTTTTCAACAAAAACACATCTAAAAATTTAAATAGGACCTTAAGATGGAGTCTTTTTTCATATATATCCCAATTTAAAAAAATAAAATAAAAATATCCTACTTTGAAAATAATATACAAAAAGATTCTATTTTTTGGACTTCTAAGAAATCGCATATTGAGGATGCGACCATGTGTGAAGCAAAAAAAATATTGGGCGTAGTAGTTGGTCGTAGTAGTTGGTCGCATCGTTAGAATGCGATCTTCTACACACATTTTATTTTATTAATTGATATAATAAACAAAAACTAATAAATAAATAATTAAAAATATTAATAAATAATAATATTAAAATAATTAAAATTAGAAGAAAAAAAAAAGATACAGAGATTTAGTAGAATTATCGATAATATTCAGAAAATATTTTGGATTATAATCGGGTAATCGATATTGTCCGGTATTTTATTCCATATCTCTATCTTTTTATGATGTAAATATATGTATTTTTTTATAAAAAAAAAAGAATCCAAAATTTTAAATATATCGTATACTAAAGGAAAGAGCAAATTATAATATTTTAACAACTATCTTCTATTTTGTATCTATTGCAAATAAATTAGCAACTCTCTTCTATTTTGCAACAACTATTTCCTATTTTGCCCGTTTTATTTGCAAATAAAATTAGTAACTCCTTCCTAGCAGCTGATTGTCCCCTCTTTTGCAGCCAATTAGCATATACATATGGTTGTTTAAACAATGTAACGTTCAAAAAATTTAGCCGATAATAGGATTTTTTACATGTATATCCCTTTTTTTTTAAAAAACTAACCAATATACCCCACATTGAAACTTATATACCAAAATGCCCTACTGACCTTCGAGGTCGCATCCCCGCCCTGCGACCATCTAAATAGGACCTTAAGATGATTTTTTTTATGCAGTAGGAGGTCGCATCCCCGCCCTGCGACCATTTAAATAGGACCTTAAGATGATTTTTTTATGCAGTAGGAGGTCGCATCTCGCGAATCCGACCATCTATAAGGTTTTAATTTTTTTATTTTTTATTCTAACAAATGAATAATTGTTAATTTAATAAATAAAAAAATTAAAAAAATTAAAAAAGTAAAATGTTATTAATAAAATCAAATAAAATACATCTAATAGAAAAAAAATACATCAAAGTTAATGTGGTTGAGTAGATGTGCCAAAATAAATAACGTGCTGTATTATTTTAACAACTTCCTCTTATTTTGAAGATAAATCTATATTATTTTAACAACTCCCTTCTATTTTGCAGATAAATTAGCAACTTAATTCTATTTTGTTAACAATTCTCTCCTATTTTTTCTCCGGATCTAATAAATAAAAAATAAAAAAAAATAATTATAATAAAAAAGTAAATTTATTAATAAAATCAAACAAAATACATTAAATTGAAGAAAAAAATACATCAAAATTAATGTGATTGAATAGATGTGTCAAAATAAATAATGTGCTATATTATTTTAACAACTTGCTCCTATTTTGCAGATAAATTAGCAACTTAATTTTATTTTGTTAACAACTCCCTCCTATTTTTTCTCCGGATCTAATAAATAAATAAATAAATAATAATAATAAAAGTAAATTATATTAATAAAATCAAACAAAATACATTAAACCGAAGAAAAAAAATACATCAAATTTAAATTAATGATGTCCACCTAAATGACCTCCAATTCCACATCTAGGATGTCGTCGAACTCGTCTAGCTCTTTGAACGAGTTGATGTTGTTCTGGTTGATCCTCATTTTGATCATTATCCTCATCATAATTTGTATGTGGATTAGAACCACTACCACTTGCCTCCATATAATTTTGAGTCTCGAGGTTATACATGGAATCAAAAACAGCATAAGTCGACTCAAGAGTTGTGCACTGAGTTCCAAACAAGTTATAGAAAATCCAATGGGGGTTGGTATTTCTGGCACTGAAGGAACGTAATATTGAGTCTGCATTTCTGCAAATTTATGTAGATGTGGTGGTGGTGATGGATCATAATATGGAACTTCTGTAGAGGCATGTAGGTAAGGTGATGATAAAGATGGTTCTGTTTGGTGCATGGTTTGTTCTTGTGGGGTTGATTGGGGGGGTCGAGTGCACATGAGGATAGGATGACAGTTGCATGTGTCCATTTAGATGGTCACATGAACTGAAGTGCGACTCCATCTGTATGATATTTTTCAACAATATGATAACAGTGCAAATAGGTACACACAGTCTATGTGTCCATCTCTTCTTCGGAAACTTCGTGTTAGAACCCGATGTACGGTCTCCAATAAAACTGATATGTAAAAAATAAGCTAAAGTAAATATAAGAAGTATAAAAAAAAATATAATTAAAAAAGTGCAAATAAATGTGAACGAATATATTACTTCCTCAACCATCATGTGATTGATTGCTTTTCGGTATTCTTCTATGTCGTTATGAGGAACTTTACTGAAATTTAAACCACCAGAATTAAATCTGTCGAATATATCAAAAATAAAAATATAATAAAATTAGTAATATGGTAAGTAGGTGGTTTTAAAAAAAGAAAAAAAATATAAAATTTATTTGCAATAGTTGCCTTTGTGCAAGTGGAAATATCCATGCATTGGGTGATTCTGGAGCGACACAAGACAAACGATACCATGCCCAATTTTGCAACAACAATGCACGTCCTCCTATAGACATTACACCGAGGTTCGTAGCAAGACACAGTTATCTATAAAGTGTTACTAAAACTGTTGAACCCCAACTATATTGAGATGTTTTACTTAAATCTCCCAATAGTAAAAGATATTTTAAATGTACACGATTGTTAGATTTTTTCGGCATCAACAACCCTCCAATCATACGTAGAATGTATGCTCGACATGATGCTTGTTTTTCTACTACAGATGCATTTTCACCAACATCGTCAAATGTTTCCTTAAGCCATTTTAATTTAATAAAATTACCCTTTGTTACTCCCTCAGGTGGGATAACTCTTAAGTAAGCTTGACAAACTTTTCTAACATTCACAAAATTTGCTAACAGGAAAACCAAAAACATTTAATCCTAAAATGTAGTATACGTCTTCTAAAGTTATTGTGCACTCACCTATTGGGAGATGAAACGTACGATTTTCTGGTCTCTATCTCTCAAACATAGCAGTAATCAGGCCGACATCTATTTTAGAGTTTTCGAGTTTGATCACTTCACCAAATCCGGTCTCTTGCAAATACGGCAATATGACTTCATTTGGGTTTTTGTTAACATGACCATGACATTTCAGTTTGTCCTTTAAGGGTATCTGAAATTAATAATATATAACAAAAATAAAATAGTCAATGACACTAAAAAAATTATAAAGTAAATAAAGTAAATATATAAAATACTTACAAATGCTTTAATGTATTGAATTTCAACTCTGTGATTCGTAGATAATTCCATGAGAAAAAGATAAATTTTGATAAAGAACGTTGATATAACTTTGAATGTATGAAGAAATAGTTGTGATAAACAACAATGGAATAAATAGATGTGATAAAGAGGTGTTTATATAGGTCGCGTCCCCAGGTCACGGCCTATTAAGAGTTTCACGATCTGTTAAAGGGGTCACATCCCCAGGCAACGATCTCTTAAGTTTATTTCCTGCTTTGATCTAACCCGTTGAATATAATTTATCAACAGTTGGGGATGGTGCAGTCCGAATCCTTGTGATTTGGTTTGGACCAATCAAATTGATCTATTAAATATTCAATCTTATCCTTTCAATATAATTGATCAACGGTTGTGGATGATGCAGTACAAATCCTTGTGATTTGGTTTGGACCAATCAAATTGTTCTATTAAAGGTTCAATCTTGTTCCTTTAATCTAATTTATCAACGGTTGTGGATGTTATAGTACGAATCCTTGTGATTTGGTTTCAACCAATCAGATTATTTTAATAGAGAATACATACACATTACTACCTTCTATAAATAGAAAACTAAATCACACTATCTCATCATACCTTCTAACATTTCATACTTAATCATGGCTACTCAACAAGTAATTTTTATTGTTTACTACAATGATTCAATTCTCGACGGAGTAGAATGTAAAACATTTGTAAGTGATTATAAAAAGGCATTCAAAGTACATTCTGGAAGCAACCTTGCTCGTATAAAGAATGTCATTTAAAAAAGTTACAGCTCGACGACAAAGTCACGATAACTGATATAGTTTATCGACACCTTGTGTTCTTTGGTGAAAATACAACAAGGTTTGAACTAATGAAGGTTTGCGATGACGAAGATGTTCAGCTGATGTTTGATGTTTATGCATAGTGGTCACAACTCAACACCATCGAGTTATATGTTACATTTCAAGATGATCCTACATCTACAAACATTGATCAACCATCGACCTCAAACATGCCTCATCTCGACTACACCCCATCTTTTGATCAAAACACCCCTTATCAACCCGACTTATATTCTCCATCATAACACTATGAACCATACTCTAGCCAAATTGAACAAACTCATCCGGATAGTTTTCAACTCCATCATGAATCTCCCCCAACATGTCCACAATGTGATCTTCCGATGAGTGTCTTATATAATATCAACGAGGAAGAATTAGGCGATTACAGTGAAGAGGATGAAACATACTTCGATGAATCATCTGGTGATTCTGGCGACAACATTGATGTTGACGAAGATATAGAAGCAGAAGACCAACCTATCCTACCTGTATTTGATCCACCATTTTACCTGAAGAACATAAATTTAAAGAATGTAGAGCAATCAACTGAATTTGATCACATGTTCATTAACGAAGTCCCAACAGTAGATGAAACTCTTGCAATTGGAATGAAGTTTGAAAACAAGGATGAATGCGTACATGCAATCAAACATTACCATTTAAAACAATCATTGAATTTTGCGATACAAAAATCATATTCGGAAAGGTATGTTATTAATTGTTTAAGTCCAAATTGTTTGTTTAGATGTAGAGCTTCAACATGCAAAAAGAGTGAATTGTGGGTGATTGGTAAATTGAATGTGCCTCATACATGCACAAATTTTACATTGTCACAAATCATCAGAAGCTCGATTCGGACATGATATGTACAAGCGTAATGCAAGTTCTGAAAGTGGACCATTCAATCAAAGTTAAGTTCGTTATTGCTCAGATTAAGGCCTTACACAACTACACAAAAAGATATAGAAAGGCTTGGATAGCAAAAAATAAAGCAATCGAACATATTTATGGCAATTGGGAAGGGTCTTACAATCAACTCCGACAATGGTTGTTGGTTATGCAAACGTTTGCTCCATGAACAAAAATAGAAATGGAAACAATTCCAACTTATCATGAGAATAGTTTGATAGGGTGCACAAGAATCTTTCATCGACTATTTTGGACTTTTGTTCCGTGCATATCTATGTTTAAATTCTACAAACCAGTTGTACAAGTGGATGAGACTTAGTTGTATGACAGGTACAAGGGGATTCTATAGATAGCAGTTGCACAGGATAGGAACAACACTGTAATTCTTATTGCTTATGCTCTTGTGGAAGGAGAAGGTTGGAGTTTCTTTTTGAGAAATTTGAGAAAATATGTCATTCCACAAGCCAACATTTGTTTGATTTCAGGCAGACACAAATCCATTAAAAGTGCTTATAATAATCCAAATAATGGGTGGCAAAATCCTCCATCAAAGCATGTGTTCTGCGTGCGACATATTTCACAAAATTTTGGGAGGGAATTTTAGGATAATGCATTGAAGAAAAAAGTTGTTGCTATGAGTAATAATTTCATTCTTACTTTTTAATTAGTGTAATTTTTAATAATTTTTTGACACATTATTTATTGTGTCAATACAGGTTACTCAATTAATGAGCCTACATTTAGATACTACCGCAGTTAAATCGGCATAGTAAATCAGGAGGCTATAAAATGGTTAGACAACATTCGATCAATGGAGTATTAAAAGGCACGCGCAACCTTCCCATCACTGCTTTGGTCCAATCAACTTATTATAAGATAGAGACACTATTTCCAACAATGGAAAAACTACACGCATCAATTTTAGCTTCTGGTCAGGTATACACGGAAAAATGCATAAATTTTATGAAATTCAAAATACGTAAATCCAATAGTCATAAAGTCAATAGTTTTGATCGGAGCAACCATACTTTCATGGTCCACAAGACGGTAAATCCAAGAGAAGGGCGACCAATTGGTCATTTCACTATCAACCTTCCTAACAAGTGGTGCGACTGTGGGAAATATCAAGCTATACATTATGCCTTGTTCACATGTGATAGCAACATGTTCTAACATAAAATATGATTATTGGAGGCTTTTACCTGATATGTACAAGGTGGAAACGATATTAAAAGTCTACGACAAAACGTTCAAATCTATACCAAACAAAGAATATTGGCCATAATATGAAGGTTTTAAGGTGTGTCACAATCCTCAAATGCAGAGAGTCAAGAAAGGTCACCCAAAGAGTAAACGCATTAGAACAGAAATGGACACTACATAAAAAGTACCACGAAAGTGCGGATTATGTCGGGTCTCTGGTCATACTAAGAAAAATTGTTCAAATGGTGCTGACACATCTACTCACATTTGATGTATTTTTTTTCTTCAATTGAATGTATTTTGTTTGATTTTATTAATATAATTTACTTTTTTTATTATTATTATTTTTATTATTTTTTATTTATTAAATTCGGAGAAAAAATAGGAGGGAGTTGTTAACAAAATAGAATTAAGTTGCTAATTTATCTGCAAAATAGGAGGGATTTGTAAAAATAATATAGCACTTTATTTGTTTTGGCACATCTACTCAACCGTATTAACTTTGATGTATTTTTTTTCTATTAGATGTATTTTGTTTGATTTTATTAATATAATTTTGCTTTTTTTTAAATACTTTTATTATTTTTTATTAATTAAATTAACAATTATTCAATTGTTAAAATGAAAAATAAAAAAAATTAAAAGATGGTACTGCATAAAAAAAATCATCCTTCAAATGGTCACATGGCAGGGATGCGACCTCTTGAAGGTCAAAATAGGGCATTTTGGTATATATAAATTTCAATGTTGGGTATATTGGTTAGTTTTTTTAAAAATAGGTATATATATATATATATAAAAAATCCCCAATAATAATCTAAAATATTGTTCTTGGAGGATGGCATAGTAGTTAGTTAGTTTTTTATAATTTAATTTAATAAATCAAAATAAAATGTCTATTATTTTGTTGTTAGTGGATAAGTTAGTTTCCTATTTATTTTGCACTCTTGATAGTTGCTACAATTGTGGAATACTATTTTCATTTTGTTGTTCATTTTCATTTGTATTTGAAGTATTTTTTTATCATCAAATAAAAAATAACTTTGCAACAATATTATCTCTATAACGTTTCCTTCCTTACCATTTTTCAAAACAACATTACCCACAACAGTACTAAATCTCTATAATATTTTTTACTAATTTAAATTAATTTGATATTATTATTAATTAATAATAAATATTCTTAATTATTTGTTTAATTTTTTTTCTATTATATCCCTTTTTCAAAATAAATTTTCCAATGTACCCTACTTTGAAATTTATATACGAAAATATCTTACTTTTTTTGACCTTTAGGAGATCGCAAAGCGGGGACTCGACTATGTGTTGCTTTATTTTTTTAACAAATGAACAAATGTTAAATTAATAAATAAAATATAATAAAAATAAAATAAAGTATATTAATAAAATCAAACAAAATATATTAAAAGAAAAAAATACATCAAAGTTAATACGATTGAGCAGATATTCCAAATAAAAGAACGTGTTATAATATTTTAACAACTTCCTCCTATTTTATTTATTTATTAAAATATAAATTAACATAGATATGTTTGTTTAAAAATGTAATATGTTCAAAAAAATTAGCATGTTTATGTTGCTTGTGTTTATAATATACTCAAATTTTTGCTCAAATTTTTAAACAACCAGATATGTTAATTTATATTTTAATAAATAAAATTAAAAATAGGAGGGAGTTGAATAGGATGGAGTTGCTATTTTATTTATAAAATAGGATGAAGTTTCTAATTTATTTGGAATATGTTGCAAAATAGAGGGCTTAAAAAATATTATAGCATATTCTTTTCTTTGACACATCTACTTAACCTGCATTAACTTTGATGTATTTTTTTTTTCATTCAATGTATTTTGTTTGTTTGATTTTATTAATAATAATATAATATAATTTTGTTTTTTATTTTATTTTTTTTTATTTTTATCATATTTTATTTAGTAATTTAACATTTATTCATTTGTTAAATATAAAAAATAAAGCAACATATCCTAAAGGAGGAAAAAAAAATTCTTCGGTAGTCGCATTCTTGCCTTGCAACCTCATGAAGGTAAAAAGAGGTACGATATTTTCGTATATAAATTTCAAAGTAGGGTATATTGGAAAGTTTTTTTTCAAAAAGGAATATAATAGAATAATATCCTATTTATTTGTTATTTTTTGTTTATTATATCAATTAATAAAAAAAATATGTGTGTAGAAAGTCGCATCCCCATAATGCAACTAACTACTACGCCTAATTTTTTTTTGCTTCACATGGTCAAAACCCCAAGGTGTGACCTCCTGAAATCCCAGGAAAAAAAATGGCATTTTGGTATATTAGTTTTAAAGTTTTGAAAGAAAACAAATTTAAAGTAGGATATATATGAAAAAAAATCTCCTTAAGACATAATTTTACTAAAAACCGTTTTTCTAATACACTAGTTTTATGTCAAACATGATTCAAAACAAAAATGGACCTATAATTCCATTAAGGATCAATGAAACCTATCAACCTAATCATCCATTGAAACCAAAATTTCACGACTCTTCATCATTGTTTATAAGGCTAAATAATAGATAATCAGTTTATGTTGTTTAGTGATTTCATCCTACTTAAAGTTTACAAATATCACTAAGTACAAATTACTAAAACAACAATCATCCAAAAGGAGTCATAAACCGAACAAGCATACAAGTCACAACACAATGACATTGTTATAATTACAGTCATGAAGAATAAGTCATAAACCCAACAAACATACAAGTCACAACACAACCCTAGTTACAATTACAATTATCCATAATATTTGAGTACAATTATATATTTAAATCCAAATCTATTAATATATATAGAAAAACAATATTTTGGAACTTGATGAGCAATTTGTTGATGCCAGACATTGTAGCAGCTGTACATATAAAAAAAAATGTAAGTTGTGACCTTGAAAGGAAGTTCATAATAACATGAAGAATATAACCTAAAGTTATGCATCTCTCCAAATGTGAGAATAACTAGTTCAAAGTCGAAAATGAACCACCGTAAAGTCTTTTGCCACTAATTTATTGGATAAATAACAACTTGAGTACAACTTTACAACAAACTAAGTTCTCATTCTATCAATTTCAATACAACATAACCAATTCATATTCTAATCTAAACTACTAAATACTAAGTTAACAATTAATACAAGTTTCAATTCTAAATTTAACTACTAAAATTTCATGATATAATCGATTTAAGAGCAAAACATGAGTAAATTTTTTGTGGTTCCTAACAGTGATGTCCATATAAAACCTGATGATATTAAACACAACAGTTAGTTCATTGTAATTCATAAATTGAGTAAATATAATTCAATAAGTGTCACTCTACCACCCTACCAATTATCAAGCATGAATCACACATACAAAAATTGTTGGCAGCAACCAGCCAAGCAAACAACAACAAATCATGTTCAAAATGATACTAAGCCAGCACAATCTTTAGTAAAAACATCAGCCTCAAAATCTTTCGTGATAGTATGGGTCATATGTGACTCCAAAAAAACTAAATTTTTTTGGAACCTGTAAGTAATTAAATAAAACTGAATTAGTATAATTGGTAGTTTTATTAGTAAATCTCACTTACATACTATATAAATAAAATAGAATTAGTATAACATTTCTTATTTAAAAGGGATTTAAACAGGTCGAGACCTTCAACCACTAGTTGTTGTTGAGCCTTGTTGAAGTTCTATGATGAATAAACAGTTAATAAATGAAAATTAATTTACAACAATATTAAATAATCTAATTAAACAAGTACATAGAAAAATTACACAGGTTGTCAGAACATTATCAGATATCTCAAAATCTTCAATCAAATGTATTTAAAGTATGAGAAATAAGGCTTTAACCAGGTTTGAGTGTAGATAAAACCCTCCCACCCGTGTAGAATGCACTCTTTGAAGCTACAGTTAACACTGGTGTGGCTAGAATTTCTTTTACAATTGATGCAAAAATGAGATAAGAAGTACATTTTTGCTTCCGCCTAGTCAAAATGTCAAATTTCTCACCATCCACTAAACAAAGGTCACTTAAGTACCTCTTAAGTTCGTTTTTCTTATCAATAACATCCTTTTCTTTTAAGTGTTGTTTAAATGCGTCTGACCGTGCAAAAAGTGATGGATTTTTAGGTGGGACAGATTGTTCAACAAGGGAAATGCTTCTAGATTGGACAATGCCAATTACATACACAACATTGCAATCATGTGCAAATTTGTACCATGTGTACAATTTCATTAAATTCGTCCTTCAACTTACCAAGATCCTCACCATACGTGTCATTATACGATCACTCAATATATCTCAATTTATACCGAGGGTCACATATCACTTCAAAATAAATAAATTGGTTGATTTTTTCTATGGGTATTTACATATTTACCCTTCAAGTCTTAACCCATTACAACTACAACAGTATTCAAATTCATTGATGCTATAAAATAAAAGTCAAGTAATAAAAAGTTGTGTGCAAGAACGCTTGCTGCGACGATGGATAAACCTTTGTCGCTTCAAAGAAAATCTTTAAAAAACTAACAAATGCTCGGACTTTTTCCCAATCATAAGAAGTAGGAGGACCAGTAGGTCCAAACCAAGCCAAATACCTAGAACCCTCACCTTCTAATTTATTAAAAGCTATTTTATACTTTTCAGTAGCTTCCAATTTTTCTCCTAACAACCTGACAACCCCAAATTGAAGAAGGAACTAAACCACTATCAGGTTGGATACAAAAGATTGGAACTTGAGTAGTTGCTTCTAAAAAGTTGATCATAATAATAACTCTCACACTCTAAGAAAATAACACTTAGAAAATATTTCCAACTCAAACAAGTGTTTCTCTCTTTGAACTCTAAGACTACTCTTTTCTACTTTTCGATGATTTTCTTCTTCAGCCTAAGTGTCTATTTATAGTTAAAATTTGGGCTTCAATTTAGTCCTTGTTTAATTCTGAATTGTATTTTGTTCAGATTGTATTTGTAAATTCTTCAAATTGATTATGTTCCTTTTTTGTTTAGATTGAAATTGTAAATTTTCAGATTGATTCTGCTCGTATTTTGTTCAGATTGCGTTTGTAAATTCTTCAGATTGATTCTGTTCATATTTTGTTGCAGATAAATCTTGATCAAATCTTCTACAAATCTTGACCATATCTTCTTTCATACTCTTTAAAGTCAAATATATTGTTCTCATAAAATACTTTTGTTATCATAAAAACTCTAAGTAAAAAATGAGTTTGGTTCCAACAATCTCCCCCTTTTTTATGAGGACAAAACTTGTATTTTTTATAACAATTTTTCTTTGTATTTCTTTGACTCCCCCTAAGTCTAAGTATCATTTTCTCCCCACTTTATCATATATATTTCTCCCTCTTTTGTCATAAGATAAAAAAGACTTGAAAGTGAGACTTTTTTTCCCCATTTTTTTGGAATAATATGAATATAATATAGTACAAGAAAATATAAAAACTAATGTAAAACTAAACTACTTAAAAGTTATCACAACATCAGTCAGGTATGAAGGTAAGGTTTAGGTTTTTCTTGATGAAGTCAAACCTATCTTTATGTAGTGGTTTGGTGAATATGTCAGCCCATTGGTTTTCAGTGTCTACAAACTGAATGTTTAGTACCCTTTTTGAAATAAGTCCTTAATGAAGTGGTGTTTGATCTCTATGTGTTTAGCTCTAGAATGTAAGTTAAGGTTTTTGGTTAGACACATGGCTGATGTGTTATCACAATAGATGAGAATGTTGGATTCTAGGATTTTGTATTCTTCAAGTTGATGTTTCATCCTAAGTAGTTGAGAACTACAGCCAGCCGCTGAAATGTACTCAGCCTCTGCTGTTGACATTGCAATGGTGTTTTGTCTCTTACTTGACCAAGATATTAAGTTGTCACCTAAAAATGTGCAGTTGCCACTAGTGCTCTTTCTCTCAAGTTTATCTTCAGCATAATCAAAATCACAGTATCCACTAAGTTTGTACGTAGGAGATTTCTTGTAAAACAAGGTAAGGTTGGTAGTGCCTTTTAGGTATCTAAGGATTCTCTTAACAGTAGTTAAATGTGATTCCCTAGGGTCAGCTTGAAATCTTGCACATAAACATACACTATACATGATGTCAAGTCTGGAAGCGGTAAGGTAAAGTAGGGATCCTATCATTCCTCTATAGGTTTTTTGGTAAACTTTTTCGTCTGAATTATCTTTTTCAAGTAAACAAGTTGTTGGAACCAAATTCATTTTATACTTAGACTTTTATGATAACAAAAGTATTTTATGAGCACAATATATTTGACTTCAATGAGTATAAAAGAAGATATGGTCAAGATTTGAAGAATATTTGAAGAAGATTTGATCAAGATTAGAAGAATATTTGATCAACATTTGATAAATATTTGAGGAAGATTTATCTACAACAAAATATGAACGAAATCAATCTGAAAAATTTACAATCTCAATCTAAACAACAAAAGGAAAAAAATAAATTTGAAGAATTTACAAACGCAATCTGAACAAAATACAATTCAGAATTAAACAATGACTAAATTGAAGCCCAAATTTTAACTATAATTAGACACTCAGGGTTGAAGAAGAAAATCATCGAAAAGTAGAAAAAGAGTAGTCTTAGAGTTCAAAGAGAGAAACACTTATTCAAGTTAGAAATATTTTTTGAGTGTTCTTTTCTTAGCATGTGGGAGTTATTATTATCATAAGCTTTTTAGAAGCAACTACTTGTAGTACCTCAATTTTGTCCGATTAACTAAAAATAACTCTAAATATATATATATATATATATATATAATAATATGTTTAATAAATATTTTACAATTATTATCAAAAATCTAAAAAAATCATCATTTTACAAATCTGATTCAAATTTGAATATATACCAAAAATAAATAATATAAAACAAAGAAAGAAGAAAGAGTTGTGAATTACAACAACACAACTCTAACCTGAGGAAAGAATTTTCATTTTTATTTAATTGTCCTTTTTAACTTCATTTTATTTTACTGTTTTTCATCCAACACACGCTTCTTGGCAAACACAAACACAAACACACATATTCATTTTCCTTGCATATTGTTTCACTATCGCTAAGTATTCTTTTATCTTCTTTGCCTTATTAACATCCCTATTATAAACATGCTACAGACCAGTTCTTTGACCCATATGATTTATTTTTTTAGCTTAATGAAGAAATTACTTGTAATACTTGTGCACTATCACTATGTATTCTTTTATCTTCTTTGCCTTATTAACATCCCTATTATAAACATGCTACATACCAGTTCTTTGACTCATCTGATTTATTTTTTTAGCTTAATAAAGAAATTACTTGTAATACTTGTGCACTCAATAGAAAAGGTAGAAGACATTTTTTTTCCTTAATCATACATTGCTTAAAATTTGTTACAAAGCAATACAAAGTCCAGTTAAAATTTGTTGCGAAACAATACAAAATCCAGAGTTTAGATTTATCTAATGAACATAAACATTAACCGTTTTACCTATAAATTGAGACAAAAAAATTCAAGGGGGAAGAGGGAGTTTTTGAATAGATTTGAGACTACAAATATAGAGGGAAGCAAACCAGAGCAGTAGTAAAATTATGGAGAATCTTAAATTCATCCAAAACAAACAGAAACAAGTAAAAACCCCATAAAAAACGAACAGGATCAAATAGAAGAGGTAAGGTATGTTTCTTTTCCTTCCTTTACGTTATAACCTTTTTTCTCTGCTTCTGCTATTTATATTTTTCCCCCTTTTTCCTTATTTGGTTTTTTTCATTATATATTTAAAAATCTGTTTTTTTTAAATACATGAAGTTTTATGTAGCTTCTTTCTTTTAAACATTTTTTTATTTAAAAAAAGGGAGCAGATCATTTTTTACATATATTAATTTTAATTAGTTTCTAATAAATATTCTAAAAAAAAAGAAATATTTTATTAAATGTATTATCTTTTAATCTATTAGTTGTCAGGAAACAAGTTGTATAACTTAATAGTTCTAAAACTCGTTTTTTATAAGTAAATTAATTTAATTTTCTATCTAAAAATCTGATTAATTAGATGTGACATCTTTTTAATCTATGAGTTTTTACTCCTTGGGTTTTAAGACACAAGTTGTACAACTTGATAGTCATAAAACTCGTTATTTTTAAATAATTATTCAAATCAAACAAACTTTTTTTGTCAAAATAATTTTTTTTTATCCACAATAAAACACAATTTCTTTAAAAGCAATCAACACATCCGCATTTTCTACCCAAGAACTACGTAGCTTTGATTTCTCCATTGCACCGGGACATACATAGGAGCAAGATCACACTCTTGTCAAACATATTAATAAAAAAAATCTCTTTTTTATTTCCTCTCTTTTTTAAGCACATATTTATTTCAAGAAAACAATTGATATTCATATTTAATAATAAGGAGAAATAAGTATATTTATATTAATATTAATTTTGCACAATTAATTATAGGTTACCGTTTTTAACGGATGTCGTAGGGTGCTAATACCTTCTCTATGCATAATCGACTCTCGAACTCAAAATTTGGTTTCAAAGACCAATTTTTTTGTTGTTTTTATTTATAAGGGTTTTCCAATATTTTCCCTATTTTAAAATAAACTTTGGTGGCGACTCCATTGAATTTGAGAAACACTGGAAATTTTAGGCCGCGACACTACTCAAGTTCCAATCTTTTGTATCCAACCCGATAGTGGTTTAGTTCCTTCTTCAATCTGGGATTGTCAGGTTATTAGGAGAATACTTGGCTTGTAGGGTCAAGGTGGTTAGTTCCTCAAAAGTTTGGGGTTGTCAGGCTGTTTGGGAAGACTGGCTTGGAGGATCAAGTGCTCTATAATTCAAGGTATTTGAATTAGTGGATTAAAGCCTTCTGAATGAGGGGACTAGATGTAGCCAAGTTAGTGGTTAACTAGGATAAATCTACGTGTCAAATTATTTATGCTTTCATTGCTTGCTGCCTCTGAATCCTATTGCTTCTACTCCAAGTAAGTCACCAAAACCAAACTAGTTTTTTTTTTTATTTATAAATTATCAAAAAGTTGTCAACTTTGGCAAACACAATTCAACCCCCTTCTCGTGTTTGCACCTTCAATTGGCATTAGAGCTCGGGATCAAGACTCGACACTTTACAGTGTTTAAGAAAAGATCCAAGGGTTCAATATGTCTGGATTCAGTGAAGAAGCTGCTGGAGGAAACATCAATAGACCACCTCTGTTTGATGGACAACGTTTTGAGTATTGGAAAGACAAGCTGAGAAGTTTCTATATTTTACAAGATCCTGAACTTTGGGACTTGGTGGAAGATGGTTATATTACTCCGAAGAATACTATTGGTATTGAAATTCCAAGAAAGGAGATGAATGATGATTAGAAGAAGATGTACAAGATGCATCATAAGTCTAGAACATTCATGATAAATGCAATCACCTTCAAGGAGTTTGACAAGTGCACCAACAAGGAGACAACAGAGAGTATTTATGATAGTCTAATTCTGACCTATGAAGGAAGCAAGCAAGTTCAAGAAGCAAAGGCCAACTTCCTAGTCATAAAGTATGAGTTGTTCAAGATGGAAGAAGATGAAGACATTGAAACAATGTTTTCCAGATTCCAGACCCTGGAAGAATTAATCAGCTCTCTCATATCACATGAAATTGAACTTGAAGAAGATGAGCCCAAGAAGAAGAACAAGACTCTGGCCTTGAAATCCAAGCAGAAGAAGGTTCTAAAGGCGACATCAGAATCAGAGGATAGTGATTTAGATGATTAGAATCTGAACTCAGAGGAAGAGGAGATTGCTTTCATATCCAGAAAAATTCAAAAGATGTGGCACAACATAAAGAAGAAATTTCCCAAAGATATTCCAAGCAATCCAATAGAGGGAATGATGATAAATATGACAAGAAAAGCATCATCTGCTATGGATGCAATGAACCTGGACATATCAAGTTAGAATGTTCAAATATGGAGAAAGGGAAACACTAGAGGAAAGATTCCAGACCCGAGAAGAATAGTTTGATGGCTACATGGGATGATTTTGAGGAATCCTCTGACGATGAACAAGCAGATTTGGCTATGATGGCTCATATCAACTCTGTCTCTAGATCCAACACATATTTTGACTCTGGAAGTGAATCAACATATGAAGAAATTGAGGTATTTTCTGACTTTACTCGATCTGATTTAATTACTGCTATAAATGATTTTTTAAATAATAATCAAAAATTGTCTTTAAAAGTAAAAACATTTAGGAAATTTATGTTTCAAACACTTAGTAAAAACACTGGGGACCCTTAGAGAGTCAAGCCTAACATAATTAATTGTGCAATTTTTTATTTTATTGTTTACTTTTTTTTCCTTCTATATTTGTTTGTTTTTCATTTTCTTTTACTTTATGTGTTTATTATTTCTTAAATATTAGTTGTCATTATAATGTTCTTGTATACTAGTAGATCATTTTATTATTATTATTATTATTATTATTATTATTATTATTATTATTATTATTATTATTATTTTCCTTTTGTATATATATGTGTTTTATTAGAATTATGAATTATTGAATTATGTTTATTCCGAACCCTACACCTTTACTAAGACACACACTTATGAGTGAGACCCTATACCCGGGCCTGAGTAAAGCTTAAGTTTAATTAGAGGTTTAGTGGTAATCATGTTGGATGTACATCCTATATGGTTATTGGGAAAATCTCGTCTAGAGTGTGACTCCATTGGAGATACCTACATTTTGGATGTACTTTGTATTTGTAGTGATGTTTCGATACGAGTACTTGGCTCTAGAGACCAATGAATTATAGGATTATAGAACCCTCCCAAGAAAGAATTCACGAATTTAGAAGCTTATAGACTTTAAAATTTCCCCAATCTTGGATAGAATGCATCTAGGTCATATCCTAGCCTTCTTGCTTTTAAATGGCAGATTTTTTTGTTTTTTTGTTTTTTATTTTATTTATTTTTTATTTTTTTTGTTTCTTGTTTTTTTCTCCACCATCCGATGTTAGTATACCTCTCAATTTTTTCTTTGTTGCATCAATGCAAGTAGCTTTCATCTTTAATGATAAAGTTAAATTTTTTAGTACCATGTATTCCTTTCATGCATTAAAAATTATTTTCAACACCATACCATACATTATTCATAATCATTCATTTTTATGTAGGTCCATTAGAGAACCATTGAATTCAAAGCTAGGGTGTGGATATCTTTGATTAAAAAGGGATCCAACATTGAAACTACAACCCCAATGCTAAGGAAAACTATGAATGTGAAAGCTAAAAAGCCTCAGGTTGATAATTTAAAAGAACTTCGTAGCTTGTTGGAGCTTAATCGCCGATTAACATTTACTAAGAAATATAGAAAGATTCTTGATTTACTGGATGTGGACGTACAAATAGGGGATATTGCTGCTTTGGCTCAATTCTACGACTCTCCTTAAAGATGTTTAACCTTTCAAGACTTCCAACTTGCGCCTACTTTGGAAGAGTTTGGACCAATTTTAGGCTACTCACTAGAAAAGGGAAACCTTGTCGTTAAATGGGGAATTATCCATCCACAACCAAAGTAGCTGAGATACTAAGGGTTGAAGAGGAAATGTTGATTAGCCAAGAAAAGAAAGGGACTTCTGGTTTTCTAAGAAGTTTTTTTTGAGGAAAGAGCACATCATTTAGCTGAAGCCCAAGATTGGAGTGCTTTTATGGAGGTGCCAGCTCTCACCACCTATGGGGTTGTTCTATTCCCGAGTGATGAAGAAATTATTGATTTAGTAGCAATCGATGTCTTCCTAGCTTTGAAGAATAGAGGAGAAAATCCTACAACAACCGTCCTCGCTGACGTGTACTATACACTTAACTACTTTCATGAAAAAAAGGCAAACAGATTTTGTGTTGTTTACCTATTTTGTACGTCTTGGTGAATCATATGTTTGATAGTGGGTGGCAAAAGCGTTGCCCTATCAATGATTTCAATAATTGTTGTGTTGACATAAAGGATAATCGAGAATGGGCTCGGAGGTTGGTAGATCTTAATGAAAAAAAGTTTGATGGTATGCGAGATGGCGAGAGGTAAAAGCAGTAATATACCAATGTGGAACATTCCCTAATGTGCCACTTATAGGGACTAGAGGTTGTGTGAATTATAACCTAGTATTGGCCTTGAGGCAACTTGGGTATCCTATCATAGGAGAACCAATGAGAAAACTAATAACCCCTTTTATTCTTTATGACATCGGTGTAGAAAACATTGAAGATTTGAGGAGAGTACGTCAATCTTGGAATATGATAATCAGAAAAGGGAAGGAACTAGAAAGTAGAAGTTGTGGTGCAGATGATTGCTACTGACAGTGGGTCAAGAATAAGGTTTAAAAGATTAAGCTTCCTTTTCGTCGTACATCTGAGGTGGTCGATGAAACACCAATGCAACCCATTATCGTTAGTGAAGAAATTGAGAAGTTGCAAGCATCAAATCTAGAGGCGGAAGAGGAAAATAAGAATATGCGAGAAGAGTTGATGGTAGTCCGTCGAGCATATGAGATTGCCCTGTTGGAAAATGAGCAGAAGACGATTTCTCTTGAAAGATCAAATAAAAGGGCGAAGATAGAGGAGGATTATAAACTCAAGCTTCAATGCAATTTAAGGGCTTCAAACGAATCTTTATGTTTGAGAAGACAAGAAAGAGACCAAGCGCGAGATGAGGTTGAAAAGTTGAGAAAATGGTTGAAAGATTCAGAAATCAGTGAAAGAAATGCAAAAAGACAATTGGAAGATTTGAAACAACAGTTGGAGAGAGTGGTAGTAGAATATAAGACAAGGATAGAAGAAGAAAAAATTGAAAAACAAGAAGTTGTTGCTATGTACCGAGATGCGTGGTGGAAGGAACAAGAGGAAGCAAATATGTTAAGAAACCAAATGATGGAACAAGTGGAAGCAATAGAGATGTTATGGCAAGAAGGGATAATGTGGATGGATCGTTGTGAAAAACTCACTTTCATAGCCAACCAAGCCATCGAAAGGGTCCCTGTACTCTTAAGGAAAGCAGAAGCAATCATAGTTCCACCTGTCACACCTTGCTGAGATTATTACTTTCATTCAACATTGTAATAGTTTGATAGAAGCGATGAATAGTTTAATTCGCCGAGAGCGATAAAAACAATGTATTTCAGATATAGAGAGAAATGTTGCACTTGTACCCTTTTAATTATCAATGAACGAGCTTGTTTTGAGTTTTCTAAAAAGATGTTTGTGCCTAGGTTGCGAAATCAATGGTTCTCTAATACCCACATGCATGCATATAAATCTTCATTTTTTTAACTAGCATCATATGATCTTTCAAAAAAAATCAATAAAGCTGTTTTCCCGACACCCTTATCGAACTCGTGCAAACTCCAAGATCATGGATGAACTTGAGCAAAACCAAGAAGTGACGAGAGCGGATGTTAGCCAATTGAAGGACAAGGTTGATAGAATCCTAGAAGCTATACTGACTTTGACAACGAAGGATAATACTGATGGGAATCCTCCAACTACAAATGAAGAACACCAAGCTACCCTGTCTCACCCACCAGGCTTTACCCCAACTACCCAACAGTTTCGCACGCCAGCCATGCAATTTCCTATGTATGGTCTCCCACCTAGTTATACTCCTCCCATAGTCATCAACCCCATGGACAATAATCCAAACCATTCAACTATCAACACCCAAAGCCTAAACTAACCACAAATCCCATCTCCTATGGGCTACGTGCCACCCCAAAACACTATACCCTTAGAAAATATTCCATTCAGTGCATCCCAAGTACCCCATTTTGAAATTGGCAACAACCTCATGTTGGTGATGATACACAGTCGAAAGAAAAATTCCATGTTTTAGAAGAACGAATAAAAACAATTGAAGGAAGTAATGTCTATGGTCTCGAAGCTTTTGATATGTGCTTGGTTCTCGATGTGGCGATCCCTTCAAAATTCAAGATACCTGAGTTTGAAAAATACAAAGGTGCCACATGTCCTAAAAACCATCTGACCATGTATTGTAGAAAAATGGCTTTTCATGCTCATAATGACAAACTTCTCATCCATTTTTTTCAAGACAGTTTAAGTGAGGCATCACTAAATTGGTATATGCATCTCGTGCGAAATTGAATCTGTTCGTGGAAAGATTTGGTTGATGCCTTCCTGAAA
Source organism: Cicer yamashitae (assembly GCA_037974755.1). NCBI lineage: Eukaryota > Viridiplantae > Streptophyta > Magnoliopsida > Fabales > Fabaceae > Cicer > Cicer yamashitae. Next base: position 43,764,529 of record JBBPBQ010020323.1, on the reverse strand, counting down.
CAATACAGGTATAACATTGACATAGCCCCTAACAGGATGCAATTGCAAAATTTTTCGAAAAAGGACAATGAAACATTCAAAGAATATGCACAACGGTGGAGAGAAATGGCATCGCAAGTAGATCTTCCTTTATCTGAAAGGGAAATGGTTGGTATGTTTATGGATACTCTTTAGTCACCCTTTTATGATAAGATGATAGGGAGTATGTCATCAAACTTTTCTGACATGGTCATGATAGGAGAAAGAGTAGAAAGTGGCATGAGAAGTGGTAAGATTGTATGTGCAACAAGCGGTGTGAAGAAACCCCAGATGGGATTCACAAAGAAGAAAGAAGGGGATGCTAACGCTGTAATGGCAAACCCAAGGGTCTCTTATTCTCCAAGGGTCTCTTATTCTCTCAGCCTCCGATACCCCAAATTTCCTACATTCCTTATCCATATGTGGTTGCGACGTCACAAACTCCATACCCCCAATATCACCCTTCAAGGCTATCTTATTATCAACCACTCTTGGTCCAACCACCACCTGCCACGTTTTCCCAACAAAACCAATGGAACCAAAATCCAATCTCGAATCACTACAAACCACTAGTTAATCGAGAAAAGAAGATAACCTGTTTTGACCCGATTCCCGTCACATACAGCCAATTGTTGCCTCACCTACTCCAGAATTCAATGATAGTCCTAAGACCAATGAAACCTCTAGACCCACCATTCCCAAAATGCTACAACCCAAATTCCAAATGTGAATACCATGTAGGAGCCGTAGGGAATTCCGTCGAAGATTGCCAATCCCTAAAATCTAAAGTGCAAGAACTGATCAATGCAAAATGGCTTACCTTCAAGGAAGACGGTCCCAACGTAGGGAGTAATCCTTTGCCAGGCCACGGGGATACCTCTGTTAATGCCATTGAAGATGAGATAAATCAATGTGCAAAAGATGATCAAGTGTTGACCATAAAGCCGTACATGGAAAATAGTAGATCTTTCGAAAGACCATTGGAAATCCTCTATAAAAAAGAGAATCTTAAACCAACTCCTCCCGGGCCAAATGCAATAATTGTCCAAGCACCAACCCCTTTTCCTTATGAAAATACCAAGGCGGTACCATGGAATTATGAAGCCACATCCCATTTAGCCAATCATCAATCAAGTGATAGCTGTGAACCTAAAGGAATTGATGTCACCAACATTTCAGGGATTGGGGGGGTGACTCGGAGTGGTCGAGTATACGCTCCTGAACAACTTAGGAAAACGGAAGGAGACTAGAAAAAAGACGGTGCCTGAAGAAGAAGCTAATGAATTTTTGAAATTTATCAAGCAAAGTGAATATAAAGTGGTGGATCAACTAAATCAAACTCCTTCCAAGATATCTGTTCTCTTCTTGTTATTGAATTCTGAAGCACATAGAAGGGCACTGATGAAAGTTTTAAATGAGGCCCATGTTACTCATGATATCACTATCGACCAGTTTGATGGAGTTGTCGGTAACATCACAGTTAGTAGCTGTCTGAGTTTTAGCGATGGCGAATTACCAGTTGAAGGGACAGAGCATAATAAATCACTACACATATCTGTGAAGTGTCATGATCATATTCTTGCACGGGTACTAGTTGATAACGGTTCATCATTAAATGTTATGCCAAAATCGACACTCTCAAAGCTATTTGTTGATGGAGCATGTATGAATCCCAGTGTTATGGTGGTGAAATCATTTGATGGATCTAGGAGACAAGTTGTTGGTGAGATTGACCTGCCGATTTAAATCGAACCCTATAACTTTGGAATAACTTTCCAAGTGATGGATATTAAACCAACATACAATTGCCTTTTAGGGAGACTGTGGATTCATGCTGCTGGAGGAGTGACATCCACTCTCCATCAAAAGCTAAAGTTTACAATGAACGATAAGCTGGTAATAATATCTGGGGAAGAAGATATGATAGTGAGCCATCTATCTTCCATGGGCTACATCGAAGACACTGAGGAAGCCATAGAGACTTCCTTCCAAGCATTAGAAATCGCCAATGTTGTCTTCATGGGTGAAGGATCTCGTTTAAAAGAACCAAAACTGTTTATCACATAATTGAAGTCTACCAAAGCCATGTTGGAAGGAAGGGTTTTTGTTAAATTGTTGGAAATACCAGAGAAGAACAATAGGTATGGGTTAGGATATGTACCTACCGAAGCTGATAAAGAAAAGGCTGTGAAAGAAAAAAGGGAAAACAAGATGATTCGTCTGGAAAACTGGGTACCAAATTCACAGAATATTCCTATTTTTGACATTCGCCAAACCTTTCAAAGCGCCGGAATAATATATGTTGATCAGGTGTCTGTTGTGGAAGAAGATCATGTTGATGATGATATCCTCAAATTAGTGTACCCTTGTCTTCCAAACACCAGTCTCAACAATTGGAAGATCATCGAGTTTCCCGCGTTTGTTAATTCATATTCAAAGTAATTATGTATTTCAACTCCTTTTGCTCTGCCCAAGGCTATAAGGATAATTAATTAGGGCACATGTATTTCAATTATGTACTCATTATCAATAAATGCATTTTTGAATTCTCCAACCATTTTTTTCTTTCTATTCTTCTTTTCTTTTTCTTAAAATGGCAATCTTTATTCATATTTTCATTTTTTTTCTTCTTCTTCTTAATTTAAACAATGCAGATTAGAAAATGAATTTGTTGAAAATAGCAACGCTAGAATCCCTTCTTGTAATTTTGAACGCCCAATTAATCAAGCTGATGAGGATTGTGAAGAAAATTGTGAGCCTCCCCTAGAATTAGAAAGGCTAATGGAACAAGAAGCTAAGATAATCCAACCCTATCAAGAACCTTTCGAGGTGACCAATTTGGGGACATAATTTGATAAGAAAGAAATTAAAATTGGTGTGTCTATGAAAGAAAGTCAACGAGAGAAGCTGATTAAACTTTTGTTTGACTATGTGGACGTCTTTGCATGGTCATATCAGGATATACCTGGGCTAGATACTAACATAGTTGAACACAAGCTAGCGCTCAAACCTGAATGTGTTTCAATTAAACAAAAGTTGAGGAGAATGAGGCCTGATATGTCACTTAAAATTAGAGAAGACGTCAAAAAGCAATTTGATGCTGGTTTTCTAGCAATGGCCAAATATCCTCAATGGGTGGCTAATATTGTCCCAGTTCCAAAGAAGGACGGAAAGGTTTGAATGTGCGTTGATTATCGGGATTTAAATAAAGCTAGTCCTAAAGACGATTTTCCTTTGCCTCATATTGATGTCTTAGTGGATAGCACTGCTCAACATTCTCTTTTCTCCTTCATAGATGGTTAGTCAGGGTATAATCAAATCAAGATGACCCCTGAAGATATGGAGAAAACTACATTCATCACACAATGGGGAACTTTCTGTTATAAAGTGATGCCATTTGGATTGAAGAGTGCTTAGGCAACCTATCACAGGGCAATGGTAACTTTGTTTCATGACATGATGCATAAGAAGATAGAGGTTTATGTGGATGATATGATTGCAAAGTCTCGAACCGAAGAAGACCATGTCGTTAACCTTCAAAAATTATTTGTGCGACTAAGGAAGTTTAGACTCCATTTAAACCTTGCTAAGTGTACTTTTGGTGTGAGATCAGGCAAGTTACTTGAGTTTATCGTTAGTCAAAAAGGGATAGAGGTGGACCCAGATAAAGTAAAAGAAATACAAGAAATGCCGGCTCCACGCACGGAAAAAGAGGTTCGTGGCTTTTTGGGTAGATTGAATTACATCGCCCGGTTCACATCACATCTAACCGCTACATGCGAGCCAATTTTCAAGTTGCTGCGTAAGGACCAAAAGGTTGAATGGAATGAAAATTGTCAAAAAGCTTTCGAAAAGATTAAGCAGTACTTGTCAAAACCTCCAACCTTAGTGCCTCTTGTTCCTGGGAAACCGCTTATTATGTACTTAACAGTACTTGACGAGTCAATGGGTTGCATAATGGGGCAACATGATGAATCTGGTAAGAAAGAACATGCTATTTATCATTTGAGCAAAAAGTTCACTAGCTGTGAAATAAGGTATTCACTGCTTGAACGAAGATGTTGTAAAAACACATATTTTTGATGAAGACATAGACCAAGACTTGTGATTGAAGTAACTAAGCTCAAAAAGAAGTTCAAATATCAAAGTCAACTATAATCAAACATATTAGATGTTTAATAAATGTAAAGGTACATGACGCAATCAATATTTCAAAAATACATGAGAACCATTCATCTTTGCATATGCATAAAAAGGTTTTTCACATGTCAAAATTACATTAACAATGTTTAAAATCAATGTTTTTGACAAAAAGCAATGTCGTATTCGAATACAGCATATTGTATTCGAATACAGATGCTAAGTCAGTAGCAAAAACTGAACATTTGTATTCGACTACGAGGTGCTGTAATCGAATACAAGTGCTAAGTCAGTAGCTCAAACTACACATATGTATTCGACTACAACCTGATGTAGTCGAATACAAACAACAAGTCAGTGGCAAAATATACTTATTTGTATTTGACTATATGCACTCTGTATTTGAATACAAGATGAAAATTTTGAATAAATCTGAACGTTATAAGAGGTGTATTCGAATACATACATACTGTATTCGAATACAACTGGAAACAATGCAATTTTTCAGATCTGAAATGGTTCTAGATCATTGGATTTGTTCATCAAACCTCTTGGAACAATGGCCACTGATCTGAAGTGATGTCTATGGAGTATAAATACCCCATAGTTTCGGATTAATTCATACAATCCTACTACCAAAAACCTTGAACAACTTTGAACAATTTTTTGATATTTTCTTAAAGTTATTTTTCATATTTCAAGTACTTGCATTACATTTTCATATCATTGAGAAAAGTTCTCAAAGTACACTTGAAATAATATTGGATTGATATCATTGTACCACTGTTATATTCTTATTCCAAATTAAATTACATTGTTTGTAAAAGAAAGTAGTACTTTCTTCAAGTAGTCTAATCTAAGATAATGGTGTGCTATCTTAGAAGTTTTTGTTAGAAGTTTGTAGCAGAGATCCTAGGGTGGGATTTGTACATTTTCTGACAATAGTGGAAAAATCTCTTGTAGTGTGCAAGAGGACTGGATGTACCCTTGGTCATAAGGGGAACCAGGATAATATTGCTATGTCCATTAATTTTCTGCCATTTACTTATTGCCCTACATTGTCCAAATAACAAAAATTGATCACTAAACCTCTGAAAACAAGAAAATTTCCTAACACCTAATTCACCCCCCTCTTAGGTGCACCTCTGTTCTTACACATGTTGCGTATTAGCATGGGCTGCTCGTCGATTGAGGCAATACATGTTATGTCATACAACTTGGTAGTGTCCAAAATGGACCTAATTAAGTACATTTTTGAGAAACCTGCTCTTACTGGAAGGATTTCCCATTGGCAGATGTTATTATCATAATACGATTTGGTGTATGTTACACAGAAAGCTATCAAAGGAAGCGCACTAGCAGAGTATTTGGCCCAACAACCTGTAGAAGATTATCGATCAATGCAGTGTGAATTCCCCGATGAAGGCATAATGACTTTATTTGAAGAGATTGAATCATCTGATAAAGAAAAATGGACATTGGTGTTTAATGGTGCTGCTAACGCATCAGGGCATGGAATTGGAGCCATTTTGATTTCCCCAGAAAAACATTTCACTCCATTTATGGCTAGGTTGTGTTTTGATTGCACAAAAAATATTGCAGAATATGAAGCATGTGTTATGGGCATTAATGCAGCCATTGCATCAAAGGTAAAAGTTCTTGAAGTATATGGAGACTCGTTGTTGGTCATCCATCAGACAAATGGAGAGTGGGAAACTCGATATTCCAAATTAATTCTATATCATATGCATATCAAAGAATTGACATAATACTTCGAGAAGATCACTTTTCATCATATTCCTCAAGAAGAAAACCAATTGGCTGACGCCCTGGCCATATTGTCATCAATGTTCAAAATAAGCATTAGTCAGGATGTGCCGGTCATAAAAATCCAACAAAAGGATAAGCCATCATATTGCTTATCGATAGAAGAAGAGTCTGACGGCAAACCATGGTTTTATGATATCAAATCCTATGTCAAGAATAAGGAATATCTATTGGGTATTTCAGAGAATGACAAAAGGGTTTTAAGGAGGTTGTCAATGAACTTCTTCTTAAATGGTGAGGTGCTTTATAAGAGAAATCATGATATGGTTCTCATCAGATGCGTGGATCAAGCAGAAGTTGAGAAAATCATTCAAGAGGTTCACGAAGGTTCTTTCGGAACTCATGCAAATGGGGGCAAGAAAAATCTTAAGGGATGGCTACTAATGGTTGACCATGTAGTTAGATTGCTTTAGTTACGTAAAGAAATGTCATAAATGTCAGATCTATTCTGATAAAGTACATGTATCGCCCACCTCTTTGAATGTTTTAACATCACCTTGGCCATTTTCAATGTGGGGAATGGATGTTATTAGACTCATCGAGCCTAAGGCTTCAAATGGGCAGCGGTTTATCCTAGTAGCTATTGATTATTTCACAAAATGGGTTGAAGCCGCTTCTTATGCCAATGTGACGAGAAGTGTGGTTGTCAGATTCATCAAAATAGAATTGATTTGTCGATATGGCTTGCCAAATAAGATAATCACTAATAACGCGACTAATCTGAATAACAAAATGGTGAAGGATTTGTGTGATAGTTTCAAAATTCAGCACCATAATTCTTTTCCATATCGTCCGAAAATGAATGGAGCTGTAGAAGCAGCAAATAAGAATATCAAGAAGATCATACAAAAGATGGTGGAGACATATAAGGATTGGCACGGAATGCTTCCCTTTGCATTACATGGCTACAGAACCTCTGTTCGGACCTCAATAGGGGCAACTCCTTTCTCATTGGTGTACGGAATGGAAGCGGTACTTCCCATTGAAGTTGAAATTCCCTCGATTAGAGTCCTGATGGAAACAAAACTAGAAGAGGCAGAGTGGGTTCAATTACGATATGACCAATTGAATCTCATAGAAGAGAAGAGAATGATAGCTCTGTGCCATGGCCAGCTATATCAAAGAAGACTTAAAAAAGCATATGAGAAAAAAGTTCGTCCTCGAGAGTTTCAAGAAGGAGACTTAGTGTTAAAGAAAATATTGCCCATAAAAAGGGATTCTCGTGGAAAATGGACCCCGAACTACGAGGGACCATATGTTGTGAAAAAAGCTTTCTCTGGGGGAGCTCTAATACTTGCAGAAATGGATGGAGATGAGCTTCCACTTCTAGTAAACTCAGATGCAGTCAAAAAATATTATGCTTGAAAAACAAAAAAAATAAAAAAAATTTAAAGGGCTCGCTAGGTTGAAAACCTGAAAAGGCGACCTAGGCAAAAATTAGAGCATCCCGATGGATTGAAAACTTGAAAGAACGGTCCATGCAAAAGTTAGGGACAACAAAAAGATCAAGTGGTTCAAATTGGGGCAGTTATTATTCTTAGAAGTCCTAAATTACAGGAATGACTAGCGTTTGTTATCTCTCCAACTAAAGCTAAACACACTCATCCCTACATTGTAACTCTTAGCTCAATTGTATTATTTTCAATGTAATGAATGTAGATTTTTCAATCTTGTCATTCGATGCTATACATTACCTTCTTTCTAAGCCAATTCAGTCTCATGGTTGTTGGTTCTAGTATTTTAAAAAAAAAGTTATTTTATAATAATAAATTTTGGAATTTGAAATATGTATAAATATAAAAAATATTTTAATTATTTTGACACTTGAAAAATATATACATGGGAACTCGATAGATTCTCAACATATATGGGATTTCAAAAAAAAAAAGGGGCAATTATTTTAAACAATGCACATTTGATTCGCCTCGAAAAAAATGGGAGAGGTCACACAAGATATACTAGAGTCGTCATGCAAAGAACGATTGTTATCGTCATTGATCCATTGAATCTTGTAGGCGTATAAAGTCGCATAAGGATCGGGGAACCAAAAAAATAAACAAGAATTTATCTACATTGCATGCATCTTGCATTTTTCATGTAGTCACATGATCTATGCATCTTCATTCATATTTTACATATACTCACACAGCCTTGTGCAATGCATAATGAATGAATCATACATATCTTATATTTATACTTTATTTATACTCAACAACCTTTGTGTCACATTGTTCACTATACGTTTGCTTTTTTTTATTTTTATATAAAAAAGGAAAAAAAAAAAAAAAACAAACTTCTCTTTCTTTGTTTACTTTCTAAACTGGACCTATATGTTTGCTTATGATCATCATTTTATTAATATCAATCTACGCATCGGTAACCAATCCGAATACGATCATGTTTTATTTTTATTTTTATTTCTGTCGGCTTTTTATTTTGCCAATCACCAACCCTTTTACATTACATATCAAATTATTTTTTGTTTTCCTCTTGCATTCGAAATTAATTTACTTTGATAATTTATACAAAATTTAGGTCCTTATATTTAATTATCTTTTACCACGATAATATTTTTTACTAGTCAACAATAATTAAATATAGTACCTCAATTTTGTCCGATTAACTAAAAATAACTCTAAAATATATATATATATATATATGTATATATATATATATATATGTTTAATAAATATTTTATAATTATTATCAAAAATCTAAAAAAATCATCATTTTACAAATCTGATTCAAATTTGAATATATACCAAAAATAAATAATATAAAACAAAGAAAGAAGAAAGAGTTGTGAATTACAACAACACAACTCTAACATGAAGAAAAAATTTTCATTTTTATTTTATTGTCCTGTTTAACTTCATTTTATGTTACTGTTTTTCATTCATTTTATTTGACTGTTTTTCATTTTATTTTTCTGTTTGCAACACAGCCACATGCCCCGGCAACACAGCCAACACACATCAACTCCTGCCAACACAGCAACACACCAACACACGCTTCGTGGCAAACACCAACACACATCTTCATTTTCTTTGCATGTTGTTTCACTCTCACTATCTATTCTTTTATCTTCTTTGCCTTATTAACATCATATTATACACATGCTACATACCAGTTCTTAGACTAATCTGATTTATTTTTTTAACTTAATAAAGAAATTACTTGTAATACCTGTGCACTCAATAGAAAAGGTAGAAGACATTTTTTCCCTTAATCATACATTGCTTAAAATTAGTTACAAAACAATACAAAATCCAGTTAAAATTTATTGCGAAACAATACAAAATCCAGAGCTCAGATTAATCAAATGAACATAAACATTCACCGTTTTACCTATAAATTCAGACCAAAAAAATCAAGGGGAAGAGGGATTTTTTGAATAGATCTGAGACTACAAACAGAGAGGACCAGAACAGTAGTAAAATTGTGGAGAATCTTAAATTCATCCAAAACAAACAGAAACAAATAAAAACCCCATAAAAAACGAACAGGATCAAATAGAAGAGGTAAGGTATTTTTCTAACCTTTTTTCTCTGCTTTTGCGATTTCCTTTTGTTTTTTTTTGTTTTTTTCTGTTTTTTTTCTTCTGTGTTTTCCTTTCTTTTGCGATTTCCTATTTTTTCTGCGTTTTTGTTTCTTCTGCGATTTCCTATTTTTTCTGCGTTTTTCTTTCTTCTGCGATTTCCTATAGCGGCGCCTCTTTTGATTTTACTGCTATTAGGGTTACTGAAACTTCCATATTTACACATCATTGCTATTTATATTTTTTCCCTTTTTTCTTATTTGGTTTTTTTCATTATATATTTAAAAATCTTTTTTTTTTAAAACCTTAAGTTTTATGTAGCTTGTTTCTTTTAAACATTTTTTTTATTTAAAAAAAGGGAGCAGATCATTTTTTACATATATTAATTTTAATTAGTTTCTAATAAATATTCTAAAAATAATATTTTACTAAATGTATTATCTTTTAATCTATGAGTTATCAGAAAACAAGTTGTATAACTTAATAGTTCTAAAACTCGTTTTTTATAAGTAAATTAATTTAATTTTCTATCTAAAAATCTGATTAATTAGATGTGACATCTTTTTAATCTCTGAGTTATTAAGACACAAGTGGTGCCACTTGGCAGTTTTAAAACTCAATATTTTTAAAAACGAAAAATAATAAAATATTCTTAATAGGATTAGATTAGATGTGACATATTTTTACTCCTTGGGTTTTTAAGACACAAGTTGTACAACTTGATAGTCATAAAACTCGTTATTTTTAAATAATTATTCAAATAAAAGAAACTTTTTTTATCAAAATAACTTTTATTTTATCCACAATAAAATACAACTTCTTTAAAAGCAATCAACACATCCGCATTTTCTACCCAAGAACTACGTAGCTTTGACATCTTTTTTTTTTATCCACAATAGGTATATTTAAATTAATATTAATTTTGCACGATTAATTTTAGGTAACCGTTTTTAACGGATGTCGTAGGGTGCTAATACCTTCCCTATGCATAATCGACTCCCGAACTCAAAATTTGGTTTCAAAGACCATCTTTTTTTATTTTTTTTATTTTTAAGGGCTTTCCAATATTTTCCCTATTTTAAAATAAACTTTGGTGGCGACTCCATTCAATTCAAGAAACACTCGAAATTTTAGGCCGCGACACTACTCAAGTTCCAATCTTTTGTATCCAACCCGATGGTGGTTTAGTTCCTTCTTCAATCTGGGATTGTCAGCTTGTTAGGAGAAGACTTGGCTTGTAGGGTCAAGGTGGTTAGTTCCTCAAAAGTCTGGGGTTGTCAGGCTGTGTGGGAAGACAGGCTTGGAGGATCAGGTGCCCTATAATTCAAGGTATTTGAATTAGTGGATTAAAGTCTTCTGAATGAGGGGACTGGATGTAGCCAAGTTAGTGGTGAATCAGGATAAATCTACATGTCAAATTATTTATGCTTTCATTGCTTGCTGCCTCTCAATCCGATTGCTTCTACTCCAAGTAAGTCACCAATACCAAACTAGTCTTTTATTTATTTATAAATTATCAAAAAGTTGTCAACTTTGGCAAAGACAATTCAACCCTCGTTCTCGTGTTTGCACCTTCAATTGGCATCAGAGCTCGGTCTCAAGACTCAGCACTTTATAATGTTTGAGAAAAGATCCAAGGGTTCAATATGTCTAGATTCAGTGAAGAAGCAACTAGAGGAAACATCAACAGACCACCTATTCTTCTGATCAACATTCATCTCCTTTCTTGGAATTTCGATACCAACAGTATTCTTCGGAGCAATATAATCATCTTCCACCAAGTCCCAAAGTTCAGGATCGTGTGAAATATAGAATCTTCTCAGCCTGTCTTTCCAATACTCAAAACGTTCTTCATCAAACAGAGGTGGTCTGTTGATGTTTCCTCCAATAGCTTCCTCACTGAATCTAGACATATTGAACCCTTTGATCTTTTCTCAAACATTGTAAAGTGTTGAGTCTTGAGACCGAGCTCTGATGCCAATTGAAGGTGCAAACACGAGAAGGGGGTTGAATTGTCTTTGCCAAAGTTGACAACTTTTTGATAATTTATAAATAAAGAAAAGACTAGTTTGGTTTTGGTGACTTACTTGGAGTAGAAGCAATCGGATTCAGAGGCAGCAAGCAATGAAAGCATAAATAATTTGACACGTAGATTTATCCTGGTTCACCACTAACTTGGCTACATCCAAAAGGCTTTAATCAACTAATTTCAATACCTTGAATTATAGAGCACCTGACCCTCCAAGCCAGTCTTCCCAAACAGCCTGATAACCCCAGACTTTTGAGGAACTAACCACCTTGACCCTACAAGCCAATTCTTCTCCTAACAACCTGACAACCCCAAATTGAAGTAGGAACTAAACCACTATCGGGTTGGATAGAAAAGATTGGAACTTGAGTAGTTACTTCTAAAAAGCTTACGAAAATAATAACTCTCACACTCTAAGAAAAGAACAATCAGAAAATATTTCGAACTCGAACAAGTGTTTCTCTCTTTGAACTCTAAGACTACTCTTTTCTACTTTTTGACGATTTTCTTTTTCAGCCTTGGGTGTCTATTTTTAGTTAAAATTTGGGCTTCAATTTAGTCCTTGTTTTATTCTGAATTGTATTTTGTTTAGATTGCATTTGTAAATTCTTCAAATTGATTTTGTTCCTTTTTTGTTTAGATTGAGATTGTAAATTCTTCAAATTGATTCTGTTCGTATTTTGTTCAAGATAAATCTTGATTAAATCTTCTACAAATCTTGACCATATCTTCTTTCATACTCTTTGAAGTCAAATATATTGTTCTCATAAAATACTTTTGTTATCATAAAAACTCTAAGTAAAAAATGAGTTTGGTTCCAACAGTAAGGGCTATCATACTGCAATCACATTGGAAATAGGCTTTAAGCTTCAATTTTTCAGCAAGATATAGCTGAAAACAATCCCTAGCAACAGTCCTTCTTGAAAGGATAGTCATTTGTGGCTGCAATTGTCTACATAATTGCTTTAAACTATCACCTTCAACCACTCTAAAGAAATGTTCATCGAGGATAACAAAAATGTTAATGGCGCTCCTACATGCTTGAATATTAAACCTTTGGCTTGATGGAACCAACCTACCATCTTCACCAAAAGAAAGGTTTGTTTGAGTGAGGTCATTAAGAATGTGAGTTGGATTCTTATTGCATTTCTCAGAGTGAGCTTTCATGTTGGATGTTCCATGTGTTTTAGAATCATAAAGTTATCTTTGGTGACAATGTTTACAAGCAGCAGTTGAAATAAGCTTATCAGGTAGAATGTTAAAGTCCAATCAGACCTTAAAGGTTCTATAGGACCATTAGCATTAGATTTTCTTTGTTTTACTACCCATAGGAAGAGGAGGAAGTCCAACTGCTAGTTGTATTGGTTGAGAAGGTTCAATAGGTTGAGAATTTTCCACTACTTAAAGATTATAAGAGCTTAAATGTTTAATTTTTTTAAATGTTAAATTTTTTAATTACTTATAAAGTGTACAAGATTATAAAATGTTTATAGTTAATAACTAGTAATAGAGTGCTTAACCAATTACATAAAAATTAAACATCATGCATAATTACTAATTAAACATCAAAAATATATACTAACTAAACATAAATGATAAATACTAATTAAACATAAAATAGATGCAAGTATCCATATGAAGTATGAAACATATAAGAAATAAGATTTATAACAGCAATTTTTTCTCGACAACAATCAATTTATTCACAACAACACACATATGGCAACAACTTATTTAAGTTGTTACACTAAGATTTATTTTTTCTCACAAATAATCATTGTCGTTGTAAAAAAAATGACTTCTGTCAACAATAATTATTTTTGTTGGAAATGATACAACTTTTTTTACCATAATATAACTTTTTGTTAGTAATAGTATATACTTTTGGCAACAACATAACATATTGTTATAAATAATACAATGTTTTGACAATAACATATTTTTGTTGAAAATAATACAATTTTCTCGCAACAGCATAACTTTTCACTGCAAATAATTTAATATTTTGGCAGCAACGTAAATTATATTTAGTTTCTAGTCACTTTATTTGAATTTAGCAACATAATTAATTAATTAGTTAATTATATACAATCAACACTCTTTTTTAAAAGAATATATATTAAAAACACGATTTAAATATTACTATGAACTTTTTAAAAAAACATATATTTAATAGGCTAAATGTCACCCGTGGTCCCTTAACTTAATTTCGGTTAACGATTTAGTCCTTTATCTTTTTTTTTTCTTTCTGATTTGGTCCTTTATGTTTTTAAATAATTTCAGCATTACCCTTTAAATGGGGTTCCATTAAGAAAAAGTTAAAAAATCCCTCATCTAGATCATTATATATGTTCATCAAACCTCTAGGAACGATTGTCCCTGATCTGAAGTGATGTCTATGGAGTATAAATACCCATAACTTCAGTTTTAACGAATCAATCCTACTACCAAACTTAGAACAAACTTTGAATATTTTTCTGAAATATTTCCAAAACATAAAGGATAACTTTTTCTGAACACGGAGGAGGAAGTTTTTTTAACTTTTTCTTAACGAAATCCCACTTAAAGGGTAACGCTGAAATTATTTAAAAACATAAAGGACCAAATCAGGAAAAAAGAAAGATAAAGGACTAAATCATTAACTAAAATTAAGTTAAGGGACCACGAGTGGTATTTAGCCTATTTTATATTATTAAAATTAAAATGGCTAGGTGGTTAACGGTTTTGACGAGCACTTTGTAGGAAAACCGTCACCCACCATCTCAAATAGCAATTCAATTAGTTTCTTTTGCAGTAGGAATTAATCTTAAATGTGTATGTTTCGAGGTGTGGGTTCTTTTATGCTAGAAGTGTAAAAAAGAAGAGAACTTCAAAAAAAATAAAATTAAGGTACATACTCTGTGTGCATTTTAAACTTTGGTTCTTAAATATTCTGCATTTTCTTTTCTCTATTCAAATTAATAGTTCTTGTCTTTCTCAAAAATATGTACCCCACTCCCCATTTCCTATTGTAATTCTAGTTCCAATTTTTAATTTTCTATTGTATGATTCTAGTTCTTATCTCGTTCATTTCCTATTGTAACATTTGAGTTGTGGCTATTCGATATCAGTGCTTTTGTCTATGCAACTATTTTCGTTCATTTTTGTTTTCTTTAATTTAAATTAATAACTTTTCATTATGTTAAAATTGTAAGTCAAATAAGAGTGTTTCAACTGCTTCATAAAGAAATGTTTAAAGTCAAATTATACAGAAGAATTAATAATGATGTTGGTCGAAATCACAATTATATTTGCTAATTACATCAACTTTTAGAACAAGACCATTTATAATTTATTATCTCTTTAATTTATATAATTTATTACCTCTTGTTTATGAGAACAAGATCATTTACAATTTATTACCTCAAATACCAAAACAATAGGTGGTGAACTGAAAACACTAAATCCTTAAATAAAAATAATGGAAAAATAATTTTAGAAAAAATTCAAACACTAAGTGATAGAGTGTTTCGGTTAATACCTTTATACCTTCAAAGAGTTTCAAGTCATAATCATTAATGTTGGTTTTCTATGTGATGAAATATTTTTTTCGAATTTTTTTTAAGGAAGGAAACAAAAAAGTATTTTAAAATGATGACTACAACAACAAAAACATGATATTGGTTTGGGAGCTAGGGTTTAGGTTAGGTAAGAAAAGAAAATGGAAAGCAGAGACAAGAGAACGAGAAAGAGTGAGATAGGAGAACGAGTGAGAACTGAGAACGTGAGAGAGGGGGACGCTAGGGTTTGGTTTGGAGAGATAGAGTGGTTATAGGTGTCAATTTTACAAATTCACTCTACATATTGGAAGGCAAAAAAAATTCATAGTTAAAAAGCCTCAAAAAGGAAAGTCTTTAAATTTTTTGGGCTTATAGACTCACTTTTTTAAATTATTTTTCGATATCTTATTTTTAAAAAAAAATTGACAAAATATTTTTTGATGTTTTTTTCAAAATTTTCTGATAAAAAAATTTCGATTTTTCTAATAAAAAATGATTTTTTTTTTATTCGATGAAAAAATATCGATTTTTTTTTTACAAAAATAATTTTTTGATTTTTCTTACAAAAATTTTTGAGAAAAAATGATTTAAAATTTTTTCCAATAAAAATAAATTTCAAATATTTTTCAAGAAAAAAATTTCAATTAACAAAACATTTGGGCCTATGAGCCCCTCGTTAAGCCTACCAAAAATAATAAAATATGACTTTAAAAAATTTATTTCAATAGAAAGTCTAATATTAGAGACTTAGTTTTTTAAGGGGCTTTAGACTTTGAAGCTTGATTGACAGCTTTAAGAGCGGCATTATATAATAAAAACTGTTTTTTTTTGCCAGAGTTGTAATTGAATTGGGCTAGGCCAAGTTATCAATAATAGAATAAGATAAGTAACTACAAATATTTAACTGAAATTTTACTCTGTACCCCCAAATTAGACTCATGTCCCACAATTTTACTTTGTACCCCCTATATTAGACTCCTACCTCACAAATGTGATGAATTGACATATTTGCTCATAAACATTAAGGGCCCGTTTGATGGCCATGATAACGAGACACGATAGGATAGCCTTATCCTATCCCACCCTATTCCTTTGTTTGATGCACCAATCAGATACGATAGGAGACACGATAGGATAGCCTTATATTTTCTCATTTTTACCTTTTCCTATTCACGGTTTCTCTACTCTCAATTTGTCGTGTTCCTCTCCCCTCCCTCTCCTCGATGCTCTCCTCTCCATCTCCTTTCCACTGTCACTCTCATCTCCCTCTCCACCGCCACCGTCGTGTTCCTCTTCATCGTCGCCCTCTCCCAAGGTACCATTTTTTTCACAATTTTTTTTTTTGCTATTTTCTTATTTGCTCTAATTTCCTTTAATTTTTTTATTGTGCTGGTGAAATAATTTTTTAATTTCCTTTGATTTTTTTTATTCTTTTCTATTGTTGATATTATGTTGATTTTATGATTGTTGACGTTAGATTGATTTTCTCTTTTCATATTTTCTCTGATGTTTTTTTTGTTTTCTGATTTATTTTATTTTACAACGGGATAAAAGTTATGATTGTATTCATATTGAAATGTTAAAAAAATAAACTTTGATTCACATGATTTCCGACTGTTTTTTTGTTCATATTTGCCCTTTTTCTCTATCATTTTTGATGTTTGAGTTTTATGTTAATTGTTTTTGTATATAGTTACTAATAATAAACCTTGATTGATGTTTCAAAAAAAAATGAAAGAGAATAATAATTATTTTCCTCTGTCATCTATGTTATATGTTATGATGTATTGGTATTCTATTTTGTGTTGATGGATAATAATAATAATAATAATAATAATAATAATAATAATAATAATGTTCATATCTTTATATATAGGTAAATATGAATTCACAAGAACAAAATGATGTGATGTTATATCTAATGTTAGAACAAATGTTTTTAGAGATGCTTGCACATATTTTGGGGTTGCGATGATGTTGATCGTCTTGCATTTGTTAAGTCGTTGATCTACTAATTCTATTTTTGTTTGATTTTACTTATCTAACTTTAGTACATTTTACTTTTGTTGGTTTATTTTGTATGATTTGTTGAAACATGTAAGACAACATATTATTCTTTATGATTCTTTATTGCTACTACGTAGTCGATAGTTTTAATTTGATAAAATGTGTTGGAAATTTTAATAATATATGTTTTTTAATATTATATGTTTTTAGCATTTTTTTTAATTTTTCAAGTATATATAATTACTTCATAAATTATTTACATTTATTTAATATTTTTTATTTATTTATATAAAAAACTATATGAATGTTATTTTGATGTTATTTTAGAAGAAAAAAAATTAACTAGATTATAAGGACAAATTTGTCATTTTATCACCATATAAATCATATCATTTGGTTATCTGCTGTGTTATCATGTTCGCATCAAACGCATGACACGATAACTCCTTATCATGTCCATATCCTATCCGGTCTCTATCCTGCTTCTTATCCTATCCGGTCTCTATCCTATCCGGTCCATCAAACGGGCCCTAAAAGTTGTCATTTTTCACCATAATATCATTTCAGTTTTTCGGTACACAAATGAGTGACAATTTTTTCTATTTTACCAAAAAACTTTTTTCAAATTTTTCGGTACATAATTTACACTCTAATTTTTTTTTTTCAAGTTTTTTGGTACAAACTTTTTTTCCGAAAACTTGAAACCACAAGTTTTCTAGAATTTTTTTTTTATTTCTATTTTCTTAATCCTGTTTTTTTTATTTTTTTTATTCTTTTTTTTTTAACTCCTTTTTTTTCTAATGGGTGATGGTGCTAGAGGAAGAGACGACAAGATAGTACGGACAAAACATGATGTTGATACTTCATCATCTATGATGGATGCTCCTCCGGAAAGGATTCGACTCACAACATCTTGGAGAAGACGATGATTTATAGTGGAAGATGATGATGAGGGAGAGCAGGGTCATATACCTATCCTAGAGGCTGATATTGCTATACAGGAGGATGAAGAAGAGGTTGTACAACATGAGGACCATATGTAGGAGGGACATGTACAGTAGGAGGGGAACGAGCTTGCACGGTATCCTGGAGAACCATATAATGTGTTTGTCCTTACACGATACCGGCACCATGTTTCTACCAAACTATGGTTTGTTCAAGTATGTTAAATTAATTA
Organism: Cicer yamashitae; assembly: GCA_037974755.1. Lineage (NCBI taxonomy): Eukaryota > Viridiplantae > Streptophyta > Magnoliopsida > Fabales > Fabaceae > Cicer > Cicer yamashitae. The sequence continues at coordinate 43,746,254 of JBBPBQ010020323.1, read as the reverse complement.
TTATTTATGGTGCATTAAAAATATTTAAATTAATTATTATTTTTGTTCTATATTTAATTTTAATGTCATATATTTTGTTTGTATGCAGGAACGACCAATGTTGAAGATAATTGCTCATGGAAAGAAGCTGTAACAATTTACTCCACAAGTACTCCCGCGAGTTATAAAGACGTATGTGAATTTGTTTGGATCAGCCCCACTACAATGGGGTAGTCTAAACTATAAAGACGTATGTGAATTTGTCTGGATTAGTCCCACTACAATGGGGTAGTCTGAAGCTGATTGACAACAACTTGATTTCTGCATTTGTGGAAAGATGGCACTCTGAGACTTCGTCATTTCACATGCCATTTGGTGAAATGACTATTACTTTGAATGATTTTGCCAATTTATTAGGCATTCATATTAGGGGTGAGTTTTACAGTCCATCACATGGCCTAGATAAAGTAATGGCATGTAATTTTTTCATAACTTTATTAGGGGTGCCTGCTGATGAGGTATAGGAGGAAACCAGAAAGACATTGGGCACGCACTACATGTTGGATTGGTTGAAAGAGGTCTTCAAAAGACAATGTGCAATAGAGAGATTTGATTATGATGTTAGGGCGTATTTTCTGAATTTGGTAGGAAGCATTATTTTCGCAGATAAGAGTCATACATTAGTTGATGCAAAGTACCTTCCCCATTCAGAGATTTGGAAGGTACTAGTAGATACGCCTAGAGTACTACTACATCTGTAGTCCTTTATGACTACCTATCAGATGTCAGCTGTTACGACACCAAACAATTGGATGGATATATGTCTCTACTACAGGTATTATTTATTAATTGTTATGATTTTTATTTATTAATGTTTATGTTTATCATTAATTTATTTATTTTTATTTGCAACAGTCTTGGATTTACGAATATTTTTCAAATATTTGTAAAAGAGGTAACTAGAGCGCTGTCGTGGAGTGTGTTTTCAGAATGAATAGATGGAGCTATAAACAAGGCAAACACAAAATCCTTAAGTACAGACATATGATAGATGCACTGACACCTGCTGACGTCATATGGAGACCATGGGAGAATCATAGGTATGTCATTTCCTTCGGTGTTATCATGCAACACAATAGTGACATTTGTTTGAGAGGTGTTTGAGACAATTTGGATATATTCAACATATTCCACCACCACCAAGTCCAATTCTTTCTAAATTATCTAATGTAGATGTGGAATGGATAAGATATTTGATCCCTGTCACCGAACTGCATCATAGGATACATCCAGCTACATATCCATCTGAGTGTTAGGATGAATATTTGGAGTGGTTCTACAGTTTATCTCATCCACTTTTAGTGCGACCAGATGGTGTACCCCATGTTCTAGATTTTAATGTTCCGACCACCGCTGCACAAGCTTCTAATTCACATCCATCTATCCTACAACAGGTGGGTGATCTTATATAGTGGGGGTTGGAAGTACATGGTGTTGATCCAGATGACGACATGGATAGTTACTTTTATAGAGCTTTAAATTTAGTTCGTCATAACACTAGTTAGTAGTTATTTACTTTTATTTGTGATGAACATCATTTTTGTAGTTTCTAATATTATTTTATTGTTATTTCATTACTTTATATTGTTTTTATATCATTAACTTTATATTATTTGTGATGAACAACGTAAGTTAACCAAACAAAATACATGATGAAATATAACAAAAAATAGTAACTAAAATCAACTAATAACAAGTGATTTTATATAAGTTTTAAAGTATTATAGTCCATGCAAAATCAATCTTCATCTAATGGCATGACATCTATGGGTTCTTTCGGTGGATCTTGTGTAACATGTGTCATATGACCTAATAAATACCACCACTGTTGTAGACGTCATGTATATGCTATTGCCCAGTCAAACCTTTAAATTAATCTATGTTAGCATCGTTAGTCCTTTTTGTAGATTCCGTTAAAAAATTATGTACGTGGCAATGATGAAGATAATAACTTTTGGGCCTTGTAGAAGGTTGATTTGAGGAACCAAGTTAATCAGAGTGAAAGACATTGAGTGAGAGGTGAGTTTTTTTTTTTTTTTTTGTCTCCTTTCTTTTTAACTTTGGTTCATTTCAGCCATTGATGATAGAGAGCAAGAAGGTTGGGAGGCGTGGATTCTTTGGTTTTGATGGATAGAAGATTTCAGTGAAATTTTCATGTTTCTTCTTTGTTTAAAGTTTCTTTTTGTTGTTGGTTTATGTAGAGAGAAATAATAGAAGAATGAGATAGTGAAGTTCATCATACTCCTCTTCATATATATAACTAGGTTTAAACATTTGAAGATTTTTTATATAACTAATTTAACATATCTATTATAAATAAATAAAAATTAATTAAAAAAGTATAATTTTTTTACTTGACTTAACACCTCAGCATCCGTTATGGATACATAAACATTTGACAGTCATATAAGCGTTTTTCTAGCGGAGGTTAAGCAAAAATTAAAAAAAGTATCAAGTTGTGCACAATTTGAGACTTAAAGTACTAAGTCATACACGTTTTGAGATATAAAGGACCAATCAAAAAATAAAAATCTAATAGATCTAAGCGAAAACTGAAATAAACTTAAAAAATTAAAAATGTTTTTTATCCTCTTTATGTGTGTATATATATATATATATATATATATATATAACACAACTGGTTCTCGTCGAATTTAGGCCCCGTTTCATAGCGGGCGTGAAATTTAGGTTTTCATCCCCACTCGCAACGGGGTTCGGATTTCCCCGCCCACACCTACACCCATTCATATATATAAAATTATAAATTTAAAAATCATATCTATTATAATTAATATAATAAAATAATAATTATTAAACAATAATAAAATTAAAAAATATTTTCTATAGATATAAGATTATAATTTTTAATATTTTAAAAAATATTAAATATGTATATGTATAGAAAATTTAAAAATTACTACAATATTACTTGCAAGGCGGGTTCGGGTGCGGGGTGGATATCATCACCTCAAACCTGTCTCTGCCCTGAATTTTAATTTCAGGGAAAATCCGCACTCGCACTCAATCAAAGCAGATTTTTCCTGCCCTAATTAAGGGGATTCGAGTGGGTACCCGCGGGTGCGGATTATGTTGTTATCCCTAGTTGTCGAGATTTTGATAATATTTGAGTATGTATCGAATACGAATATGCTATTATTAATGATATATATATATATATATATATATAAAAAAGTTTTGTGACCAAAAAAAAATATGACATAAGTTTGTTCCTGTAAAAGAATATTATGCTGGACGTCGTCAATGAAAATATTTATTAGAAATCGATTTAACTAATGTGATTTTAATAAGATTTTCTATTTTTAAAATTCAACAAAACTAACAAATATCATACCATTAACTTGTTTGCATATCTAAATCATTCATGAATTTGATTTCATTCAATGCAATTGCACAATATAAATGCATATTGATAAGCTTTCTTATGCAGAAGACATCAAACTTAGGTGCTTATATGTTGCACCAAAGGGTGTTTAAATCTTTCCATGAGGTTGTTTTTGACAAGATGCAAAGAAAGCTCTTAGATTAGAAAGTAAAATCTCTAACTTTTGCAGGAAGAAGGACTCATCTTATTTTTAAGAAAAAAACTGCTTCCCCAAGGAAAAAGATGGGCTAAGCGTAGGTTGGCATTTTATTGTTTCTCATGGCAAATTTTTGGTTAAGCTTATGCGTGATAAATATGCATGTGGTAGCGTTATTGTCCACATAGTCTTCTAACGTGCAATTTTATTCACTACTTGGAAAGTTATTACCTTTGTTTGGGAGGATGTTTCTAGTAATATTTCTTGGTTGATTCAAGATGGATATCAAGTGTAGTTTTGAAAAGATATAAAAAATTGTGATGTTTTTATGAATTGTAGCTCTAGTGGGATCCCTTAAGGACAAGTTGAATTCCCAATCTCTTACCATGCTTCTAATGGTAGTTGGAATTGGGATGTTCGCCACCAAAAATTTTGCCTCATGTCAAACCTCCTTTAAAAGGTAAATCGAACTTTCTTTGTTGGAATTTTATATCAGATGGAAATTTCTCGCTACACTACGTCAAAAATGACATTTTATAGCGCGTCTTTTATGGCGCTTATTAAATACAAGCGTTGTTGTATAATATTTTAAAATTAACGGAGGATACAACAGTGCTTTTTTTACTAGCGCTGTTGTAGGGTCATATAAGGTCACATAGCGCTTGCGCATAATGTTTACAACGCTTTTACAGCGTTTTTGATAAAAGCGTTGTAAATTGAAGCGCTCTCACATAATGTTTACAGCGCTTTTGGAGCGCTTTGTATACAAGCGCTGTAAAATATAGCGCTCCCACCTTATGTTACATAGCTTTTAAAGCGCCTTTTATACAAGCGCTGTAAATTACAAGCGCTTTCACATAATTAAAGGACCTATTAGAGCGCTTTTTATACAAGCGCTGTAAATTACAACGCTCTTTCAAAAATGCGCTGTAATAGGGTTTTATATATAATCTGATAATAGTAAACCGCTTCAGTTTCCTCTTCATTACGTAATCTTCCCTACGAACTTTTGGCATTGCGAAACCTCCTCCTCTTCATTGTCCTTCTCATTGCGAACCCTACTGTCCCTACGAACCCTATTGCGAACCATCTCCATTGCGAACCATCTCCATCTTCGTTACTATCCCTACGAACATTACGTACTCCATACGAACCCTCACTACGTATTTCTGCGAACCCTACTCTGTCCTACAAACCATTTGTATTCTGCGCACTTTTCTCGCTGTTCCTTCTTAAGCGAAGCCGTAACCCTACGAACCCTCATTACGTATTTCTGCGCACTCTTCAGGTATTGTATTTATTAATTTTTTGTTGTCACTAAACTGCATGTTGAACTTATACTGCTACGTACTTAGACTACTGCATGTTGAACTTGTTGAAGTTATACTGAATTGCATGTTGAACTTGTTGTAGATAAATGGATTCCAACAAGGATTTAGATCGTGAAAATGAGGAAGTTGTCAACACTAAGACTTATGAAAACGAAGTTAAACGTGGTGCAACCATTATGCAAAAGGTCATCAAAGCAAGAAGTAATGGCATTAATTTTGAGGTATACTATACTTTGTTTGCTGTTTATTTTTCATCTTTTTTGAAAGCATGTACTAACTCTATGAGTTTATTAGGTGGGATGGAATGAAATTGGCCAGCCAATTGAGCCCAACAGTTCCATGCTGGTAAGTTTTATTGGTGCAATTGTTCGTCAAAATATCCTAATTACAATTGACGATTGGAGAGATAAAGCTTTGAAGGATGCAAAAGATATATTGTGGAATGATATACAAGTAACTTTTTTACTCCACTTTTTTGTTACTTATAATTTTTTCCATTGAAATACTTTTACTCAAACTATATCTTTATTTGGTTTGCAGTCAGCTTTTGATGTTGATGAGGTGAGAAAAAATTACGTGCTTAGAGTTGCCGGAAAAATACATAAGGGGATTTAGATCTCATCTGTCAAATTGCTATTTAAGAGATCGTGATGGAAATGTGAATGTTGAAGCTCCAAAAATATATAAACACTATATATCAAATGAAGAATGAAGCTCTTTTGTAGCTAAACATGCAGACCTCGCGTTTGTGGTAAGTGATTAATTTATTAGCATTTGTGTTTTATTATTCATATTCATAGCGTATTTTAAATTTTTACACGATTGTTATTTTTTTTATATAAAGTATAAGTACGGAAACTCGCGAGAGGGCCAAAAATCCAACGCATCCATACAAAAAATCTAGTATGGGGTATGCACGTTTAGAGCAAAAAATTGTAAGTAAACATCACTTTTATATAATGTGGTACATTATAAACTATAGTTTCTAACTAATATTTTGTTTATAATCTTAACGAATAGCTTTTGTTTATGTCTTAATGAATAGCTACAAGAGACCCAATCCGATCAACCATTAGGTCGTCCTATTTTGTGGAAGGAGGCTCGTATGAATAAAGATGGAATTGTTGATAATGAAAATGTTCAAAAAGTGATACAACTTTGTGTAAGTATATTATCACTTTAATATTTTTTAATATTGTATTTTAAAAATGATATTGAACTTATCTTTTTAATCCTACATGTATTTTAGGAGAATCTAGAACAAAGTTCTGAAAATCAAGAGGAGAATAAACAAGTTAGTTGCAGGGACATACTTGGTAAAGTCATCCACGCCTTGCTCGATTTGGATCGTGTGTTGACATACAAGCAAAAACGAATATGGACAGCAATGATTCATGTATCATAAGCATGGAGAAAGCTATTTTCGGAGATGAGTATGAAGAATTACTTGATAAAGAGCAAATATATGAACTTCTCAATCATAAGGAGCTGAGTGCTACTGTCATCAGCATATACATTAGGTAAAATACTTTATTTAAGATAAAAATTACTTTTAATTGCATTTATTGGTAATTAATCTAATTTGACATTTTCATTGAAGGTTTTGTATGAGAAGTTGGTGTGCATGCGCAAATTGTCAGGTAGATTTTCATTCTTGTCTCCGCATAAGTTTTCCATGTTTAAACTCGATCTAGTTAATGTAAAGAAATATGTTGTTGATATCCTATTCGGAAGTAAAGAGAAGGATAAGTTGTTCCTTGCGCCATATAATTCAGGGTAATTATATATTCTTTATTTACATCTTTTTTAATTTATGATACTTAATTTATTAGTTGTGTAAACAAAATTGCCAACCAAACTTTTGTTGTTGTAGGCAACATTGCGTGTTGTTTGCAATCAATGCGACCTCTAAAATTATATACTATTTAGATCCCTTGCACGGCCATTACAACAATCACTCGGATATAAAGACTATCTTCGACACGTAAGTAATATTCATTTATTTCTTACATATATATATAAATAATGTGTTTGTTAATGCTATAATAATCACATTTATTTGAAAGTGCTTTACAAGTTTTTCGAGCTCAAAGGGGTGCTAGAGTGTCGAAGCAAAAGTCAAACAACATCACATGGATTCCAATAAAGGTTTGAAATTTTTGTTATAGAACTTAATTTCATTTACAATAAACTATGCCTTTAAAATTTCATTTACAATCAATGCACAAATATTTATTGACTTATATGTTTTATTTTATAGTGCCCTCGTCAAACTAACAACATAGACTGCGGGTACTATATATTGCGATTCATGAAGGAGATTGTTGATATGAGTCAAACTATAATTCCAGAAACGGTACGGTATTTTCATTATATTTTGATTTTCATATATAAACTATGTATATATTTGATTCTAACTTATTTATGTTCAAATATTATATCGCACAGTACTTTGAGAATTCCAATCCAATATACTCTGAAAGGGATCTAACTGAAATAAAGGAAGACTGATGTCAGTATGTGATCGAACTGAAAATTATTTAATTTGCTGGAAAATTGGCATGCTGCAGGTTGTGAAATTGGCATTATTGCTGGGAAATTGTAAAAAATAGTATTGTTGTAAATACGTAAAAAATATGTAATATGTAAAAAATAGTACTGAAATATATGTAATTGTTGTAAAAAATAATTGTTGTACTGATTGTTGTACTGAAATATTTGTATATATGTAATTGTTGTATTGATTGTTGCTGGGAATATGTAAAAAATAGTACTGAAATATATGTAATTGTTGTATTGATTGTTGTTGTTGCTGTTTAAATGAAAAATATAGTAATTGTGTCAATATAATATGCTTGATGAATATGATTTTGGAAACAAAATTAAAAGACAACGCTTTCTTAAAAAAAAGTCATAAAAGACCTGTTTTAAAAATTCCATGTACAACGCATTTTAATAAAACTAGTACAAAAATGAACCTATTACAGCGCTTTTTTGAAAAAAGCGTTGTAAAACTAGTAAAAGAATGCATCTATTACAGCGCTTTTCTGAAAAAGCACTGTAAAAATATTACAACAAAGAATAGAAAACTAGTATAAGAATGCACCTATTACAGCGCTTATGAAAAAGCGTTGTAAAACTAGTACAACAAGCAGCGCGTTTTTAGAAGAGATTTACAGCGCTTTTCAAAAAAGAGTTGTAAAACGAGTATAACAATCGCACAATATATCCACCTATTATAGCGTTGTTTTATGAAAAGCACTGTAAAACTACTCCATGATAAGTGTTAAGCGCTATTTATTACAGCGCTTTTTTATTTTAAAGAGCGCTGTAGTATCTTTTTACAGTGCTAGATACCACAGCGCTTAAAAGCGCTGTAAAGGGATTAAAAAAAGCGTTGTAAAATGTTATTTTTCGCGTAGTGCTAAAGTCATTGTTCTTCTTTTTTCATGACAAGACCTATTTGAATCCTATTCATCGTGAGCTTTTTCCAACATGTTTGGTCTTGGCAATGACTGAACTCGTATTGAGCATTTCTATGAGAACTCATAATAATTATTTTACCAATGATGAAAGATATCACAAAGGTTTATCTAGCGACAACTTTGTCCCATATGTTGTGATTATCTTGAAAATATCATGCCTTTTCTCACGGATTGTGAAGACACTAGAGCTTTTTAGAATGATCTTATTTCATCCAATACGTGGAGTAGATTTTATGGCACAATATGTATCAATTTGCTAGAATTAAATTCGTCATACTAATATCAATCATATTGTAGGATCTTTGCAAACCTTGTTTGGTGTTGTGGTACATGAACTCTAGAAAGATAGAGACAAACTAGTTTTTTCTAGTAAGACCGAAGAAAGTAAAAGGTAAAAATATTTTCATATTTTATTACTATATCCCTAAGCTATTTATATAGGAAAAGAAATTACAATAGTAATACTGAGTAATAATGACATAATCATAAAATAAAAATAAACACAATAATATAAAATAAAAAAGAATCAAATATGATTTTTCTTGATTCTTCAACACCCCCGCTCAAGTTGGTGCATAGATATCTGTCATGCCCAACTTGGCTATAAGTCACTCAAAATTGGATCTTGTAAAACTTTTGTCAAGATATTAGTTGTTTGCTGATTAGAAGTCACAAATGGAAAACATATAATTCTAGCATCATTTTTTTTCTTTTATGAAATGGAGGTCAATCTCAATGTGTTTGGTTCTATCATGTTGTACAGAGTTGTGAGCTATACTTATTGCTGCTTTGCTATCACAGAACAAATTTAAGGGTGAGTCAACTTTCATTTTTAGTTCGTCCAAGAGTTTACTAATCCACAAAAGTTCACATATTCCTTGAGTCATTGCTATGAATTCAACTTCTGCACTGCTTCGAGCAACAACCCTTTGTTTCTTACTTCTCCAAGTGACTAAATTTCCATCAAACATAGGCACAATATCAAATAATGGATTTTCTATCAGTAACTGATCTTGACCAATCAACATCTATAAATATAGAGGCTTCTCTGTCATTAGTTTTCTTGAAGTACAAATTCTTTCCATAATTGGATTTCAAGTACCTTAAGATCCGATAAACTGCCTCCAAGTGTTCTTCACTGGGAGAATGCATGAATTGACTTAAAACATTCACAAAGAAAGTGATGTCAGGTCTAGTGTGGGCTAGATAAATAAATTTGTCAACCAACCTCTAGTATCTTCCAATCTCAACAAGAACACTGCTTTTCTCCAAAAGTTTAGCATTTAATTCCATAGGAGTATCTGCTGTTTACACCCACTCATCCCAATTTCTTCCAAGAGATCTAGGATGTATTTTCTTTGAGAAACAACAATTCCTTTCTTTGAGCGAGCAACTTCCATACCAAGAAAATATTTAAGTGCGCCTAAATCTTTGATCTCAAATTCTTTTGTCAAATTTTTCTTCAATCTTTCCATCTCAACAATGTCATCTCTTGTGAGAATAATATCATCTACATATATAATTAGAATTGAAATTTTACCAACATTAGAGAACTTCATGAACAGAGTATGGTCTGATTTTCTCTGCATATATCCTTGTCTTTTGACCAACTGAGTGAATTTCTCAACCCAAGGACAAGAGAACTCTAATAGTGTTTAATTTGGCAACAAGAGCAAAATTCTATGAGTAATCAATGCCATATGTCTGAGTAAACCCTTTAGCAAGCAAGCGTTCCTTGTATCTTTCAATTGTGTTATTAGAATTATATTTCACAGTAATTACCCATTTATAGCCAGCAGTATTCTTTCCTGTAAGTAACGTCATGACTCACTAAGTTTGATTCTTCTCAAGAGCTCTAATCTCCTCAAGAACAACTTCCTTCCACTTTGGAGTTTTTAAAGCCTCCTGTATATTTTTTTGGAATTTCTACAGTAGACAACTTAGAGGTAAACACAACAAATGAAGACAATTATGAGTATGACACATAATTAGACAAAGGAAGTTTAGTGCATGATCTAATAGGTTTTCTAATTGCAATAGGAAGATCTATATCGCGATACTCGACATGACTCTTAAGAACAGAAGAAGACTTACATGTATCAAGATGATGTGTTGGATTATCTATTGGTTCGGAATCTTGGAAGGGTTGGAGAATGGGTCCTTCATTTCTCTGTTTATGGTTTCTTCTCTCAAAGACATTTCCCTTCCAAGTAGGGCCAATGGTAGTAAACCTGCTTTGTGTTTCTTTATTTGAGTCATTATGTTGTGGCATTTTAGGTGGTCCTTCATTATTATTGAGATCAAGAACTCGATCATTGTGATTTTGATTTGAAATTGTCGCCCCCGAATTTGTCGGAACCTCATTTATAAGTGGATTGAGTTTCAATATGGATTCTTGGACATTTTCTTTTGGTGCATCAATATAAGTCTCAGAATTTTGTGACAACACTATATCACCTAAATTAATGATGTTTTAAAAAGAAAAATATGAATCTTCCTTAAAATTCCCCCTTAAAGTTGAATGTCAATAAAAAATGGTTGATTTTCAACAAAAGTAACATCTATGGTTACAAAAATTCTTTTTGATTTTGGTTCAAAACACCTATACCCCTTCTGGGTTGGAGAGTAACCGGTAAAAGCACATTTTATTGCTCGTGGCTCGAGTTTGATAAGTTGTTTATGTTCATGAACAAAATCAGTGCAACTAAAAACTTTTAGTGGCAAATCAGCAGAGACACTAGTCAAAGGAAAACAATTTCGAAAAACATCAAGAGGGGTATGAAAATCTAAAACTTTAGATGGCATACGATTAATTAAATATGATGCATTTAAAACAGCTTCACCCCACAAATATTTTGGAACCTTATTTGCAAATAGTAAAGCTCTAGCAACCTCAAGAAGATGCATATTCTTTCTCTATGCAATTCCATTTTGTTGGGGTGTATTAACTCAAGAACTTTGATGAACAACCCCATTTGCTAGAAAAAAATCGAACAAAAGTATATTAAAATATTCTTTACCATTGTCACTTCTGAAGACTTGAATATTTGTTTGGTATTGACTTTGCACCATTTTAAATAAATTTTTGACAACCTGTCCAACTTCCGATTTTTCTTTCAATAAATAAACCCAACAAATTCTAGTATGATCATCAATAAAAGTTATAAACCATTTTATTATTAGAAAATGTGTTTATTCTATTAGGACCCCAAACATCACTATGAATAACTGCAAACGGTTTTGATTGTGTATATGGTTGTGTAGAAAAAGAAGAACGATGATGTTTAGCAAATTTGCAAGTTTCACAATGAAATAAAGACAGATCCTTCTTAGAAAATAATTTAGGAAACAAATGTTTCAAATACGAAAAACTAGGATGTCCTAACCGTAAATGCCATAAGATAATATCATCATTATTAGAAGAAACAAAAATAGATTCAAAGCAGGTACCCATTTGAGGCTGGTCTTTGAAGTCGAGTCAATTGTCAAAATAATAGAGTCCTCCACTCTCCTTAGCATTGTCAATCATCTTCCTCGTGCTCAAATCCTTGAAAGTGCAATGAGAATGAAAGAAGTTAGCTTGACAATAACAGATTACATGATAAATTAGGAACATGTAAGACATCTTTTAAGGTTAACAAAGGTGACAGAATAACAAAACTTTTCCCTACAATGGCTGAAAGAGAGCTATATGCAATTTTAATTTTGTGGTTACTTGCATAAGGACTATAAGAAGAAAACAGACTTGACTCCCCAGTCATATGATCATTAGCACCAGAATCAATAATCCAAGTATGACTGGGAGTAACACTAAGTAAAGCAGTATTTTGAAAATTAGCTCTCTGAGCTATAGAGCAAGAAGGAGTTTGAGACTCAAAGAGTTTTTACAATTGGTCTAACTATTCCTTGGTGAAAGGAGATGGGCTTGAAAGAGACTGATTCTCTTGATTAGAGGTACCAGCTTGGAGAGCATGACCTTCGTTTCCTCCATTTTTCATCCATTTTGGAGGTTTTCCATGGAGCTTCCAACATGTATCACGTGTGTGCAATGGTCGTTTGCAATGTTCGCACCATGGTTTCTTGCCATCTTTCTTCCCGTCTTCATTCTTAGTGACCAGGGCAGAACTTTCAACCTCAACAACAGAAGGTGACTGCAACACCCCGATGTTTAACAGCGCGGGTGTATTTTTTAAAAAAAATAAACAAAGTAATAAAATACCATGTCGTAACACAAACGACAAAATTCATAAATAATTACATCATAATATACAACCGGCTAAAATAGTTTGTTTCAAATACATAAGTTCCATTGCGACAACAACATTGAAATAAGAAAGGGAGAATAAATAAAATTCTTAAATAAAACCCTAAGCTGATCATTAATCTAACTGAGGGTGGCTGGGTACTGAGGATCCACGAGCGGCATCAAGCCTCACTGCTTTCGATTATAAATCCAAAATCATCGCTATGCCACGTCTTCGACGTCATTGCAATTCCAACACGACTCAAAACTCTAATAACTTGGGGCATAAGCCCGTTTCACAATAATGTAAAGGGTTACCAACCGAAATTAACAAATAACATTTAGCGAAAATCTTATATTTCAATTGCTCAAGAGAACCTTTCATCTTAGCATACTCATCGAAAGGGTTTTCATATGTCAAAAATGCATAAACAATGTTGGAAAATGAAGTTTTTGACAAAATGCACTGTCGTATTCGAATACAGCATATCGTAGCCAAATACAGGTGATAAGTCAGTAGCTAAAACTGAACATCTGTATTCGAATACGACAGGATTGTAGCCGAATACGATAGGACAAGTCAGTAGCTAAAAATGCATTTTCGTATTCGACTACAGCATGTCGTAGTCGAATACAAAATCAAGTCAGTGGCAAAATTCACTCATTTGTATTCGAATACAAGGTTTCGTATTCGAATACGATGTTGAAACTTCAAATAAAAATTGAACGTTACAGATGTGTATTCGACTATACACTAGCTGTAGCCGAATACACCTGCGAAATAATGCAGGTTTTCAGTTCTGAAATGGTTCTGAGTCATTTTAACACTTACGATATAAATACAAGCAATAACACCTAACAATTATGGCATAATAACAAACAATGATAGAGTATGTATATACAATCATCATATTGTAACAACCATGACTCGCGTGCCAAGCACCCTAATGCAATGCGTATATGCCCATGCGAATGATTCCGGAATTTCCAAAACCCTCCTCGAGGGGCGTTAATCATAATTATACCGCGTATCACAGGATGATACTAATTACCGAGGTGCCACCTATCATAGATCAGCACGATTTACTATAGTGTAGTCTGTCACAGACCTACACGACAGTTAAATCCTCGTAAGGATAAGATGGATCAATCAACTCATGGAACCATCTCGTGGCCCCTCACGGTCACCACTTAACATCGTGGCCCATCACGGTCACCACTTACACTATGGCCCATCACGGTCCCCACTGACACCGTGGCCCATCACGGTCACCACTAGCTATGAAATGCACGAGCATACTCTGACTCTTTTCACAACAATCATTATGTAAATGCAGCTATTAAAAGACTCCCCTTTTAATACTCATTTAACACTAATAATTTTTCATACTTATCACAGAGTACACTCAAGACAGATTTTCCTCAATAAAATTCATAACATATAACAACATTTATTTTCACTCAAGAATATATAATCACGTTAACATTAATCACGTCAACATTAAGCATCACATATTCACACATCAATCATACATCAATCACACATATAGGGTCTCTACGTGCAAACTAAAAATTTGGAAGGAGCACTTACCTTAGTTATAGATTTTACAACCGTTTTCACTACCGCAATCAAATACGGCGAAAAATCTCGCTCGCGCCAACGCCTCCATAATTAGCTCACAAGCACCGTAGTGTAGAGAGGAGCAACTATCCCTCCTGACACTTCTTGAATGGAAGCTTAGATCTAGTAGATAAATGAAGGTTTGTGTTTTGTGTTTTTGTTTTCTCACCAACACAAACTTTTTCGAAAACAGAAGGGAAAAAGAAGAGGGAGACGAGGCAGCAGGGAAAGGTTTTCTTTTTTCTTTCTTTTTTCAAGTATATATATATATATATATAATTACAATCAAACAAAAATCTAAATATATATATATATATATATATATATATATATATATATATATATATATATATATATATAAACATCATTACACTCATCACATCACTCACTTCTCAATCTACTTTAATAAAAAAAATATATACTCTTGTCGTAACTCAATTGACAAATGAATTTTCAGCAACACGTGATATTTTAAAAAAAAACTGTCCGCTATTAAATTCTTCGTAACATAATTAAATTATTCTTCGACAAATAAATTTAATCGGGTCTCAAAATATACATACATATATATATATATATATATATATATATATATATATATATATATATATATATTAAACATATTATTAACTCTAATAAAATATGTTTTTGGTACTTAATTCACAAAATAAAACAAAATTGGGCTAAATGTCTAACCAATTTAACACAAAATACCCTAAAATTGCATAAATTATAATTTAAAAATTAAGGGTCTTAGAGTGACTTACCCATCATAACACCTTGTCTCGCATCTTCTCTTCTAACTTCTAAGAACGCTTCCTGAAGTGATGGCAATGGAATATTTCCCAATATTCTGCCTCGAACTTCATCAAGCCGCTTATTAAGCCCAACCAAGAACATGAATACTCGGTCGTTCTCATGTCTCTTAAGAAACAAAACATTGTCCTCACAACACCTCCAATGATCATCATAGCAGAGATCCATTATAGTAGGTAGTGACATCTCTATCTCCTTGTTTGGTATGCCACAATCGTGATTTGAGATCGAAAATTTGAGAGGAATTCTGAATATTAGAATATCTTTCTTTAACAGACTCTCAAACTTCTTTCACAGTAGGCAAGAACATAAAAGGTTTTCTAATCGTTGATTCTGTAACAGCCCGTTTTTTTTTTTTATAAATAAATTCAAGTTCATAAAATTAAGAAAATACTTTTGGATAAAACATTTAAGTCGTATCACAACGACCAAAGTCAACAATAATTCCAAGCAGCGGAAATAGTTTTCGGAATTAAAAGTCCAAAGTATTTTCAACAGAAAAATACACCGGGCTATGAGACCTATCAAACATAGTTCATACCCCTGGGGTATTCTCGGAAGTTACCTACACAAATGCACTGCCCCAAGAATCTCTACTTCCCCCACGTCACATCAAAAAGTGACACATGGACCCACAAGAATAAAAGTCAACAGACAGTTAAAATATATGGATACAGTCTTCCAAAATAAAATAAATACAACCACAAGAGGAAGACACCCTGCCCCTATACAACCACCTAATCTAATCATACCACAAAAAGTTATACAACCCGGGTAAACTCCACGCGCCCAGTAAAACCTTCTGACACAGCCTCGGTTAGGTATAACCACTACCTTCCCATCTACGGGGTACTAACCGAAAGGACGGTCCTGATCCTCATCTGAGGGCAAAGCCCAGATTTCCACAATAATTGTAAAGGTCACCAACCGAAATTAACAAATATCACATAGCATGTAAATTTTAAATGCACAAAATAACCTTTCAACTTAGCATACATCTAGAAGGGGTTTTCATATGCCACACATGCATAATCAAAGTTGAAAAATGAAGTTTTGGACAAAACTGCACTGTCGTATTCGAATACAGCATCACTGTATTCGAATACAGAACTAAAACACAAGTTAGTAGCAAAATCCACTTAAATGTATTCGAATACAAGCACCACGTATTCGAATACAACTAATAAAAATTGCAGATTTCAGTTTCGCAAAAATTTCAAAATCATCCAACACTTACACACAAAATCAAACAATCACACTCATCAATTACAGCACAATCACAACAACCGAGTATGTATATACAATCGTCATGGTATATCAAACATGACTCGCGTGCCAAACACCCTAATGCAATGCGTATATGCTAATGCGCATGATTCCGGAATTCCAAACCAAAACCCTCCTCGAAGGGGCGTAAATCATAATTGTACAGCCTCTCGCAGACCAGTACTAATTATCAAAGTGCAATCTCTCACGGATCGGCACGATTTACTATCGTATAGCCTCTCATAGACCAGCACGATTTTCTATGCGTGCAATCGCTCACAGATCAGCACGACTTACAAGAGTACAATCTCTCACAGATCAACACGATTTACTATCGTACAGCCTCTCACAGACCAGCACGATTTTCTATGAGTGCAATCGCTCACAGATTAGCACGACTTACAAGAGTGCAATCTCTCACAGATCAGCACGACGCGAAAATCCACGCAAGGATAAGATGAACCAACTATTCACATGACATCATCTCGTGGCCCATCACGGTTACCACTATCACCATGGCACCATCGCGGTCACCATGTACTATGAATGCATGAGCACACTCTGACTCTTTTCAACACAACCATTAAGTAAATGCAGCTATTAAAAGATTCCCCATTTTTAATGCTCATTTAACACTAATGATTTTTCGAATTCCACACAGAGCATACTCAAACATATATAACTCATAATCCCACAATTCACACCAATTCATATCAATTCATTTTTCCACAAAATCCACACATAAAACACATCTCAAAAATTCATAATATTAATTATAACCACATCAATCACACCAAACATGAATCACCACAACCATTACGTAAATGCAGCTATTAAAAGATTCCACATTTTTAATACTCATTTAACAATAATGGTTTTTCAAACATTTCACAGAGTACACTCAAAACAGATTTTCCTCAAACCCATATCAAATTTAATCCACAATCCACATTAAATTTAATTCACCATACATACCAAATTTCATCCATTCATTTTCCACAAAACCACAAATAAATCACATTAATTCAAAACTCCAAATTTCCAACATAAACCACCTATATTAAATCTCCAAAATTTTCAACCATAAATCACCAAATTCAAAACTCCAAATTTCCAAACATAAACCACCTATATTAAATCTCCAAAATTTTCAACCATAAATCACCAAATTTAAAACTCCAAATTTCCAAACATAAACCACTTATATTAAATCTCCAAATATTAAATCTCCAAAATTTCCAACCATAAATCACCAAATTCAAAACTCCACAATTTCAAACATAAACCACCAAATTCAATCTCCAAAATCTTCAACCATAAATCACCAAATTCAAAACTCCGCAATTTTCAACCATAATACACCCATTAATTTCCATAATTGCAAACATAAATTTACACCAAATTAATTTCCACAAATTATCCCTCAAACTCATCAAATTAATTTCCTCAACTCCACATAAAACACTTTAAATTCATTTTCTACAAATTCACACATCAAACACACCAAATTTAATCCACAAACCACATTGAATTCAATTAATTCGAATTCCACAAAATCCACACCAAGTTCAATCATAAATCACCCATTCATTTCCACATTTTCAAACATAAATCTCGCCAAATTTATTTCCCACAAACCTCACCTCAAACACCTTAAATTTAATTTCCTCAAAACACACATAAATCAATTAAATTCAATTTCTACAAAATCACACATCAATTTCACCAAATTCCAACTCCATAAATACACATATAAAATTTTATATGCAAGCTAAAAATTTGGAAGGAGCCCTTACCTCGACGGTAGCTCTAACGGCCGATTACGGCACCGCGATTAATTCCGGTAAAATATTTTATTCGCTCGTCGCTTTCAAAGTTGGCTCACTAGCACCGCAGCGTGGAGATGAGCAACTTTCCCTTTAGTCACTTCGCGAAATGAAGCTTAGAAGTCGAAGAAAAGTGAGGATTTGTGTTTGACGGTTTTGAAAAAAAAACAAAGAAAAAGGAAGAAGAATAAGAAGAAGAAGATGGCGGACGTGAAACAGAGGAAAATGTTTTCTGTTTTGCTTTCCTTTCCTTTTTCCAATTATATATATATATATATATATATATATATATATATATATATATATATATATATATATATATATAAAATAAATAAAACAAATATCTAAATAAAAATCTAGATATTTTAGAAAAATCATCATTGCGCCTGTCACATCACATCACAAACCACTTTTTCAGAAAAATATATTCTCTTGCCGCAATTCAATTAACAGATGAATTTTTCTGAAAAAGCGCTGCATCTCAGAAAAATTTTATTTCACTAAAAGTTTTACCGAAATTAAACAAAATTATTCTTCACGAATAATTTTAATCGGGGCTCTTAAAAGATTTTTAAGGCATTTAACACACAAAATACCATTAAAATTGGCTAAAAAGTCTCAAAATTCCACATAAAAATGCACTAAAATTCATAATTTACAAATTAAAGTTAAGGGTCTTACAGATTCTATATTACTAAGCAACCAAGCAATAATAACAAAGTTCTCAAATTTCCAAAACCTGTAATTCGGATCTGTTGTGGCAGGCATTTGCACCTCTCCTGTGAGGAAACCATATTTTCCCTTACCGTATAGTATCAATCTTGCGGTTTGGGACCATTCGACATAATTTTTTTCATTGAGTTTCTGAATTTCAACCTTGAAGGCAATAGAAGTTCCCTCATGGCCAAAAAATTGAAAAAACCATTGTTAGATAAAGCATTCCAGCCGCCACCACCAGGGTTGCCGCCGCCTAAACCAACACTACCGGTATTGTTGATTACTTCTGATTTTTTACCCAAACCATTGTCGCTGCTGCCGCCGCCGCTACCCATAAGGGTTGCCTTCCATAGGGTATTGTGTACCATTAGGTAGACAAAAAACCGGGTCGGGTCGCAAGACGGATCGTTCAAAAATTTAAAACAACATGTTGATGCTCTTTAAGTTTGGAGCCCCAAACTCCATTAGATTGTGGAATGCTTTACAGAACCCTAATCAAGAACTCTAGATAACATGAAGAAAGTAAAAAGCAAAATTACTTTCATATTTTATTACTACAGCCCTAAGCTGTTGATATAGAAAAATAAATTACAATAATAATATTAAGTAATAATAACATAATTATAAAATAAAAATAAACACAATAATATAAAATAAAAGAAAATCAAATTTAATTTAATTTTTCTTGATCCTTCAACAAAGACCATCTTGGTAAACATTTTTACATCGAGTGGTCAGTCAAGCGAACTTCATAAACTCTAGATATTCATTTGGTGGATGAAAGCTCTTTTCGCCCTAGACGCAGTATTATGATTTCTCGAGAATCTCCTCCTCTTGATTTTGTTAAGATTAATATAGAAGGCTCGCTCAAGAGGTCATCAAGGGTCTCAACTTGTGGTGGTTTAGTCTATGATACTAATGGCAAATTTCTAAATGACTTTTATAATATATTAGAAACTTGCTCGACAGTTTGAGCGTAGCTTTGGACACTTCATATTGGTATATCTCTTGTTATCCAAATGTAGCTAAAAAAGTTATATTTGCTTTAATCAAAACAAATATTGACCTAAACCATTTATATTAATCCTACAGGGTTAGTGAATCCTTTCATCTATCACAATAACAACTACTCTCACTTGATATACCGTTAGATAAATAGAATTTTTCAAATATATCTACACCTTATATAAAAGATACTAAATTTTGAAGTAACTTTCTTTCTCTCAATACCCTTTATTTGAACAATTTACTTACAATTTTATCCTTCGTTACCAATCAAATAACATACATTTTTAAAAATCATAAAAGTTTGTAAGTTCAATATTTGCATTGATAAAAGCATATAGACAGACACACCTATCTACACACCAGTGATAATAAATTAACAAAATAAAAGAAAAAAATATATCTAAAAAATTAATGTATTTATGGAATAATTGTTAACCTTATTTAGTAGCAATAACTAGTCAACAATCATCCTTATCCAACTAAGTAAGATCGACTACATAAATCAAATGACGACACGCGTTCTATCATATAGCATACTTGTTTCAAGATCATTTCTCTATCTCGTCATTAAACTATATACTAATAAAATATAACTAATTACTCCCCATGTATCATAATGAACATCATTTTAGCAAAAAAAAATTGTCTCAAAATGAATGTCATGCACAACTTACAAAACATTATTGTACTTTATATTGATAATAATGAAAAACTCACCAATAGTTAAGATGTGTAGTTTGGCAAAATGAGTTTTTCTTTCTTCTAATTATTACCTTTCTTAATACGTGTACAAAAACCTTAAACAAAATTCATTGTGGGACAAAAGGAGTAATTTATAGTGCATCCTTTTATATATAATTAATTAATGCTACAAACCATATGGTTGCCAGACTTTTGTTCTACAAAACAAAATTGACTCAACTTCATTACGAGAAAACAAAAAAAAGATATTTGTTTATCCTTGCAAATAATCAATAATGACATTATACACTTTTGTGTAATGTGTACATTTTTTGTTAACCAAAAGACCCATAACAGCCATGGATATTGTGTGACAAAACTGAGTAGTGATGTATGAAAACACCATAGAACCTCACAAGCTTCATTGTAGTGCTATGGCAGTTGAACTGGTTGGGGGGGTACTTGTGACTGTTAACTTACCTATAAAGATAAATCACAAAAAGAAATCACATTAACCACAGCATTTACACTCATTTACAGGAAAAGTTCGAGACAAAATGATGCCATTGCATTAGACATTAATTGAAATTCAAAGTTTCTCTTCATTCGTGGTAGAATTATGGACGATTGTAATCGTACCAATCTAAATCAACTTCATATTGTGGGACACTGAGCATATTACAGGTCAACTTACATGCATATGTATTTGAATAAATTTAGAACCCAAAAAATGGTAGTAATACTAGTAAGCACAAAGTGGTATCCTGAACATATGTAATTTTGAATATGTCTTTAATTTCAAAAAAAATGGCATTATTACGATCGTGGTAAAAGTTAAATATCTTGTATTTTAAATCTTCAATGTGATGGTCCACGAAGGATTAACCTAGTGGTTTGGGTTGGGACATTAAAGGAGGTTTAAGAAAGAGAGGTCAAGGTTCAACCAATGCTACTAACATCTCCTCTAAGAAACTAGCTACTAACATCTCCTCTAAGAAACTAACTACTAACATTTCCCGATAAAAAATCTTCAATGCACGGAACTAGTGTTTTTGGTTTAGGATATCATTTAAACAAATTTGAAACTGTGGTTCTTATCATATTGATTCACTTTCACCTTTAAGAAAATGCAAGCTATGGTCAAGTATTAAATGTTTCCCATTTTGTAGATAGTTCAAAGAAAAATTTTAAATTTAGAAAACTCACAAAAGATGAAAGGATGAAGGACCAGCTACAGCTGCAACTCTTTGTGCCCGATGCGTTTCACACTTATAAAGCTCCTTCATTTCTTTTTTAGTGCGACGTGCCTCACGCCGTTCCTCCTTCACAGCAGTCTACCAAACAACACAATTGTCAAATTAGTAGATTTGTAAAACCATTATTCTTACTGAGACAGCAGCTGGTGAGTTCTTGAAAAGAAGTTGATAATGACAGCATGCATAAATAAAGCATCATAAACTCAAAAAATAGTAAAAAGCAGACCAAGTAATACAGTTACCTTTCTCTCTTTCTTCTCCTCCTTTGACTCTTGGCCATGTTGTCTTCTCCTGTACTGCTCAGGTCTTGCAGCGGAGTCTCTAACATTTTCGGCAGCCGGTCTTCTACCAGCAGGCAAGAAGTCGACAGGAAGCTTTGCTTTTCCTCTTAGGGAAATTATTGGAGTAGAGGAACTCGAGGCTGCAGTCATAGTTTCAGCCAATTTCTTTTTCCTAGTTGCCCCAGGTATTTCAATCTTTCCAGGGAGGTTATCCAAATTTGAGTATGTCGAAACAATAGTTTCACAATCCCAAGCTTCTGACTCATCACTACTTTCTTGAAAAATAACAACATCCTTGTCTTCATCTTCAACTTCATATTGCTCAGCGTATTCCTTGCAACGGCGAATCACATCGGCAGCGGAATCTTCTTGTCCCTCACTTCCTGGGGCATCTTTTTTCAATAAATCTGCAGGAACCTTATACTTGCCATCGTCTTCAACTTCTAGGCTTTCCATCTCATGGTTGCTAAGAGAGAGTTTGAGCTTTTCGGCAAGTGACTCATCTTCAGCTCCATAGTTTTCCTCGTAATCACCATCATAATCATCATCACCACTGTTGTCATCACTTCCATACTCTTGACATTCAAGCTACAACAGAAAATATACTGAGAATAAATATCTTAAATAAAGCATGGATGCTGACATAGACACTTGATATGACACTGACACGCCGACACCAGTAATAATTTGATAAAGTAAAAAAGTGTTAGTGCTATCGTTTAAAAGTAAAAAAGTATAGAGGTGATCAATAAAGGCTATTACTTGCAATAGCCATGAAGATAAAATTCAAAAAATACACAGATACCATGCGAGAAACAAGAAAGTTCAATACAGTTTATTAGATAATGTAATTTGTGATAGAAACTGATGCGTAGCAATAAAAATAAAGAGAAAACTAACTGTGCATTGAATCTTGTTTTCTATTCTGAATAACAGATAGGCTTAAAAATGGTATTTATAATCAGCCTAAGCTTTCTAAGCAAGCTTCTAAGACAGTTCAGTACAAATTGAAATACTTGGGATGCAAACTAATCAACTCCTTAAAAAATATTCTAGATACTAACATAAACTTAGCGCTGCGCAGCAATACAAACTAATTAATGACATAGTACCCACAGAAATATAGTTATAGTATCAATTTGAAAAGAGAAAGCATCATATAGCGTGTGAATAATTAGAATATGAATTCAATAGGAACTCACCAAATCAAATTGTTCATCTAACAGACGACGAGGCCTTGGCTTCTCACCAGCACATTTCACACCATTTACAACACCATCCAAAGGTTCACAATCATCTGCAACAGTGGAATACGCAGAAACTTGCAATACATGATCATTGTTTAAGCTCCTATTCATCATAGAACCCTCGACGAAGTTCATTCCATTACACACGGGTGCCTTCTCTTCATCATCTTTGTCTTCCTGGAGGTTAGCCTGGACAACAAAGTCTTCCTCCAAATCTTCAACATCAGAGCCAAACCGTGACACATCACTGTCATCGAGCAACGCAGCCACTTCAGGATCAACAACTTTCTGAACCCTTACATTGGCAGTTTTGGATGCAACAGTGTACAAAGTGTTTTCCTCAGGCTCTTCATCGGCCTCTGTAATTCGCAGTCTCGAAGCATCATATGCCTAAATTCACAAACACAACAAATCTTAAGAGCCAATTTGTATAAAATCCTACAAATACTTGCAGAAGAATAATTATTTGACAAATCTTTGATACATTAACATACAAAAAAATAATTTGGATTTTGGATAAGATTCTATACGTGAAGGAGTTCAAAAGTGAGAAGATATGAAACTATGAAATTATTATTGTGAAGAATCAAATTATATTAAGAATTAAGATATTTTGAGTGGACAGTATTTATTGGGAGAAATCGTATCCAACTGACCTAATTGTCAATTAGTTAACAATCTAACCAAGCTAACATATAAACATATAACTTATTAGGGTGCTTTCAAGTTAACAGCTTAACTAAGCTCTCATTGAACAAGTGTTTATCATATAAACTATCATGTATAAGCTGTTTTAATGATCAAAGAAGCATCGCATTAATTTTATAAATTGTCAGTTGATTTTATAAGCTATCTTAGGGAGCCTATTGAAATAAGATGAAAACTGGTTATATGGATATATGATAGATGGCTTCTAGATTGGGAACATGTCTTACATTGTATATGGTACACTGATTCTTGAAAATCATTATGAACCATTGTCTCGCTCATCATAAGTAAAACCTCGTGGTATTACTCGTACTCATGATTGAGACAATGACTCAATCGGTGGCAATTTGACAATAAAAAGGATAAACGAATATTAGTGCTTTAAGACTCAACCTAAATCTATTTTTCTATTTTCTTATGTTTTTGTGTATGACCTAATCATCTCCTTAAAGGTGTTGCCATTGGTTGTCGTCCATGTTTTGAGTGACCTTCAAACATCGGTCTAGCATGCAACACATCATACTTCCCCATCATAACAATTGCCTATATCTTAAGCTATTTTCATAAGCTTTTTTTTCTGTTTTTATAAGCAAATTTTAGTTGGTTAGTTAGGTTATAATTTTTCCCTCTTTCCCCAAGGTTCAAACCCTGATTTTTTTTACTCCTTCAACCTTAGCTCAGATCAGTTGAATTACCCACTATTTTCATAAACTAATACAAACACTTACACAAATGAGTATGTAACCAGATAAGTCCAAATAAGTTCTTCCAAACAAAGCCTAGTTTAAAAAACAAAACTTCTAACATACAGCGCACCAAAACACTTATCAACTAGTACCACAAACTGAAACCTCTGAAGCACATTGCTGACACATACACGAGACACAACACTGACATGTCGAAACCGGACACGACACTAACACATTGACATCTAAATAAATTAATTAAATCTAATCAAAGTGTCATTGTCGTGTCAATGCATGTCGGACACCGGGACACGGCTTCAATGATAGATGTCGGTGCTACAGAAACTAAAACCAACTCTAACAGAGAGAGAAAACAGAACCATCACCTTAACATCACGAGGAAGATGCTGAAGCTTAAACTTAGGGTTACTATAGAAAAAAGAACCACCGCCAGCATTCTTAATTTCCCTCAAATGAGTCAAGTAATTATAACCATCATCAGGAAACCCTAGCTCCAGAATCTCTTTCCTAACATCATCCGACAACGGACCGCTACCCTCGGCGAATCCGTCGTCGGTGTCGATGTCAGCGTCGGGGTCATCGGGTGAATCGCCGAAGACGGACTCGGCGGAAAGTGGATTGTTGTCGACGCGGACGAATACACGGTCGGATTGAGTGAATGCGGGGTCGGTTGAATCACGAGCCATGAGTTGGAATGTGAGTGAGCTCTTCTTGTTGATGAATTTCTTTGTCTTCCCCATTTTGTTATCGGTTTGGTTTTTTGTAGGTTGGTTGTGGTGGTTGCTGCGGCGGCGTCCGAGATTTTGGTGACTTATTGTTCAGTGTAATGTGTTTGAGGCTTTGTGAAGAAGAAGTC
Source organism: Cicer yamashitae (assembly GCA_037974755.1). Lineage (NCBI taxonomy): Eukaryota > Viridiplantae > Streptophyta > Magnoliopsida > Fabales > Fabaceae > Cicer > Cicer yamashitae. The sequence goes on along the minus strand of JBBPBQ010020323.1, from coordinate 43,720,627 downwards.
ACTTCAAAACACCGTGACCTGATATTAAACCCTTTTGTTACTTACCGTAAAAAATATGATTTTGATACTTCATGATTTAGAATTTTTTTAAAAAAATAAATTTTTTTTATCATAAAAAAATTGAATTTTTTTAAGAAAAATTAATTATATAAAATAATTTTTTGAAAAGCTACTAAAAAATTTTCTCAATAAAAACTAAATTTAAAAACAAAATTGGAATAATGAACATATCAAATATCAAATGAGAGAAATTTTACGATGAAATAGTTAAATCTTGACTACTCAACCATACATGATAAGAAAAAATCATGTAATGTTTTTAAGTAATCAAATATCATTTAAATAACTCTTAACATTACCATACATGCTTAAATAACTCTTAACATTATCGTACATGTTTAGTTGTATAGTCAAGAAACTCATCTCATTTAATATATTTCTGCAATAAAAAGATATAAACATTCCAAAGTTTATTTATTTTTAAAAAATAAAGTAATTATTTTACTTACAAAGCTATAACAAACAAATTCATTAACCAACACAAAAAATGGATGGTCTTATATAGCAGAATTTAAACTAATAGAGGCTAGATTATAATGATGAGACATATATTTACTTAAAGAGAGTGTTACAGATATCCAGATGAGGGGATTATCATTAGTATTGTAGTTGTATTTTGATTGTATTTTGTTATTATTCAAACTTACTTATTTTGACTACTTCTTTGCTCCAGATTGTCTGATTTTGTAATAACATTTTATTGCTCCTCACAGAACACTTATCACTAACACAACATAAAAAACAACATACATACATCATAAAAAGAACTTAAATAGAAACACAACTTAAATAGAAAAATAACTTAAGCTAGTATCATGATTGAGTTAAGCTAGTAGTTCCATCAAGTTCAACGAGACAATCCATGATCTCATCAACGCTTCTGAGACGATTTAAACTTTCTAAATTATGATGTGTAGATTAGTGCAATCAAGACCATTCAAAAGTGTCAGTACAATAAGGACCATACAAAAGTGTCAATCATCTGCTAAAGGCGTACAATATGATGTTTGTTCTAAATCTAATGAGCCTCAATGTTGTAGACTCATCAATGCAGTGGTCCTTCCAAACCCATGCAAGTGGAGGCAACATACATCCTAACTTCAATTTAACCTCAATCTAGTGACTTTCATTAACAAAATCAATGTTGATAATACGATCACATGATATGTCTTCATTGTGCGCACCCCTCAATGGGCTTGCTGATAGGCTTGTTTGAATTTTTATGAGAGGCTTGCTTTGATGCTTTCATGGGTCCTTATTGAGAGGTTTGAGTAGTTGCATTATCATAATAAAATGCATCAACATGCTCAAAAAATGAAGGGCCACAATATACATTAAATCCCTTTGGTTTCTTACATTTCTTCCTCTTCGCACAACCCTTTGCTTTGATGTTATCCAGCAATGCACACATTGATGTTGTCTCTTCATATATTATTTCACACAACTTGCTCTGCAATGTCTTTCTTCTAACAACATTAACTATTTTTCATTTTTTTCAAATTATATTCATCTCTGATGTAATGTCCAACTCTAAATCATTTTCTAACTTTTCTTCCTTTGGACCACTATTCATCGTTAATTTCCTCCAATGTATATGAACTACGTCCAATGAGATTGGAACACCTTCCACCTTGTGTCGTGTCAACTCACATGCACAAGGTAATCCATGAGAACTTTAAAGTATACAACGACACACGGCTTTGTTGTTATCGACATAGGTGACTCTCTTGTATTCATCAACAATATGAACTAGAGCTTTTCTTGATACAACTTAAGTCAAATTCTCATAGAATGAAATGTTGTGTATATGCTCTTTGTTACCCTTATTTGTCTCAAATGACCATTTTATCTTCATAATTTTCAATCTCAACATCTCATTCATATTATCTCATGCCTTACAAAAATCTTCTTTATTGTGTTGTAAAAATCTCTTCAATGACCAATCGCCAGACTCAACTCTAATATTCAAATGTAAAAAGGACAAACATAAATGAAAAATATATCACACATGCATGCATAATTCTTAACATGTATAAATATAACAAAAAATACAAAGTTTTAACAACATACCTATTGGTCATAGTATTTCCTAGATGCATCACTCAATTGATCCATGCTTCAACACATATTTCCTTGTGAGGAATCAGCCATGTGTCTCTGACAAAGTAAAGAAAATGATATTATTAACACATGCTTGCTCGAAGGTTTGCAAAAGCTGCTCATACTCTTTCTCTTCGTAACAATAAACAAGTTTCCTCCACAAATCTAGAATGGGTTCCTGCATGTCTTTTTTCAATATATATTGTTTGCATTTGATTCCAACATTTTTGTTGATATGAAGTTGACAAAGTAAATTTGTTGAAGATGGAAATACAACTTCAATTGCATTCTCCAATGCCTAACTAAAATTTTCTTGCACTCACAGTACATGAGAGCAAATGCAATGTTGAATGTCAACCCAGTTGAAGTTACACCAACAATTTCAAACAATCATAACCTATACTTGTTGGTTTTGTATGTGATATCCATTATCAATACAAGAGGGAACATGTTAAATAAATTTATGGAGTATGGGTGCGTCCAAAACATGTCCCTCACAACATTGGAGTCTCTGCGCGTCCTACTCCAACAAGCACAACTTAAAGTAACTTCAACAAATGTTGTATATCAGTTTTGAGCCCTTTCAAATCCTTCCGGTATGTGGTTCGTCGTTTATAAGTTTGAGAGATATTGGTCATGTTCTCCTTATCTCGATCTCTTAAAGATGCTAAGATGTGTCTTGGTGCAACGTGATACTTTGTCAGCTAGTCAACTTGTTTCTTATATTCTTCTTTTAAGTGTTCCACAAATGCATTATTCTCAAAGGTAGCTACTAACTCATGATTGTGAAGTCCACACATTAAACTAATAATCCATCTCTCACCATTATTCAATGGTATCAATCTAAGTTTAAATTGACAACCACACCTTGCAGTTGAAGTCCATGAGTTACCTTTATTTGACGTATATTTTCCACCTCTACCACAACCGAGAATTAATTTTGACTTCCTTACTCTCTTTCCGATCTCTATGTCAGAACGAGTAATGATAACAATTATTTGATTTTGTTGGTTAACCTCTTTTTCCAATGATATGACAACTTCTCATGACTCAAATATTTGATCAGTTGTGAATGATTCAGTCAAATCTACACATAGTTGTGTTTTTTCAATCCCTACTTAAAAAAAAAAAAATACATACTAAATTTTTCAACAATATGAAATTTCTAGTATTACAAAACCAAAACGTACTGGAAATTTAATTTTTTTTAAAATCCAATAGAATAAAATAAACTACTAAACATTATTAACTATCAAAAATTTCAAAAATAAAATTTCTAGTACACATATTGTAACTATTGGAAATTTTGGTTTCTTAAAAATCCAATATGTTTTTATACGGAAAATTCAATTTTTTCTTTTATAACTTTTGCATACTGAATTTTTTAAGAAAGAAATTTCCGATAGTATTAATTTGTGTACCGTATTTATGAAAAAAATTCACTTATCGAAAATTTTGTAGAAGAGGGTAGAAATTTGAAGCAGATTTTTTTACAAGTAAATGTTTTCTTTATTTGATAAAAATTTGAGTTTAACTCATCCTAATTTGATTTTTTTTAAGAAACTATCATATTTTTGTTTAGGTTAGGTGCAACTCTTTTTTAATTTGACCTTTTGGATTAGATCGAACTAGGTTAGATGACCTAGTTTGACTATTCTAATTAAAAGATCAAATGCTATTTAAAATAGTATATAAAAAATATTTATAAAGTTCAACCGCGGCCGAACAAGTAATAGAGTAATAAAATAATATTTTTTAACCTTTTAATATAATATATTAAATAATATTGAATAAAAAATAACATAAAATTTAAAACAATATAACTTGATAGGTTAATTTCACATATGTCGTAGTTCATAATATATTGCATGTAAAATGTCATACTATTTATTTACAAATACAATAATAATATCCATTTACAAATATAATTATTATTTTATTACTCCCCTCCTTGTGACACTATTTTCGCACCAATTTTTTCTGCTATGCTTATATGTATATTTATATTTAGAGCTTTATCATTAGTTTGCTTCAAAATGACCACTAAAAGTAATTGATATTCTTTAAAATGTAAAAATGGTTGTTTTTGGACTTTTCTGAAAGTAAAATACGTTTTTATTTTTTAAATCACTTTAAATTAGTTAACCACTGGTTTTCTCGATTTTGGTGATTTTCTCTCAGTTGATTACTTGAGAGGTTTTGAGAGTCAATAGGCCCGAATGAGAGACCGATTTTCAGTTCAATCGGTTGCACCGGCCAGTCCAGTTCAAAGTTCACATTTTGGCCTAAAAAGAGCTTGTATTTTTTAGAGACAAAAGTGTAAGTTCGTGTAACAACAAAAACATTTATGTACAATTAGGGGTGTTTGCGAGTCGGATTGATCTGATTTTGGCCAAATTCGTTATTTGCCTCAGATAAATTTCATAGGTTTGGGTTGAGTAAAAAACCTATATTTTTCTAACAAACCCAAACTAACCTAAATTGGTGATCAACGGATTGGTTCAGGTCATGAAATGTAATTATTTAAAAGAGTTATAAAAAACCAATATATAATTAAATATCATTATATTTCATACAATTTCCAACAATTAGACTAAATTCTACCTTTTAAAACTTTAACACTCCAACGAAATTGAAACACTTCAACACCAATCATAAAATTCTTAAACTACATAAACAAAGATTAAAAAATTTATAATTTAGTAAGTCATAGATAAATTACGTTGTAAATTCTCAATGAGCTTGGTGGTTCTCTAATCACAATTTCTTTTTGAAGAAATCAGATTCACGGATTTACAAGTTTCCAATCATAAACCTAATATTCAAACCAAACAACTTCAAATTTAACCAAGTTAGACTCCAAACTTGAACAAATTTGGATAAAATACAAATTAGATTGATTTGAGTCATCACAATAAATAGATTGACCTAAACCCGTGAACACAACATGAAAAAATATTGCAACTCATAAAACATAATCTATTACCGGTATGTTCGGTGGGAGGGAATGAAAAAGGACGAGGTTGAATATTTAACTTATGTTTATTTGATTCAGTATTTAACATGAGAGCAAAATCCCTCCTAAATTCTTTTTTGTTTTTGTTCGATTTTTGAGAGATTTGGAAGAGGAAGAGATCAAAATCACTTATCAACCATTTAAAATATCTCTCCTCTCCTTAAACAAACATAAATATAATTAAAATCCTTGTCATACCCTCCATTAAGGAGAGGAGACATTTTTTTCACAAAAAAAAAATCAAACAAAGCAATAATTTCATTGTAGTTTAAGTCCTTATTTCCTCGATCCAATAAACTATGTAGTTATCTGATGTTTTATATTGGGCATGGTTTATCTTTACAAAATCGACTTAGAAGGTGAGGGGTGCCCCTCTTTATAAAGTCTTTTAGGGCTCTATCCATTTCTAAGGTAAGACTTGATTTTTTTCCAATACACCCCTTCACATCCAAACTATTGGGCAATGATGCATGTATATAAATGGTGGTGACCTGATCGAGTAAACTCTGATACCATATATTTTATATTAGTCCTAATTCATCCTTACAAAACCGGCTTGTAAGATGAAAGATATCACTCTTTATAAAGTCTTTAAGAGCTATCCATTTGTAGCGTGGGACTTGGATTTTTTCCAATAAGTTAATTAGTTCTGCACTTAAATTGACAACAATTGTTTCAGATAAAAAATTAAGGTCTCATTGTACTGATAGGTGATAACCAAACAAAGCATACACATTGAGCAGAATGTTTGTCAGAAAAATTACAAAATGTTGAATCCATCCTCATCATCTTTTCTTGAAACCATACTTTTTGCGTTCATTTGAATCCATCCTCATCATCTTTTCTTAAAACCATACTTTTTGCGTTCATAGAATAAATCAGTCTTGGCACTACCTAAGTTTACAATTTTAGGGCAACCATCCCTATCTTTCTCCTGCTGTGTGCATTCCTTGCAGTAGTACGCATCCGATATTCCTACTCCTCCGCATATAACACATCGACCTTGAAACGATCCATAGTTGCATTCGTCACAAACTCTGACTAGTGTACATGGACGCACATAAGAGTCGCATATCACACATTTTCCGTCACATTTCTCGCACAATCGTCCAATGGCTATTCCTGGCTGCTTACGGCACATGATCAAATCGGGATGATGCTTGGCCATATTTTCAACAACCTGCTAGAAGCTGCATTATAAATATACAAAAAACCTTAAGTGGTGTCTACAATTGAATGTTGAACAAAATATGTAGTAACTCGCCAAAACACTAGGTCTAGCAAAACTCAGTATAATATAAAATTTTGCAACAAAATATTAGAATAGCTTCATTGTAATTTTGGTAACTAATATTTCCATGTAAATATGCAAAATGCATAAGTGAAATCTATTATGATCATAGGATCAGATAGTCTCTTCATCATATTAGCCACTATGTGATCTTGATATTGATCTTTCCATTAATGGAAAATTGATTGTGGTAGTAGCCAATAATCATAACAGACGAGATGCCGCATAATAGCGAGGCACACTGCATGTATTCAATAATGTTCTTTCTTACTAAGTTAAGGCTAACCAAAAAGTGCCAAGTATACTACAACCATGAACCACCATATATTCCAGAATTCTTTTTATATCATTTTCCTAAGCTGAATATAAAAAAATCAAAGGTAGACAAAGGGGCTACCAATCCTACCAAGCATAGAAATATAATGGAAATAACTGACTTTTATTGAATAACTCTTAGTTATTGAATTTAATTACAAAGGGAAATCTGTTATATAATTACAAGAGATAAATTAGAGGACATTCAAAGATGGTAACAATAGTTTCCTCCAAGAAATTTGAGAGTCTTAGTCTCTCCCTTCCAAGAATTAGAGAGCTTGGCCTCTCCCAAATAATTGCTTACCCTCCCTTTTCCAATAACTTCTCTATTTATTCTAATTACATAAATGTAACTGTCATCATTTAAATATAACTGCCATAACATCTAATCTAATTAAGAAACAGGCCCAACCCTGTAGTTCTTCTATTATATTGCTTACTAATAATTAGTCTAACAAAGTGATTAAATGTAATGATATATGCCCATACAGACTCTATACAAGCCTTAGTTATCAATGACATTAACTTTCCACCCATTTTATTGTTTGACGTTTACCACAAGGGCGGCAATGCCATAGGTACATCAAATAGTCAAAATGTCAGATATTACTGACACCTCTAGCTTGTTATACCTTCAAGAACTGATTGTTTTATTAATTTGCCTCTTCTAAAGTGAGAAGTTAGTAAAACGAGTGAATCAATAGTTGATATTATAACCACTTATGATTGGTCATGCATGTGCACATAATATCAACTATTCATTTGATTATCAATTGTTGATATTATTCACTTTATTCTCTACAGTGAGTTGTCCACTTTAGAGGAGCCAAATCCTTGTTTTATTCTCTACCCTTCATGCAGTAGTGATTTCTGTACCATGAGCCCAAAACAATGCAACACACGTTTAAAAGATAAATTAATTTAAACTAGGAAGCATGATTTTGATGTGAAAGCTTAATCCTAAAACTTGATAAAAACAAAAATTTGGAGAAATGATAAAATGAACCCACACCACCATACTTACACTTTTGAACTCTCTCCCGTATATTTAAAACACTTCAACACAACATTGTCAAAATTCAATGCCAAGGAAAACATTAAAAAGAAACAACATAGCAAAGTTCCACAAACCTCGGAGGATGAATACCGAATACCTTACTTGGCTGTAAATAGCAAACAAGATTGTGCTATGCTATGCTTATGTTTGAATGAATATTAATGTGGAAATTAAGAGGCTCTTTACTTTGTGAAAACATTTCCTGTTTCCATTTCCAAAAATATGTGTTCTTTTTATAGGCTCTTGAAGTAAACTATTGTCATGGACGTAAAATGAAATGCTAGTTGTCTGAGCATACCCTACCCGTATGTTACTTTACCTCTTCATTTGCTTATAAAACAAAACTACCTTCTTCTATAAAACAATGACAGTGAATCACTAATTTAGTTCCAGAAATTGTAGGCTAAAACAATTTGGTCCCAAAATTGAAAATTGTCGATCACATTTGTCCTATCGAGACAATTTCTGAAAATAAATTGACTGACGCAAAAGGACTCCTATCATTTTGAAGTTTTGTTAAAATGAAAAGACCAAGTTGACCGACTCCTACAATTTCAATTAATCGATGATTCACTAGTAACAATAACATGACAAACATGAACAAATTACCCAAACTCTTCCTCCAAAACAATTTGTTTTAATTTTTTTTCATTAATTGGTTCTATAACATAGCCACCGCGATTAGGAATTCTCACTCTGTATTTTCAAATCTTCAACCAATTATATAATTATATTCTATGAATCACTAACAAAGACACTACACTAATATGTAAACACTAAAATTAACTTTAAAAAATTAAAGCGAATGAATGTAACCACGTCCGTGGTGTCGTGCAGCGTCGGACACACCTTCAATCTAAAGTGTCATAACTTCATAGACACCAATAATAATTTAAACAAAAAGAATAATTGAATGTAAACACATGTCCCCGATGTCGTGTCCCAGATACACATTCAAATTCAATTTGAAGTATCGGTGCTATATAGGTTATATCGACTAAAAGGACGTTATATTCAGTAGCAGCAAGTTCACTAATCAAGTGAGAGTAAGAATTGATTCCAAACAGTTGAAAAATTAGGAAATGGTGCAATTATTAAAGTAAAAATGAAAAAGAAAAAGCATACAAATCGATAGTTATGATAAACGATATTTTTAATTTTATTGTTAATTAAATAAAATGCAGAGAACAAGTAACAGTCGATTCATGCGATATGTTGTTGAACAAGCATTTGAAGAAATTGATTGAAAATGCATAGAAGAAAGAGTGAAAGGGAACGAGAAACATGCCTGCTGTTACGGTTGAAGCTGATGGGTCTTCTTTTTTGCGTGAGAGAGAGTGAGAAAATTGTTTGGGAGAAATGGAGAGTAACAAAACGGGAAGGGTTTGCAGAAAAAGTGGAGGTAAAAAATCAATTTTCCTACCCACGTCTTTTAAATTTTTCATAAAAATGAAATACCCAAAATATCCATCCTTATTTGTCTTTAATTTGTATTTTGCTATCTTCATCTTCTATCTCACATTCATATTTTTTTTTCCCACATCCCCTTTTCATCCATTTTCATCTTCTCCCCGTGGCTTCATCAAGCATCAAGATTTTCAACAACTTCAATCATCTTCATTTTCTCCCACTTACATCAGGTTTGCATCAATCTTCTTCTTCTTCTTGATACTGGAACAACAATGGTGATTCTGAGTGTGCCCAAAATTTGTATACGCAAACTGAGTCTGCGTAGGAACCTACATAAATTGAGTGTGCGTACGTGAACTGAGTCTACGTAAGAATCTACGTGAACTGAGTCAGCGTATGCAACAACTTTGATTGTGCTTGATTATGATTATGATTATGATATGGTTATGCATAAATGGTGCGCACTATGTTTACTAATAGAGCAGATTGGGTTTATAATTAATGATTCTGTTAATAATAAAGGTCGTCGTGTTAGACTGATCGCTTCTACACGGGCTCAGCGTCTTGAGGAGCAGCAGGAAGTGCAACGAGAGAGGCAGACACAACGGGAACAATGACGATTACAACAACAACAACGACGATTACAACAACAACAAGCACAACAAGCGCAACATGCTCAACAGGAAGAGCAAATACAACATGAGTCTCAACCAGAGCAGATAGATCAACCTCCACAGACTAATGGATATCCTGATGGTCCTGTTGACACATATGTCCTTAGGACATTTAGTAATCACGTGGGCACTCGATTTTGGGATGAAATGGTAATTTTCTCGATCATAATAAATTTTTAATAGTTGTTGTCATACTTTGTTTTAACTTGCATTTTTCCCCTTATTTTATTTTAGGACCGTGGGGAGTTAAGAGTATTTAGCAATGGAAAGAAATTGTGATTGAACATGAAGAGATGGAGCAGTTGGTTAAGAGTTCAGGATTATATTCGTTGCTAAAATGCAGTTACGAAAATGATCGACAAATGGATCCTATCTGCTTTCGTAGATAGGTGGCATCGAGACACCAACCGCTTCCATCTTCCGATTGGGGAGATGACGATTACACTGAATGATGTTTCCTCTCTTCTGTGTATACCCATCACTAGAGCATTCTTTAATGTCAAAGTATTTAACAAAGATGACGGTGCAAATATATTAGTTGAACTTCTTGGAGTTACTAAGGCTTCTGCTCATGCTGAATTTAATGTCACGCAGACATCCATAGTTCGATATAGTTGGCTACATGAAGTATACCATCAATGTTGTCATAACCAACTATGGGAGATGGATGCGTGGGTGTTTCTACTATTTTTGGTTGGTTGCACCCTTTCCAAGGACAAGAGTGATTTCGCAGTTAGTGTTGCCTACCTAGAGTGTTTCTGAGACTTCAACTCATGTGAGGAATACGCATGGGGTGGTGCTGCTCTTGTTTACTTATATGATAATCTCATTGAAACCAATATGCATCACACTATGATAATCTCAGGGAAATCAATATGCATCACACCAGAACGATGAGTTATGAGTGAGTGGTGTGAGTTATGAGGTTAATGATGGTGATGAAGAGAGAAAAATACAAATTAGGGTTTAAAGAATTAGGCAAGTAAGGAAGGACATTTCGGGTATTTTATTTATATGAAAAATTTAAGGGGTGTGGGTAGCAAAATTGAAAGAATTAAAGTATACCTATTTTATTTTAGAATTAAACAGTCAATTTAACAACCTCTTATCGGTTTATTCCCTAAATTATAAAAATACTTCAAAAGTATCCTTAAACTATTATATAAAACGAAGTTATTAGGTGGTTTGAGGAGTGTAGTGACAAAGAGAATATGAGGTAAATTTGTTTTCTTAAACACCTCATCTTATCTCTTCTCTAATATCTAATACATGGGGCCAGTTTGATGCTCAGGATAACTAGACACGATGCGATACACGTATCCTATCCCTCCCTATCTCTCTTCCTCTAACTCAACAAGTAGTGTGTCCCGTGTCACTCTTCCATTTTTTATTTTTTGGCACTCTTCCATTTTTTTATTTTATTTTTTTCATATTTGCCATAATTTTGGTGAATTTAAATTGATTTCCTTTTTTTCGTATATGATGTTTTTAATTGTTTTCTTATTTATTTTATTGTATAACAATATAAAAAAATTGATGAAAATAATAATTATTTTCTAATGTTATGATTTCCTTTTTTTCGTATATGATGTTTTTAATTGTTTTCTTATTTATTTTATTGTATAACCATATAAAAAAAATTGATGAAAATAATAATTATTTTCTAATGTTATGATAGTAAAGGTTTGTTTGATTGTGTTTTACTTTTTAGTTTTTGAAAACTATTTTATAAATAAATTTTAAAAAATTGTTTTTAAAAAGAAAATTTAAAAAAATTTGTTTGCTAACTTTAATTTTTTTAAACGGTCTTTGACTAGAGAATTAAAAAAACTGAAAATAAAAAGTAAAACACTATTTATCTGTTTTACTTTTTTAGTTTTAAAAAGTATAAAATTAAAAATAGTTTTACAAAATAGTTTTTAAAAACAAGTAATCCAAACAAATTGTTTAGGTTTTAAATTTTAAAATACTAAAATAGAGTTTTTGGGATTTGAATCAAACAAACTCTAAGTCATTCTTCAATTGTGATAGATAGAGAAATCATAATTTTTTCAAGTATATAAAATTACTTCATAAATTATTTACATTTTTATGATAGTGAGTCATTCTTCAATTGTGATAGATAGAGAAATCACAATTTTTTCAAGTATATAAAATTACTTCATAAATTATTTACATTTTTTAGCATTTTTGTTTATTTATAAAAAATTATATGAATGTTATTTTAAGAGAAAAAAATTAAATAGATTATAAGGACAAATTTGTCATTTTATCAAAATATAAATCATATCATCTTGTTATCTATTGTGTATCAAACACTGAATAAGATAAACTAATTTTATCAAATTTGTTATCATGTGCACATCAAACACAAGACAGGATAACTCTTTATCCTACCCATATCCTATCCTGTCTCTATCCTGCTCCTTATCCTATCCTATGCCTATCCTATCCGGTCCATCAAACGGGCCCTTAGAGACAAAGCAACTCCAAGCTTAAGAAAAGAGGCCAACAAATAGAGGTTTTTGAATCCATTTCGGTTTTTTGTAATGAAGTCATGAAATTTGAGTTTTTTTATATTTGGCGATGAGTTTTAGTTTAATGTAATGAATCTATTCCGGTTTATCTTCGTGAATTTTACTTTTTACTAAATTGATGAATTATAGTTTATTGAAATTCTAGAATTCTAGTTTATCTTACTGAATTTTACTAATATCTGGAATTCTAGTTTATCTTATCCTCCTCCTCCTCCTATTCTTTTTAACTTTTTTTATGGTTATTGTTATTTTGTATGAGATCAAGATGTAAAATTTATTTTTAATATTTAATCATCGTAAATCAAAAGTTACAAGCACTAATGAACTAAAATTTACAATGTTAAGTATAATTAAAGCGTTAAAGTCATTAAGTAACTATCATATATCCAATATGACAATTTAAAATAAGCGCAAAAAATCAATACAAATATTTTGTCTATAAGATGAGTTAGGGATAAGAGAAGAGAATAAAAGAGAAGAGAAGAGATGAGGTGTTTAAAAAAAAATTAAACATTGAGGGACTAAATTGTTTTTTTATGATAGTTTAAGGACTATTTTGAAGTATTTTCATAGTTTATGGATTACTAACAATCACTTAACATATATAATTAACGGAATGACTAACTTGATGGATGAAGAAATAGTTTAGGGACCCTTTAGTTAGTTTTAATAGTTTAAGGATTAGATTGGTGAGAGAGTGTTAGTTTAGAGACTAAATTGACACTTTATTCTTTATTTTCGCCCCTAATTTTTTTTTCTTTTCTAAGGAGGTTAAAGACACATTAAGTGCATAATGGTGACGTGTTACGTAGGGTGTTCACCATTTCGAGCAAATCCAAACCAAACTGCAATCCAAACCAATCCATAATATTTGGGTTGGACATATTTCTTGTTCAGATCTAAATTCAAACCAAACCATTGAAATCCGAACATGTTCGATGCAAGAGCAGATTTCGAATTTTGAGCCCGCAAGCCCATGTGCTTGACTATAGTACATATTACATTCTATTTTTATTTTATTTTTAATTGTTATGATACCTTGTATTTTTTTATGTTAACTTGATCTCACTCTTTTTATTTATTTGTTTTAATTTGATATTTTGAATTTATTGTTTTAGTTTGTTCTTGACAAAATCTTAAAATATTATTTCATAAATGATGTTATGGAGAAAACTAAATTTCAATAAAACTAACCCATTATATATCTTTTGATTCGGTTCAAATTTTATCCAAAAAAATGTCTAAATCAAACCTTCAAGTTTGACAACGAGTTAGGTCAAAACCAAACCAGACCGACATGTGAACATTGCCAATATTACGGGTTCAAATATAGGCATTAGTTTATCCAATGTCCCTGGAATTTTTTTTTCATCATCAGTGCAATATTCATGGAACCTAAATATTCTGATTTTTTTTTTTCTCTTTTTAGTACTCATATTATTTTAGGATATGGATTCACTAAAGAAAATTTTAGAAAATCAAAATTTTCCATTATCTAGTATTATAATATTTAAAAATATCACTTTTTAAATTTAAGTTATACTAACGAGTGTCCCAAATATACTTGTTAAACATTTAAAAAATAAAATAAATTTTTGGGATCTGTGTATTGGATATCTTAAAATTTTAAAAAAGTAAATTTTTTCTACATAAAACATATTTTTCTTTCCTTTTTTGTATTGCCTTTTAAAAAGATAGTTATTTAATTATGATTAGTAATCGGTGTTATTTTTATATTTAATTCATAATTTTATATTGTAAAAGATAAATTGAAAAGTCGCATCTCCAAATTGATAAAAAAAAAGACTAACTTTTACGGTACTATGAAGAAAAAAAGAGTGTATGGGTACTATCAAAATTTTAATTAATAATTGAGTTAGTTTCTTATTAACTCATTTATGTCAACATTCATATATTGCATATTTAAGTTGATTAAATTAATAAATATTTATCTATTAATTTTAGTTCTCAATAATTATATAAATTATTTTTATAATTAAGAATCATAACAAATCAAAAGAGACTTAAAAGTGCAAAACTTAAAAATTTTGCTGATGTTAAATTTATAACCTAGTCACACTGATTTATTAAAGCTATGTCATTCAATTTATTGATAAATTAATTGAATAATACCAAAACATATCAATTTGTAAATATACAACAGAAGTCCCAAAAAAAATTAGTTCAAAGGTTTCATTGTAGGGAAGAGACTTCATAGATGGTGTGTGAAAAAAATGTGTATTTTGATTTATAATTTAAAAAGTGAAGTATTTAATTTTTTTAAATAAGAAATATTAAAAAAATAGAAACAAATCAATAGTTATTATTTTAATAAATTTTTGATTTGTTTATTGAGAGAAATTTGATTCTTTATTTTAGTATTAATAATATTTCATGAAATGACTAATATATTTATGTAATTAGTGGACTGTTTGATTTTAATTCCCCAAACATGGACTATATAAGATTAATTTAATATTACACATATTATATTAGGAACCAGTTTCAACACCCTTAAAAAAAGGGACCAATTCCAACACTAAGATTTTTTTTAGAGAAATTAAGACAAAACAACAAAGACAAAAAGGGATGTATTTAACAAATAAAAACAAACAATTTTTATATAAGCATAGAGTTGAATAGTTATGTATTGTGGGAGATTAGAGTTGTCAAAAGAAGTTGTCTTTAAGTCCTAACTCAACTGGTAAATACCGATATTGTTAGGTTGGACGTCTTGTCCCGTTCGAATTTAGGACATCATAGTTGTGTTGAATTAATTATGGTGGAATTTACCATCTTTTCTAAGATAAAAAAAATGTTAAGCCATAAAAACCAAAGTAAAAAGATAATTAGAACTTTTGGGTCCAATCTGATTAGTTCAAATAAAAATTTGGTCTGGGCCAAAATGTTTGATTAGGCTTTGGGCCGACACAATATCAACATTTACGTGAGTTTGAATAATTACTACCTACATCTCTAAATATATGATTCAATTGATTAAATTACGAGAAATAAGAAAATGGTTAGTAGCATTAAACTTTTTAAGAATTGATATTGTTTATACACATTTATCTTTGAAGAGAAAAAATTAATTAATGTTTCTATTATACTATTTATTGTTGATTGTAGAAAAAGATGTAAATTAATTAGAAGTATGTTAATAAAAAAATTAATAAATGCAGTTGAAAATTCAAAGAGGATCTTATAAAAAGGGGCACTGAAAATTCTTAAGAGGATCTTATTTTTAGAGACGGAGGTAGTATCATCTATTTAAAAATTATTAATAAAAATATATTTAAATATGTAAACTGAATAAAATGTGATAAATTTAGCTAAATATTTTAAAGTTTATCAATTAGAAATGATTAATTTGGTTCAACTGAAAGAATAAAACTTGAGTTTAACTTATAATCGGTGTTGATGTAAAAAAATTACACATTCGTCCAATCATATCTCACCAAATAAATAATTGTGAGAAACTATTTTATCAAAGTGGCATAAAAAATAAAATGACTTAATAAACCCAAGAAAGAAAAAGAAAAATGAAATATGTTGGGTTGACTCATTTGTGAAATAGCAATAAAAGTCACAAGAAATAAAGGTTTGAATTGTGACCATTTTTAAAATTGAATTTATGCACTTAAAATTAAACTTAACTCAAGTTTAAACTTTGTAATTGGTAAAAATTTTATGACTTGAAAGTTCTAGACAAATTATATCAAGTAAGTAATAATTCAAATAAAAGCCAATGCAAGATATATATGACATGTGGGTGCAAATAATAAAAGAAAAAGGATAAGAAGATCATACAAAAATAGTATATTGGTTCACTCAACGTGCTTAGCACTAGAACGTTCTGCTTCAAACTATTTCTCTCGATCACACCTTGATCAGTTACAACTTTCTACTTTCAAAATAGAAAGAAATTTTTACAGTCACCTTTCAAACTAGAAAGGATTTTACAGACCCACTCAGTCTAACATAAAAAGATAGACTTGAACCAATAAGAATGTGTATGATAAAACTATTTGGGATCAAATAACTCTCAACTTTTTGTTTGAGATTAACTAAAAACAAACTTAGTAAAGGATGATCCACATATATAGTAAAGAGAGATGTTGTTTGCTCAATTGAAAAGTTTAAGACTTGTGCTAAGAATCATGTTAATATGATAAGAATAATGACTAACAAAAATATAATTAAGGTGTTTGTTATATTTAAAACATCTATTTGGGATTTTGCCTCAACATTCTCCCATTCTTTGATGATGGCAAACGTTTTAATTAAGTTTTGAATTTTGATTTAATGAAGGTCATACTAATTAGAGTGTTTTTTTATCAAAAATTCCCTCTCAATTTCAACATCCAATATCACATTTTAATAATACAAAAATAATAACATAATGATTCTGAATCAAAATGTCATTTTTCATTAATTACTTCCAAAAGGTGTTACAACTAGAATGATTAATCATTTAATTTATGATTCAAAACGAAAAAAAAATTTAAAAATTCTAAAAAGAGAAATACGCAAAATGATGGTTTCAAAACAATACTTCTCAACCTAATTACTTACTAATTCATCTCCTCTTTTCTCACATAAAAAATTAGAGGGAGAACCAAAAGATCAAGCATTCAAAAAGACAATAATGGTGACAAATCATCAGAAGGAAAGATAGGAGGAGGATTTGCAACAGGTGAATTGAGGGCAAGTTTGGGACACATCTTAGTAACGATCCAACTCCTCGAAATTGTGTTTTTCACAATGTGTTGTAGGTTTGATGGTTCTAAATGATCTACAAGGCTTCAAAAATATTAAGAATATCATTCCTAGTTTTGCTTGGATTCTTCTCAATATTTTGATTTTTTTGAGGTCTAGGATCCTCAAACTGGTTTCTTTCAGAATGATCTTGCATAAATGGTGGTGGTGTGATAGATGGACATAATGATTCCAAAGTGCCAGAGGGGGCAACAATGGTAGGAAAGGTAACTGACTGAGTTTGATTTTAAGAAAAGTGTAGAATAGATGAATCAAACTAGGGACATGTAATGAAGTATTTCTTTAGACCAATCAAGGAAGATATACCAAGTTGAGGAGAGACAAAAATTGGAGATATTTGTAAGATCCGTAATCTTGAAGAATTTTAAGGTATATAAAGTTTGAAAGATTTATGTGTGTGATAATTTGAAAATAGTCCATTTATGCCAAAGGATAAGATTTAAAAGTCTTGTGTTCTTTAAGAAAAATATTTGTCAGAAGATTTATGTAAGAGTTTTTGTTAAGAAACTATATTTTCCTAATTTGTTAAAGAAAAAAATTTTGAAAAATAATTTGGGAACTTTCAAAGTATGACATAAGTGTTTTGAAAAGGATTTGAAATTAATTTTCGCATAAGGGACTAAACCAAAGTCTTTTTGAAGTTAGGGAACTTAATTAGGTAAGAAAGCCTAAGAGAAAGCCAAACCATAATTTATTTGGATAGTGGGAGAACCTAGGGTTCATTTGGGTGCTGTTTTAGAAACTTGTATTGATTAAGTTGATTGATTGGTTCAAGGTAAAGGAAAACGAGAGGAGTCGTTGGAATCATTGGGTAGGTTATGCTGGTGTAACGTAAATTGCTTGTGCGATAAAGCACCGTTGAGGTAATGACACCTTTTAACAGTATTTTATATGCTTCAATGCATAGTGTGTCTGTATACATGTTCTCTATGCTAATGACGAATAAATGTGTACATGATTGTTTATGTATTTAATGTGATTATGTATTCATAACTAATAATTGATGTTGTTTACTATGTGTTATGAATCTTATTGATGATAAACCGTCATAAGTATGCTATGTGAAAAAGTTTTGAAAAATTATTAGTGTTTAGTGAGTATTAAAAGTAGATTTTTTTAATAATCGCATTTACATAATTATTAATGTGAAAGGGTCAGTGCTCATGCATTTCATAGTTAGTGGTGAGTGTGATTGGCCACGGGGTGGTTCCAAGTGTTAATGGTTCACCTTATCTCTACGAGGGTTATTGAGTAATGCTAATCTGTGTTGAGGTTGCACCATAGTAAATCGTGCTAGTCTGTGTTGAGATTGCACCTTGGTAAACATTATTAGTATGTGTTGAGGCTGTACATTTATGATTTACGCCCCTCTAAGAGGGTTTTAAAATTCTAGAATCATGTGCACTAGCATATAAGCATTGCATTAAGGTGCTTTGTCACACGAGTCATGTTTGTTATATGATGATATATTTATAAGCATTCTTGTTTATCACGTGATACCATGCTATGTTATGCTTTCGTGCTTTGTGTTTTCGTATATATATATTGTTTGTTGATCGTGACCCTCTATTGTTATTGCAGACTAGGCTTATGCCCCATGTTCTTAGAGTTTTGAGTTGTGCGGGAATTGCAATGACGTCAAAGACGTGGCAGAGGGATGATTTGGATTAGCGATTGGAAGCAGGGAGGATTGATGCCACATATGGGTCCCCAGTACCCAATCATCCTTAGTTTAGAGTTTCAATATCAGCTTAGGGTTTTATTTATCATTCCTTCCTTATTGGAATGTTGTTGCAATGGAAATTCTTTATCTGAAACGATTATGAATATATTATCTTTAAGTGTTAGTTGTTTTGTTTTTTATAAAAAATTTACACTCTCACTGTTAAATATTAGTGTGTTACATTGTGGTATGAGAGGCCCAATTTAGATTTCTTTGGGGCTATGAGTTGGGTGTCCTAAGCTGATCAAGAGTTAAGTTTAGTGGGAGTAAGTAACTAAAGTCCATATGTCCTTTATGTTTTGTTGTGTTGGGTGAAACATGATATGCTTAAGCAGTTGTTGTTTCTTAACCGAAACATGGTGCGTTATAGCACTTACGTATGAATTGTAGTGAAAACCTATAACATTAGTCAACTTAGGTCGATAAGTTTATTTGGATTCCTTAGATGCAACAATCTAGAAAAGGACATGGCTGAAGCAAATAAATATTGTGAGGGATTTCTGAAGTGGTGCCAAGGATACAGAGGCTACGTTGTTTGTGGTCACTCGAAGATGGTGGGTTTGGATGGGTGAACGTCAAACCGATAAAGGATTGCAAGCAAGAATCTAATTGATGAACTTTTTATGAAAAGTATCAGATGTTCGCCTTGTAGATTTCAAGACGAGACTAGATGAAGTTTGATAGCTATCAAGGAGATGCGACCACCATGGGATTATGGAGAAGGCATGACTGCCATTTGGAATAAATTATGGTGTTTAGGTGTCAATATAGGAGGCTTGTATTGAAGTCAAGATCGACTAAATACCTATTTTCCCACCACAGTGAATCTGTGACAGCAGCTACAACCTACCAAGCGCCACCACCCATCACCAAGCTACAACCTAATAGTATAGATAGTGATTTGAGATGAATTTTTAGTGATTTTAGAGTAAACATAAGGAGCTAAACCTTGATGTATTGAACCTAATATTACTATTAAGTGGAATAGGAAGTATGAAGTACAAGAATACTTGATTGTAGTAGTATATGCTTTAATTGTCTGTAAAAGGCTGGTAAACACCGGGAGTGCGAGAATATTTTGAATGGCTTGGAGGGATTAATCGAGATTTGATTTGGGACCCTAAGATATTTGACCTTTAAGTAAACGATTTCAATCGATGAGGCTGGATGGAGGACCAAGTGGCACCTTAAACTTGTATAATCAATGAAATTAAGGTAGGCAAGTATTAAATAATTCACGTTATGGATGTAAGTGTTTGAAGATTTACTAAAAATGTTGTGCTATGAGTAGAAGAGTTTTCATTAGTGAGATTACTAAGACGGTTAAAGTCGATGATGAATAAGACCTTGTGCTATATCTTAAGATGAAATGGATGAATTTAGACGGTGTGATGAGTAGTTGGAGATTTGGAAGATCAGATTCTACATTTTTATTCAAGGATATAGCGTGAAGAGGAAGAAATGTAATAGATGATTTATGATTTAGTTGTTGTTCTTGGGAATTTAAGCGTTAAGATTTGAAATGAGTGTTTTAGTGACTAGATGGACGAGTAGGGTATGTGGGTTTTGGAGATATTTCACAGCAAAGTTTTGAGATAGAGGTTCAGATATAGTTATGCATTAGGAGATGCTTACTAACAACATCTTATGCATTAGTTATGCATTAGGACATTTGATTGTTGGGATTCTTTTAATTGGTAACTCAATGATGGTATGGAACGAATAAGAATCCAGTGAGTGAACAAATTTTTAGAAGACTTGCTAAGAAAGCGTGTTGGAGCAGCACATGGAGATATAGCTTATGTCAAGTAAAGATTCATGAAAGGAATTTCATCACCTATGATTTGGAAATTGTTATTGTGAGTGTATGCCAAGGATTCAAAGGCATTACTTGAATAGGTGTCATGGGGGTATGTTTATTGTGTTCGTCAATAAGAAGAGTTAAGTGTTTATTTGGGTAGGAAGAATTGAGCATGGAATGGAAAAGTTTGGTGGAAACTAGTAAGACTTTGGTTTATTGTAATCGTTTTATTGAAAAAAGATGAAGCATAGTAGCAGATGAGCTAAGTAAATAAAGGACTCCAGATGTTGACTACATGGAAGGTTAAATGACGATAGTGGTGAAAAGTGTTTTGAGATATATTTTGGATGTAGAATTTTCCAACGAAAGCGTGATAATTGGGAAAGATTAAAATTTTGTTTGGGTTGTCGAAGAAATTAAGAATGACCATGATGACAAGCTTATTCGAAGGAAGAAAATTTTAATAGGAAGAGGAAAGACAAAAGAAAGTTAAGTGAGGTTGGTTGACATTTTGGGATATGACAGACGATGGTGTGTGCCAATTATGGCAGTGAAAGAAGATATCCATTTTTGGAAAAAGACATACAAGAGTAAGCTAAGTAATGATTTCAAAATAATAAGGATGCATCAAGGTTCGAGGCAGAAATCTAAGGTTTGTATAAATGGACAAGTGATGAAGTGAATACAATGTGTTTCACCTGTCATAATGAAAAAATAATCATCAAGCGACTAACAAAGGACATAATGAAATTGAGAAATGCCAGAATGAATGTTGGCAGTAGATGTAAGAAAATTGTTTCGGGTTGTTCAGAATCATGAAGTAAGTAGGAAGTGGACTGGTGAAGCGTGAATTCGAGGCGTTATGCATGAGACAAATGTAGGTTTTAATTAGTGAATAAAATTCAAGTTGGATATTTGTTGGAGACGTGACTCTTGAAATGAAACACTAAATTTGAAGTAAGTTTGTGTGTCGTAGGTGGTATAGTTTTGACATATTATCAAAAAGATTTGAGGAAGCTTGGATCACCAACCAGATGTTGGGTTGAAATTATTGTAGTTATAATTAGAATAAAATTCTGATGTGAACACTATGGTTTGGCGTAGTTGTGCGACTAAAGCAAATCGAGGATTTGTGGGCAATGGAAAAATTAGGGAGTTCTCGGCGATAATGTTTGTTTGGTGCTCAGTGTGTTGGTGTCATACTTAAGGCTTCAGTTTTTTACCCAATGGATGTTTTGTACCAAGTAAGTGTATATGAGGCTATGTGACGTGTTTTGGGCAAATTGTGCTTTGTCGATGTGATCAAAGTGATATGAAAGTGAGGAAAACTCAATGGACCATGAGGAGATTGTTAGACCCCCTGTGCCTCAGAATAACCTTGAGTGTAGGTCGCATGGAACGCTATTACGGTTAGGTTAAGATGGTGTAAGCCACCATCATGGTTGTCAGCTACCTATTGACAAATTAAGGAACTAATCATCCCTAGTGTCTTGAAGAATTTTAAAGTGTTGAAAGTTTAAAAGATTTATGTGTCTGATAATTTGGAAATAGTCCATTTATGTTAAATGATGAGATTTTAAAGTCTTGTATCTTTGAGAAAAATATTTGTGAGAAGAATTATGTAAGAGTTTTATGTTAAGAAAATATCTTGTCCTAAGTTGTTAAAGACAAAGATTTGAGTTGAACTTCAATAATTTTAAAAAATAATTTGGAAACTTTCAAAGTATAACATAAGTGTTTTTGAAAATGATTTGAAATTCATGTTCGCCTAAGGCTTAAACCAAAGTCTTTTTGAAGTTAGGGAACCTAATTTGGTAAGAAAACCTAAGAGAAAGCCAAATTGTAATTGATTTGGATAGTGGGTGAACCTAGGGTTCATTTGGGTGTTGTTTTAGAAACTTGTATTGGTTAAGTCGATTGATTGGTTCAAGGTACAAGGAAAATGAGAGGTGTCGTTGGAATCATTGGGTAGGTTGTGCTGGCGTAGCGTAAGTTGCTTATGTAATAAAGCGCCATCGAGGTTAGGGCACCTTCTAACGATATTATATATGATTGAAATTAGAGTGTGTTTGTATACATGTTCTCTTTGCTAGTGATGAATAAATGTGCACATGATTGTTTATGTATTTGATGTGGTTATGTATTCATAATTGATAACATATGTGTTTACTATGTGTTATGAATCTTATTGATGATAAATTGTCATGAGTATGCTCCATGAAAAAGTGTTGAAAAATTATTAGTGTGTAATGATTATTAAAAGTAGAGTATTTCAATAACTACATTTACATAATAATTGATGTAAAAGGGTTAAAGTATGCTCATGCAATTCATAGTTAGTGGTGACCGTGATGGGCCACAGGGTGGTTCTAGGTGTTGATGGTCCACCTGATCCTTACGAGGATTATTTATTAAGGCTAGTCTGTGTTGAGGCCGCACCATAGTAAATCATGCTAGTCTGTGTTGAGACCGCACCTTGGTAAATAGTACTAGTCTGTGTTGAGATTGTAGATTTATGATTTACGCTCCTCGATGAGGGTTTTGAAATTCCGAAATCATGTGTACTGACAGATAAGCATTGCATTAGGGTGCTTTGTCACTCGAGTCATGTTTGTTATATGAGGATATATTTATATGCATGCATATTTATTACGTGATACCATGCCATATTATGCTTTCGTGCTTTGTATTTTTGTTTATATGTTGTTTTTATATCATGGCCCTTTACTATTATTGTGGGCCGAGCTTATGCCCCAGGTTATTAGAGTTTTGAGTTGCGCAGGAATTGCAACGACGACGAAGATGTGGCAGAGGGATGATTTTCATTTTCGATCGAAAGCAGTGAGGCTTGATGCCACATGTGGGTCCTCAATACTCAATAATCCTCATTTTAGAGTTTGAAGATTAGTTTAGGGTTTTATTTATTTTCCCTTCCTTCTTGGAATGTTCTTGTTGCAATGGAAATTCTTTATATGATATTTCTATGACTTTTTTGTTCAATGTGAATAGATTGGATGTAAGTAAATCTGTTGTGTAGAAATCATTTTATAAAATGCGACAATGGTTCTAATAGTTGATTTTGGAAAATAATCTTGCAATTAAATATTTTTCTCAGATTTTAAATTAAAAGACGATTATGAAATGTTTATCCATAAGTGTTAGTTGTTTTAAAAAAAATTTACACTCTCGTTAAACATCGAGGTGTTACAATATTGGTGAAATTCTCTCAAACCTGGTTTGTTTAGATGTTTGACCTTTTGTGGAAGTGTTTTGGAGGAAAGGCTAACAATGAGCTAGGAGTGGGAGTTGCAAAAGCATATGGTACAGACACAGTTGGAACCTTTTGATCAAACATATCATTGAGATTGATATCATCAAATAGGTTATGAACATGTATGTTATTATCATTGACAAGAATGTTCCCTTATTGTGGAGAATGTTCTATTATAGCCTCCAGATTGAAGTTATGGACCTCTTTGTTCAAAATGACCCTTCTTTCAGATCTTCTTCTGGCGACTCCATGATCAAAGTAAGGAGTGTCATTTTTTGGAGAAAATGTTGGCTTGCTTATGGATCGAGTGAGATTGGCTTCTTCTTCATCCGAGCAACGTTTTTATGTTTGAAGTTTGAGATTTTAAACACAAATTCTTTATTATCCAGAGGCATTTTAAAGTGACTAAAGATCTTTGTGAGCATAATCCCATATCGAACAATGAGATTTTTGTAGTCTCTAATAGTAAAGGCAATCATATTTTGGATTATAATGAAAGGAAGATTTAGATTTTTACCATGAAACCTAGTAAATGACTATTGCATCATTGTCAAAGACTGATTCATGCCTTCCATAAAATGGGATAATAGAATAATGACTAATACTGGTGAAATTTTTTGGAAGGGGTTTGAGGTCAGCAGACACAATTGTTTTGGATCCTTCAAAAAATAGCTCTTTGAATACTTCCTCCTTTAAAAGATTCAAAGTTTCATCCCACAATTTTTGAAATTATGTTTAATATTTTAAAGCCAAGATCAGTTGTACAAACTAGATATTTGAAAATCTTTTTAGTGCAATTAAATGAGATTATTTAGGTAAAGATTGAAATTTTGCTCAAAAACCAACAACAAAGACAATGTTTGGTCTACTAGAAATTAAGTATATTAAGGAACCAATCATTCTTCTATTTTTTTTTTTTAAATTATTTTTCGTTTTTTGTCTTTGTTCAAATTTGAAGATGGATGCATGAGAGTTGCCATAATTATGGCTTCATTCATTTTATGTTTCTTGAGAATATCTTTAATGTATTTTTCTTGACTAATAAAAACTCCATTATTGTGTTGTTTGATTTGCAAGTCAAGAAAAGAAATTTTCATTCTCCTGTCATACTTATTTTAAATTCACTTTGCAAGAGATTTGAAAAGTCTTCATACATTTTTTCATTTGTTGAACCAAAAATAATGTAATCCAAATACAATTGAACTATTAATAATTTAGATTTATTAATCCTTGTAAAATTAATGTCATCCACGTACACTTGAACTATTAATCTTTCTAAAATAATGGATTCCTTTATAGACTTTGGTTGTATATCTGAAATCATTGCCATATTGTTACATTTACCTTTGAAGGACATTATTGTTCTTATGTTATCTGTTGTACTTCCAATAATTTGATTTTGGGGATGGTTACCCACTATTCTCCAATTTCTTGGAGGTGTTTGTACATGAGATTGAGGATCATTCTTTTCCTTATGGATAACAATATGTTGTTGCAGTTGGTGTTGTTGTGATTGACCTCATTCCTCATCATCATTCTTTTGAATGTTAAGATCCTAAAATACATGAAAGATGACAGCATACTTACTTCCATCGTTTGATTTTTTAAATTATAAACCCTATAAGCTTTGGAGTTTGTAGAATATTATAAGAGTAGTTCCTTATTTGATTTTGCATTAAATTTTCCTAGGTTGTCTTTGTTGTTTAAAATGTAGCAATAATAACAAAACAATATGAAAGTATGAAATATTTGACTTTATATTTTTTCATAATTCATATGGTGTTTTATGTAAAAAAATTCTTATTGAGACAGTTCAAATTGTAGCATGATGTGTTTAATTGCTTCAGACCAAAATTACTTTTCATCATTTGATTCGTTCAAAAAATTTCTTGACATTTCTTGTAAGGTTACATTCTTTCTTTCAACAACTCCATTTTGTTGAGGAGTTCTTACACAAAAGAGATTATGAGATATATCATTTTCATAAACAAAGGTCTTGAAGGATAAATTTATAAATTCTCCTCCATGATCACTTCTTACTGAAACGATGCTTGAACTTTTTTTCATTTTGAACTCTTTTGCAAAAGTTTTGAAATGATTCAAATGAAACATTCTTTTGTTTTAAAAACAACACCCATGTGAAGGTCAATGTGAAGTAGTTTAAAGCCATATTTCATTTCTCCTAGACTTGTAGTTTTGATAGGGTTAAGAAGGTCAATGTGAAGTAGTTCAAGAGGTTTTTGAGTTGAAATTATGTCTTTTGAATAAAAACTACTATTGGCTTGTTTTCTTTTTACACAAGCTCTACATACCTTATCTTATCAAAACTCATTTTGGGGAGTCCTCTTACAAGATCAAATTTGAACAATTTTGAAATAGTTTTTATACTCACATGTCCAACACATTTGTGCCAAATCCATTTATCTTTTTTGATGGACATAAAATATGACTCAATAGGTAATTCTTCTACGTATAAAATATTAAAAAAATTCTTTCTTGACATAGAAAAGTAACTTTTTCCTAAAAATGTTTGTTTAACTTCACAAATATGTTAAGTTTAAATCAGAATGATTCAATGAGTTAGAGGAAGTTTGCCCATGTATGTCTATGTGTTGTTGTGTGCTAATTTACAATTCTTTTGTGTGATATATATATGCATTTTATGATGAATGTTGAGTGATACCATTACCACATGTTGATATGCTATATATATGAACCCGACGATATATGTAATTAGTCTTTATGTTGAATTGATGAAATATTGTTGAATATTGTTGATGTGATGTTGAATGTTAATATTACAACCTTAGGCAAGTTTTATTAAAGGAATAATTTTAAAGTGTTAAATAAATTTTTAATCTTTAAAAAATTTTAAAATTTGATTTTTAGTCCTTATTAAAAATTTCTCTAACTTTTTAAGTCAACTCAATTATATCTTTTGAATATTTGAAAGTTTTTAAAAAAAAAATATTATAAACATCTTTTTTTTCAAAAATTTAGAATAAATATGAATTTTTAAGTTTTTGATGCTTAAATATTCATATTTAATTCTTCTATTGTTAAAATATTCTAAATTATGCTGGGGAGATTCTTATAATGTTATAAATATGCCTACAAAAAATCATTCAAAAATTTGAAGGGTAGGCATGAGTTTGACTTAAAATCAAGGATAAAATTTAAAAGAGAACATTTTTTGGACAAAAAAGTTATGATATTTTTTATAAGAACTAAAAACAAAATGTTGAATTATACCCAAAAAAAATACAAAATGTTAAAATTTTATGGGAACTAAAAATTTATTTAACCGATGTCTAAATTTTAAGTTGTTTGATATAATTGTTTGGAGGGGATCCATGAAAGGCGATGATAACGAAAATCTCTTTAAAACCCTTTTTTAAATTTAATTTGTTTGATTTAATTGTTTGGAGGGGATCTAGGAAAGGCGATGAGATCATAGATCTCAATAATTTAAATTTTAGATTTAAATGTCTTTAAAACCATTTTTAAATGATGAAAAATGTCATTTTACAATTTTCCTCAATTAAAATCTCTACTATTCTTATCGCCCCCGTACCCCCATCCCACCCCTAAAACAGCTAGGCCAAGCCCACACGAGTAGAGGCTAGGGCTCAAGCCTATATGCTAACTCAACTCTTAAGCTCCCCTTTATACTATAGATGAGCCATATTCAACCTTTGCCACCTTGGTGAATAACAAAACCCTATGAAGATCTTCTGCACGACATTCACATCCTAGCGCTAGGGGTACAATGCCTGCTTCATCTTCATTAGAGGATTTGTGAGAGTCATCCCATGTAGCCAATCATCATACTTTTCTTCTTTCCTCTAAAATTGTTCCTCTAGGAGCTTCCCTTTTCAAGCTTAGTACATTCTGATTTGAAGTGCCCTAACTCTTTGCTTTCATAACAGATTATTATATTATGTTTGAAAATGTTCTAAATAGATTCACAATGTAAATTGTACATACACTATTAGAGGTCTTTTTAGGTTGTAAATGGGCCAAGGTAAAGATTGGTCATTTTAGATAGTAGGCTTATGACTTGGAGTTGGGCAAACCTACTAATCATTTTAAATTTTACACCATGACTTGAACAACTTATCAACCAGTAAAGTACAAGAGAGTAAAAACATAATTTTATTCACAAACTTCCTTTCTTCTTCTCTGTTTTTGGGTACTCCATCTTTTGACATGAATGAATTTTTGAGGATCACTCAATGACTACTTAGTGGAATACTGTGTCATCTTACCTTTTGACATAAATGATGTTTTGAGGATCATCCAATTACTACTTAGCAAGATAATACAATTTTTCTAATAAATTTTCTACGTTTGATTCTTTTCGACCCCACCCCAAACTCAAATGGTTGTTATTCCATGAGCAACCGCAAACTTAAAACTTTTCCAAGTCATAAAATTAAGATTCTACCTAACTCCAAGTAAGGTTTTAGGAAAAATAATAATAATTTGGGTCCTTGGCTTGTAATATGGGCCAGTAACACAAATAAAAGGGTTCAGGCTCAAATGGGCTAGCAAGGAATAATAATTAATTCAGGGTAGGTGATTAATGCATTTGCACACATGTTTCTAGATTTGTACTATGACATTTTGAAAGCTCTTTATACCCTAGATTAGTTTTTTAGCATGTTTCTAAACTTTGGATCGTAATTCAGATTTAATGTTATTATTTGCATATTGACCATTTCTCGCTCTGCAGGCCATAACTTAAGCTCTAGATATTGGATCAATGCATGCGAGCAGACGTTGGAAAGCTAAAAATCAGAGTTACAACTTTTATGTTGGCGCAAAAGCTCAATTCGGAACATTAATGGGTCGAAACTAAAGGTTCAAACACGAGAAGGTCGGTTGAATTGTATTTGCCAAATTTGATAACTTTTTCATAATTTATTAAAAAAAAACTGATTCGGTTTTGGTGACTTAATTGAAGTAGAAGCAATCGAATTCAGAGGCAGCAAGCAATGAAAGCATAAATAATTTCTAACTTGAACAAGTGTTTCTCTCTAACAAAGCTAATAATAATAATAACTCTTACTCTAAGAAAAAACACTTAGAAAATATTTCTAACTTGAACAAGTGTTTCTCTCTATGAACTCTAAAAAATAACTTTGGAATTTGGAGCTTGAGTTCTTCAACTCTTTTCTGCTTTTCGATGACCTTCTTCTTCAGCCTTGAGTATCTCTTTATAGTTAATATTTGGGCTTCAATTTAGTCCTTGTTTAATTCTGAATTGTATCTTGTTCATATTGAGTTTGTAAATTCTTCGAATTGATTTTGTTCTTATTTTGTTTAGATTGAGTTTGTAAATTCTTTACATTGATTCTTCTCATATTTTGTTCAGATTTCGTTTGTAAATTCTTCCGATTGATTATGTTCATATTTTGTTGTAGATAAATCTTGATCAAATCTTCTTCAAATCTTGACCATATCTTATTTTCAACTTGGTCAAAGATTTTCTTCAATTATAAATATGAATCAAATCTTATTTTAGATTTTTATCAATTATAAATTTGAATCAAATCTTATTTTAGATTTTCCTCAATTATAAATCTAAATCTCTTTCATACTCTTTGAAGTCAAATATATTGTTCTCATAAAATTCTTTTGTTATCATCAAAACTCTAAGTATAAAATCAACTTGGTTGCAACAAAAACTGCTGATTATGTGACCTGAGTTTTTTTGTAGTAATATTTAGTATCGGGCCACTTGCTTTTCTCACTAGAGTTTTTAGAGCCCAAATTCGAGTACCATACATATATTTCAGTTATTTTTAGTAAGGGTTCAGTTCTGCTTTTAGAAAGAAATACATATACTTAGAGTTTTCTTATTTTTGGATAAATAGAACATTTTCGATGGAAGACTAATTTCTCAGATTAATCCACTGTTTTAGAATTTCATCAAGACCTTGAGGTTTATTTTTTAATGTTAATTTCACGTTGATGATTCTATTTCTTTTTATTCAATTATATTGTCATTCTGATTGCTTAATTCGAATCTCAATAGGATTGATAAATTTAGTTTGACATAATTCGTTTTCTAAATTAAATAAATTGTAGTTTTCCGACGCTTGATTGTTAACTATAATCTATCAATTATTGTGATGCTTAATCCAATTAAAGAAACATAATTCATGTAGGGTTGATTTACGCTTGCTTGATCAATTTTATAGTCAAACAAGAATAGAATCACAATTTAGAAGTTGATAGAATCTGTGATAGGTATGAAATTCCCGAGCTAATGGATTAGTCGTTCTAATATGTGATTGTAATTCGTTTCTCAATTTGTCTGAACCTGAATTCAAAACCCCCTGTTTATTTTTATTGACTCTAAATTCGGTTAACATTGTCAGAATTCCTTGCGAGACGACTTTATTTGTTTCCCTACACTACGTTTTTTTTACTCGTATCTGACTTGTGTGTGAAAGCGAGTCAAATTGGCGTCGTTAGGGGGACTCTCTGATAACAATATCAACCAATTTTAGATTACTACTAACCATCATAATTTTTTTTTTGTGTTTTGTTGCTTTACAGGTCGTGTAGGCTCGTTGCTAGCTCGTTGCTAGCTCGTGTAGGCTCGTTGCTAGCTCATGTAGGCTCGTTGCTAGCTCATGTAGGTACTTTGCTAGTCAAAAAATTCAGTTTTCAAGCGAGTTTCTCGGATTTTACCCTCAAAATCCTAAATTCCTCCGTTTAGACCACTTTTTTAATTCTTTGAATTTTTATATTCTAAAAAAAAATCCAAAAAATTTGCGTTATCTTTATTTTATTTTTAGAATTTTTTTGTGGTATTTTTATATTTTTCTGGATTTTATTTGACATGGTTTTTAATTTTCCACTTTAATTTTAGTGATAGGGACATTGTTGGAATTTTCAGAGTTGTGTTGTTGCATTGCCTTGTTACATTCTCATGATGCATGACTAGGACCAGTTTTGTGAATCTACATTCCCTTGATCCATAAATAGATAAGACTTTTCATTTACTTGGTAGACTAATAGAGTTGTTAGTGCTAACGAATTAGGTGGTGAAAGTGATTATGTGTTCAATCATACCTTATTTGACTATGATTCTAAGTGTGAGTTCACTAATCAAAATATGGATAATCGAACCTTAAGACAACTTGATGCACCTGATGTCACTTATAATGCATTTTGTATCGAATATCCTAATGTTACTTTACCATTTGAACTTAAATCTGGTTTAGTACACTTGCTTCCAAAGTTTAATGGTCTCACTTTAAGATGCTTCCTAGGACTGGTTGTACTACCTTTAGCAAGTTGGAATGATCTGAATAAGCTATTCCTAGATAAATTCTTCTCTGCCTCCAGACCTGCTTAATCAGAAATGTAATATATGGCATTAGGTAAATTGGCAGAGAATCCTTGCATGAGTATTGGGAGAGATGCAAGAAATTAGTGGCTAGCTGCTCTCATCACCAGATTTCTGAACAATTTCTCATCCAATATTTTTATAAAGGCTTGCTGCCTATGGATAGAAGCATCTTGGATGGTGCTTATGGGGTGGATTCTGCTAGTGGGGGAGCACTTGTCGACAAGACCTCATAAGCAGTAAAAACCTTGATTGAGAACATGTCCACTAATTCTTAGTAGTTTACAACCAGAAAAAATTCAGTGGTGTTGACAAAGGGAGTGAACAAGATTCAAGTTTCTTCCCACCAAAATCTAGAGAATAGACTTTATGAGCTTACTTCATTGGTAAAAAAATTGGAAGTAGGTAAAGCCCAAGCAACAAAGGTCTGTGGTGTTTGAAATTCTATAGAAAATCCTACAAATTCATGTCCTTCATTGTAGGAAGATTCGATTGTTGATACTCCTCACACATATACAATCCTCATGCCAACTATGATATGTCATCTAACAGGTACAATCTTGGTTGGAGAAACCATCCCAATCTGAGATGGGGGAATTCATCTGCGCAGTAACAACCTAGGCAACAACAGCAGAACAACACACTTTCATTAGAGGACTTTGTCAAATAGATGGCTGTCCAAAATCTCCAATTTCAACAAAGAGCAGATTCCACCATTCAGAATTTGGAGACACAGATTGGCCAGCTGGCCAGTACAATTAATTAGATGCAGACTCAAGGATCAAACCACTTCCTTTCCCTCAGAGGGCAGTGAAGACATAGATTTGGAGACACAGATTGGCCAGCTGGCCACTTCAATTAACAAGGTTGCTGAAGGCACTTTGGTACCTGAAATTGTTGATGTTGAGCAAGATATACCATTTCCTTTCCCTCAAAGGGCAGTGAAGACTAAAACAACGGATGAAGCAGATATAGACAATGAGATCTTGGATACATTCAGGAAGGTGGAAGTAAACATTCCCCTCCTTAAAGCAATTAAGCAGATTCCAAGATATGCCAAATTTCTAAAAGAGTTGTGCACACACAAGAGAAAGTTAAAAGGTAATGAAAGAGTTAACTTAGGGCGCAATTTTTCAGCCCTCATTCAGCCTATGCTCCAAAAATGCAAAGGTTCAAAGACTTTTTCCATTCCATATACCATAGGCAATAGTCAATTCAAAAATTCCATGTTAGATTTAGAAGCCTCCATTAATGTTATACCTACATTTGTTTTTAACTTTCTTGCTCTTTGACCTTTACAGAGTACAGATGTTACCATTCAATTGGCAAATAGAACCAATGCTCACCCTACTGGACTGGTAGAGGATGTACTTGTTTGAGTTAATGACTTGATATTTCCTACAAAATTTTACATTATGGACATGGAGGGAGAGACCAAGTCCAATAGGGCGCCTATTATCTTAGGCAGATCGTTCTTGAAAACTACTAAAACAAAAATTTATGTTCATGCTTGAACATTCTCCATGGAATTTTGGGATAGCATTTTAAAATTTAACATCTTTGATTCAATGAAACACCCCATGGAAAAGCATTCTATTTTTCAAATTGAACTGCATGCTAATTTGGTTGATGACACTTACCCTTATATGTTTTCTACTGATTTTCCTTCACTGTTTGATTTTGATGACACTTATACTTGTGATATTTGCACATATACTCTGTTGTGCTATGTTTGTGCTGAGATCGAAGTTGTTTTGCAGGTTGATCATTTTGCTGACATTTTTACTAACATAATTGATTATGCATACTTAGCTTCGGCCGCTAGTGTTCTACTCTCCATTGAGTAGCCACCGACTCTAGAGCTTAAACCATTTCTTGAGAATTTGAAATATGCATATCTAGAGGGGAGTGGAAAGTAACCCGTGATTATTTCAGCCAAACTTGAAGATGAACAAGAAGAGAAGTTGCTGCAAATTTGGAGAAAACATAGGAAGGCAATTAGATAGACCTTTGCTGATATTCATGGTATTAGCCCGTCCATGTGTATGCATAGGATATTACTGAAGGATGGGGGTAAAATCAGTAATGCAGCCCCAAAGGAGGCTTAACCCCTTAATTGAGGATGTTGTAAAAAAGGAAGTGACCAAACTTTTACAAGCTGGCATCATATACCCCCTCTTATATAGTTAGTGGGTGAGTCCAGTACAGGTAGTCCCTAAGGAAATTGGACTCGCAGTGGTTAACAATGAGAACAATGAACATATCCCCACAAGAGTGCAGAACAACTAGAGGGTATGCATCGACTACAGGAGACTAAACCTGGCAACTAGGAAGGATCAATTTCCTTTACCGTTCATTGATCAAATGCTTGAACAGTTGGCTGGTAAGTCACATTATTGTTTTCGTGATGGTTTTTCAGGTTATTTTCATATTCATATCGCACCGGAGGACCAAGAAAATACCACTTTCACTTGTCCCTCCGACACATTTGCAGGAGGATGCCCTTTGGCCTAAGTTGAGAATCTAGTGGTAGATCACTTGAGCATAATAGAAATGGATGAAGATCCAACCCCCATTCAGGATGACTTCCCTGACGAGCAACTATTACAATTGCGTGAGGTAACTTCTTGGTTTGTTGATTTAGTTAATTATCTAGTTGTTGGAGTTCTTCCTACAGATGCATCTAGAGCACAAATCCAAAAACTCCAAAGTGCTGCCAAATAGTATGTGTGGGATGATCCATATATGTGAAAATTATGTAGTGACCAGGTGATTACGTGATGTGTCCCCCACCATGAGGCTCAATCCACTCTTCATTTTTGTCATGCCTCTTAGGTAGGGGGACATTTTGGTCCTTAATGGACAACAAGAAAAGTCTTAGACTCGGGATTTCTTTTGGCTCACTTTGTTTAAGGATGCTTATGAGACTTACTAAACTTGTGAAGAATACCAAATATCAGGAATAGCAATCACTCGTAGGAGTGAGATGCCTCAACAACCTATGTTTTTCTGTGAAGTATTTGATGTGTGGGACATTGACTTTATGGGCCATTTCCCTGTATCTTTTGGTTTTGTCTACATTTTACTTGTTGTTGATTATGTTTCGAAATGGGTGGAGGCAATACCCACTAGGACTAATGATTCTAAAGTTATTGCAGGTTTTTTCAAGTCAAATATTTTCTACAGATTTGGAATACCCTGAGCCATCATAAGTGATCAAGGCACTTATTTTTGCAACCGCACCATGGAAGCTTTGCTTTGGAAGTATGGGGTTGTGCATAGAGTTTCTATACCTTATTATCCCTAGACTAATGGGCAAGCGGAAATCTTAAACATAGAAATTAAACAGATTTTAGAAACGATGGTGCAACCAAACAGGAACGGCTGGAGCTGCCGGTTAGAAGAAGCTCTTTGGGCTCATAGAACAACCTATAAAACACCAATAAGGATGTCCCCTTATCGACTTGCGTTTGGTAAGGCATGCCACAAGCTATTCCATGAGAGCTATGTGCTTGAAGTTGCTACCATAGAAGAACTCTCCTTGGAAAAGCCCACCGATTCGAACTTTCCTTACTCTTATTTTATACTTGTTACTTTCATTGATAACAATGTGTAAATTAAGTGTTGGGGTATCATTTAGGATTTCAAAATAAAATAAAATAAAAAACAAGAAAACAAAAAAATGTGCATTGCATTGCATGCTTTTTCATTAGATTTTGGTGTTGCAAATGTTGTGAGTTATTTGGGATTTGTGGCATGATTGGATAGTATCTCTGCATTCTTGATACAATAAGTTAGATTAGAGCGCTAAATTGTGTATCATCTGTGATAGGTCATTAACCTTTGTGAGATTTTG
This sequence comes from Cicer yamashitae, assembly GCA_037974755.1. Taxonomy (NCBI): domain Eukaryota; kingdom Viridiplantae; phylum Streptophyta; class Magnoliopsida; order Fabales; family Fabaceae; genus Cicer; species Cicer yamashitae. The sequence continues at coordinate 43,685,374 of JBBPBQ010020323.1, read as the reverse complement.
TGTGACACCCTAAACCTCAAATTAATATTAATTTTTATTATTATTATTTTTAAAATAATGAAATTCTTCAAGAAAATATATAAACTTTCAACATTTTTTTTCAAGGTAAAGAGTATCACGTAATCACTAATATGTCACATTAATCCAAAATTTCCATCAAACATATTAACTCGAAGTTATAATATTAGACAACAAAATCCTTTTGAAATACACGTAAATAAGTTTAGTAATAAATGCAAATGTAGTCCCAACCCGATGTCACTATCAGAGCAGGAATTTCCAAAATAAAAGACGTTCAAAAATGACAGTAGCACAATGCATATAATAAGAGTCTTCAAGACAAGATGGCTTTCGCCACTCTGAGGGTACTAGTCATCACTTGCAGCTTGTAGCTCGTATGCGTCCATCGCAAACGCCAAACACAAACAACGAGGGGTGAGTTTTGAAATCATGTAACAATATAAGATAAACAAGGAGAACACGCAAGTAGTCAAAATAGCACAAATAAAGAGAAACATTCAAGAACATAATATCAAAGGTTAATCTAATTCAATCACAATAAAACAGTCACAAGGATGAAATGTTATGCATGTCCTATACTCTATACTTCTTCATCATTTGGTACCATTCTACTCTGAAGTAGTTGGTTAGGAGGCCTGATATTATGCCACTACAGGAGTGGGTGGACAATTCATGAATGGCCAAGTCCTCATAGATCCCCTCAACTCAACTTGAGACACATATACGCGATAATCGAGGTACTCTTGTGTTGCCCGGTAGCTCCCTGCCTTAGGGAATAACCCACTAATCCACTTAAGAATTTCCCACCAGAGATACCCCCAATGTCTATCAGTCTTACCTTACAGTTCGACTGTAGCCTTCCATGATCATGCTCATTCAGTTGTACTTCCCCGAATTACTAGGTTTGTCAGATCCTCCCTATATGATGACAAAATAGTCTTCACTCCAAAACCTACAACATCTATTTCATACTTATTCGATTATCACAACTCAACAAGTCTCAATTTGAATTCATAATACTCATTAGAATTTACATCATTATATATGTATATCAGTGAATCACAATAAAATCTCAATATTTGGTCTACACCATTCACAATGCACAATCTAGTCCTATCAATCACAGAATAGGAAATCAAACAAGTGGTGCAGTCAAGTAAAATCATAAAACCAGAGTACTCAATTACATATCATTCATACAATAACAATTAGTTTAAGATTCCATAAAATTAAATATAATGCAATCTTGATATAAATTATATCACGTCAATTCTATAGGTTTCTAAATTATATTTTAGTTCTCATTGTTACCATTCATATATTAATTAATTTTTATTACTCAATAGGGCTCGACCGTACGTAGTAAGCCCCGGATGAATCTCTCGGAATTATGGCATTCCCGTACATCCCACGTTATATTATACTCATAAAATTGAATCTCCTCTCACCCCTTACCTCGAGTGAAGATTTCGCCAATGAATCTGATCTGTTAATTTGCCGCTCTTCGTCGGCCGTCGTCTCTAATAATCCTCGAGAAAATTATTGCCACGCAACCACCAAATATAAATAAATTACTTACTAAAAATAAACAAATAAATTATCTACTATTTATAATATAACCCAAAAATATATTTGATTGTAACAAAAGTTATTGAATACCAAAATTACTTCTAAAAACAGCTTCTAAAAAAATCAATTTTTAATTCTTTTTTTAAATGTAACAAATAAATATAAACTTACAAAGTTGTTATTTTATTTTAAAAAAGTAATTATTTTACGATAAAATTATAGCACTCATCCTAAAAATGTAAAATACTAAACCACTTTTTTTTAAAAAAAATACATAACAAATGGACCTAAATAAAGTTTGGAGTGTCCCCTAATTATTTAAAGAAGTGATTACGTAAATTGATATCTGAAATTATAAGTGTCGATCAAATTAGTTCATAAATTTTGTAAATTGGCAAATATATTTTTTAAATTGTAAAATATCAATCAACATGGTCCATATTTAAACTTCTATCCTTAAGAAACTGTGATGTATGTGTTAATCAAATATGTTAGCTCCTGAGTTGATTTTATATCAAAATGTCATCACAACATCAACTAATTTTCCTATGAAATTTAAACATTTCATGGATTAATTTGTCAATAATTAGTCCATACATAATGACAATTATTCACAAAAATTTCTTTGAGATGACCAAAAGTTATTGACAAATTTATCGATGGACTATTTTGATTGATATTTTACAATTTCATATATGTATTTATCAATTTGTAAAATTTAAGAACTAATTTGATCGACACTTGCAATTTCAGTGATTAATTTGTCTATTCAATGTTTTTTAAAGTTTGTACCATCCCCATTAAACCTGATTAATTTGGTTCACTAATTTCTTAGTTCTTATATATACACTCCTTCGGGTCTAAGGTTTCCTGTTTTCCCTTTTCTATCTTTCTCTACATGTTCAAATGCGTAAAACCCTCATCATCTTTTTTTTTTTATTCTTTTGTTTCTTACAATACTTTTCTTCCTTCTCTAAGATTATTATTAGGCATATAAAAACTGAAACTAAGTGTATGTTTAGTTTGACGAGAAGTGATTTCGGTTAAAAGTGTCTTGGTTGTAAATTGATGTTTGTTTGGATGGATAAAAGTGATTCTTAATAATTAATTTTGTTTGAATAGTTTGAATAAAAATTGATTTGAGAATTTACTTAAATTAAAAAATTGAAACACATTATATATTAGGAAAATAATATAATATTGAGATAAACAAAAGTTCACTGAAAATAGAAAAATAAATAAAAATGATTTAAGCAACCACAAGCAGTAAGACTAGACAACATAAATATGATTTCTTCTCTAGTAATACAAATGGCATTTTGTTTGAGTTTCTAGTGATAAGAAAATAATTGTTCAATAAAAATGGGATAAAATTAATTAGAGATATATACCAAAAAAATTAATCTCCTCTGCCTTTGATCAATGTTGTATTAATTATCTAGCATTATAATGATGATTTAGATTTTGACTATAAAAGCTATTTGACAATACTATAACGGCTATCTATTTGACACTACCGATGGATTGTACATTGATGTGTGGAACCATAATGGATGATAAAAGTAAAAATTAATAAAAATTTCAAATCTCTCTGATTTTTTTTTTTGAACAACAGGTAAAGAACGCGTCTAGTAAATGCGGAGCACATGAGTGTGAATTTGGAAAAGCTATAGTTGCCTAGAAGGTTAAAAGAGATGTATAGATTTTCAACTATAATATCTAAGCTTAGATCTATACTATTGCACACCCTCTGGTATATTTTCAAAATTATAAAGAAATACTATAATGAGTTATATAAGTATATACACCTGATCCGTCTTAAATTTATAAAAGAAAATTAATCAATAAAAATAGACGTATGAATTCCAAATTTTAAATATATATATATATATATATATATATTTAATTTTTAATCTAACCTTTTTTTTATATTCAAACATAAGAGAAGTATATCTAATAAACAACAACATGTACGAGTAAATTATAATAAATAATGAATGAAACAGTGATGTTATTAAATGGAAAAAGAAGGAATGTAGCACTACTATTATTAAATGGCATTTAATAAAATTGGTTGATGACAGCCGCTTAAGTTGGATTGGTTGATCACCAGCATTTAAGTTGTGCAACTAGAACATTAGTACATGCACATAGGCTCCAAATTTTGTATAGTATACTTAGAATTTTATCAAATTGTATTATATTCTTAATTTTTTACATTCAGACCAAATTACTTTTGCATATTGAAATAATTGAATGTATAGAAATAGTTAAATTTTATAATAAAAAAATATTCATGTTAAAAAAATTGAAAAAAATAATTATTAATTGTAATAAGTTTGTAAAAACTAAATTATATATGATAATTGTTGTGTGATTTGACATACGCTAATTTGTAATGAATATGAGTAATGAATATGATTGAATGTATAGAAGTAGTTAAATTTTATTAAAAAAAATATGTTAAAAAAAATTTAAAAATATAAATAATTATTATATGGAATAATTGTGGTATGTGTGGTTTGATATATGTTAATTTGATGAATTCAGTGACATGACAACTATGTTAATAAATATGTTCATCTCATTCATAAATATAGTTATGTGGTTGTGATTTTGGATTCTATAACCGTTGTATTTTATTAGTATAATTATTTGTATGAATAAAATTGTGGTTGTTGTGTCATCGTATATCGTATATGAATTGTGGTTGTTGTGTCATCATATATCGTATATGAAGGTGACGTGATATCTATCTAACTTTTTTTTTTCATGAATTAACCTAACAAAAAAAAGTATGTTAAGACGATTTGTTTTGTTGTTATGCACAAAATAATTTATTCAACATCTACATCTGGTAAATTTCTACTGTAACAACAATCTATGATCATAGTGAAATAAACATCTTTACCTAACATGTTTAGTCTATTATCAATTTATCATAGTGAAATAAACATATTTAGCCAATTCTGCAACTCTTTATCTACACTTAATAACTAATTTTGTATAAATAATTTTGTTCAGATAATTTGAATAAATATTGTTTTGAGAATTTATTATGTTTAAATGCAAATTAAAAAATTGAAACACATTATATATTAAGAAAATAATATAATATCTTAATAAATGAAAGTTCACCAAAAAATTAGAAAAATAAATTAAATTGATTTAAATAACCACATGTAGTTACTTAAAAGAAGATAACATAAGTATGTTTTGATTTGTTTGTTTATTGGTATCCTTAATTTTTTACACTCCGATTAAATTAATATACAATTAAATTTTATAATAAAAAAATATTTATCTTACAAAATTAAAAAAAGAATAGTTATTAATTGTAACAAGTTGAAAACTAAATTATATATGATAAACATGCAGTTGTGTAGTTTGATATATGCTAATCAGATATGATAAATATGATTGAAATTACTCATAATTCATATGTAAAATTAATTTTATCACATGAATATAATTGAATGTACGAAAGTAATTAAACTTTATAAAAAGATATTTATATTAAAAAAATTAAAAAAATAATAATTATTAATTGTGACAAGTATCTGAAAACCAATTTAGTTAGGACAACGATGATTTGTGTGTGGATTGATATATATTAATCGATTGTGGTGTAGGTGGTTGTAATTTTGGTGGTGTATGTGGTTATAATTTTGGGTTGTAGAACCGATATATTTTAATAGTAAAATTATTTGTATGAATAGAATTGTGATCGTTGTGTTATAGTTGATTTGAGTCTAATATATGAATGTGGTATAATATCTGTATGAATTAATCTAATGTGGTTGGTGTGTTATAGTGATTTGATTCTATGAATATAACATGTATATTTTTCTTGTTACATGAATTAACCTAACAAAATGGTATGCATCGTGTGTGTACCGAGTTTGTCCGCCAGCGTGGAATAACGTAACCATGAGTTTTTTGGGAGTTCACCGTTGGAGTTATGCCAAGCTGTAATCACTGTTGCTTGGAGATCATGTGGCACAGTGGACCCCATTTAATGAACCCATATTGAGTTCACCGTTGTAGATGCTCGAGCATCTCCAGCGACGGTGAACTCAATATAGGTTCATTAAATGGGGTCCACCGTGCAACATCATCTCCAAGTAACTCATTCATTTTTTACTTCAACGGTGAACTCAACATGGGTTCATTAAATAGAGCCCACTGTACCACAAACAAAACCATATTAGGTCCCACAACTTTAATTTATACATTAATATTTTAATTATATTTTATTTTATTATAACTTAAAATATTAATTTAAATATTTCAATTAATATTATTATACATTATTTTAATTTAAATTTAAAATAAAATTGAACTTAAAATTTTTATAACAATAATAAAAATTAAATGTTAAAATACATGACATAAATAATTAAAAATGATAAAAGTAAATAATAATAGGGTAACAGTCATAAATTTATTATTATTAATAAAATAATAAAAAAGGTAACGGATATAAATTTATTATTATTAATAAATTAATAAAAAAGGTAACGGTTATATGAAAGTACCGTTCCAGAGTACCGTGATTACAGCTTGGCACAACTCCAAACTTTCAAAAAACTCACTTTTACCTCACTCCACGCTGGCGGACGAACTTATTTTACTCCCATTGGAGATGCTTTTAGTTTTACTAACATAATAGGAATGTATTATATTCTTTTTATTAATTAAACACCTATTTTTTTGTGGGTGAGGAAAGTCGTTAAAAAAAACAATATTCTAATCACTACGTGCATCACAGTTAACATATGTCAAAACGGGATACGAGACTCATATAGCCGGCTCCTAACGGGTTATGGGTTTCACTGGACCGAACTAAAAAGTTTGTTTTGATATGGACTAATAAAATGCTACCCGAGTCCGACCCTAAACGGATTGCCGATTGAGTGGGTAACCCACACATTTTTTATAATATTTTTTTGATTCATTATATTTTTAATTTCTTTGCAACTTTTTTAATTTGAAAATTTTCTTTGATGTCCATTTAAAAAAAAATTATGGTATACTACAAGTATAAATCAATTTGAATGCTCATTTTCTTTCGTGCCCATTTAAAAAAAAAGGTTTACTCTTTATTCACAAACTAAGTTTGAATTTTCTAATTAACACAAACTCAATTCAAAATTTTCAAAACAACACACAAATTTAAATAAACTCAAATTGTCCAAAAGTTAGAGATATTATCTGACATAACACAAATGAATTTAGATTTGTTTAACATAACCCAAACTCAAGCCAAATTCAAATAGAGTGCTAAATAGTTCTAATGTAACTCTAAGATAAGTGTTTTTAGACTCCTTGAGCAATGTTCACATTTTACAAAGTGTTATGATTGTCCACTTGAAAAAATAAAGAAATTAATTGTTAAAAATATATAACCAACTAGAGATAATATTCTATCACAAAAAATAATATATATAACCAAGTAGTTGAATATCTTTTGAACCTGCCAATTTTACTAATTTTATTTTTTAAAATTAATTATGTGGAATATGAACTATCCGATACCATGCACGCAAACCTGAATAGGTAACAATATTTTTTTTTTTAAATTGATTATGTGGGACGTGGATCCAGTAATCATTCAGGCTAACACGAGAATAGGTATCAGGACCCAAAATCAATAAAATCTTCAATTAAATTACTAGATTCTTTCCGATTATAACTTTCTCAACCCTTTATTCTCTCCGTAATTACTCATATTAGATTTTGACTTTAGAACCATTCGAAGATGCAATTCTTTTTGCATGTTTTATCATGTAAATGCAACAAGAAGCCTAATTCATGCACATAAACTATTTGACTTTAGATAAGGCAACTGGAAGTGGAAAGCGACAAAAGCCTAATCATTACAGCGGCTAATAAACCGAGTATTTTCTGTGTTGTAGAATGGTGAAAGTTGAAACCCTTGTAAGGATAAATCTCTCCTCTTGTTCATATTATTTCGTTCTCCAACAACAGATTCATTCTCGTGCTTTCCATTTACTCAAGGTTCAGTGGTTCTTAACGTATTCATTATATGGATATGTACAGGTTGTGGGAGAAAGGTGGGGATCTCTTGGTGAGTTGACTGTATCTGTTGCATCGAAAGCAGCTGCCCCAGCTCGGGCTCATCTACATGCTATAAAAAGTAGACAAAGAGGGGTAACTGGAGAAAATTCACAAGATTCTGGTAAGACTATCCAAAGGGATTCTAAAAGGGTAACTTCGAGAACATATAGAAAACTATTGCATATTGTTTTCTCTCTTCTTTAGAAGAATTCTATTTTGAATAAATTGTTATGGGTGTTAATCTAATTTTTCTGAAATTATGAAGCATACTCTGTTACACTTCACTGAATTTTGATAATGAAACTCTGGCAGGACTACATAAAAAGTGCTTCTCTTCGGCACCATGAAATGAAAGTACCTAAAGTTCAAGATTCTTTATCTTGGGGAAAAAAGCACAAAAGCCAATTTTTTGGTGCTGAGGGTGCTGAGATAATCTCTGCTGCAGCATCTAGCTTAAATAAATTTGCTAATGACGGAAGCTTTATGCGTGAGTTAGTTAGTAAGGAGAGTGGCAATTCGGATGGCTCTGTTTTGGAAATTTTTGAAGCTGAAAAGGTTTCTTCAGATGTAAACACACCTGGTGAAAGAAATGCAGCAGTGAAGAATAAGATGAGTGCAAACCAGTTGGCAGCAAAGGCTATGCAACTTCATTTGAAAGGAAAGAATGAAGAAGCTGACAAACTAATGGTAAGGCCATGAGAGGAGAGACTACGCACTCTTTTCTAGACTGTGTCTCTGTCTCTCAATATATTGTCTACAAATAGCATATCCTTCTAGCTTCATGATTATTTTGATGCAATCAATTGTGCGCTTTTTGTTCTTGTTTTGGTGGGCAGGAAGAAGCAAAGGTTTTGAACACAAAGGAGGGAAATGAAGAAGATCCTACAATTAGATCAAGAACCGATGGAAGTTCTAGAAGAGAAGGTATTTTTCTATCTTGAATTTCTCGTATTGCAGCAAAACATAGTCCGATTTATTGTCTTTGATTTTTTTGCTTATATTTCTTTGTACGCTCATAAACATGATTGTTGTGTTGCATCAAATGTATTGATTTCTACAACTTTATGCATTCTTAACTTTTCTTTTGATTTTGACAATGACATTTTACTTTATTCAAGGTATGCTATGCAGAGGATATCTGTTGAACAGAAGAAAGGAGAGGATGATGCTGATATGCATCTTGCTCGTAATATAATGCAGAACAAGCAATTTAAGGTTTCTACGCAGGCGGATGATGAATACGACTTTGAAAGAGGAGAAGAAGCCGGGAGGTGATGACCCCAGGAATATCCAAAAAAAGATGAATGCAAATCGATTCTTGACCCAGAAAGAACGTTGCCTCTTTTGTTTAGAGAATCCAAATCGGCCTATGCATCTTGTCATGTCCATTGCAAGTTTCACATATCTTATGTTACCACAGTGGCAACCTGTGGTGCCTGGTCATTGTTGTATTCTACCCATTCCGGTGAGTTTAATTTCTACTACCATTAGTCTTTCTTTAACAGTTGAAAGAAGCATGAGCTTGTTGTTTATAATTGAACACAATCACTATAATATAAGTGAATAAATTCTTTGATGGATGACTTTTCATTGGAAGTAACCTGAAGTTGTAAGGTTGTATAAATGTGATATGAATTTAAAGTGGATGAATTGATTTTTTAGTCAATTGATTGTGCCAAAAAGAACTCTATTATTTTTAATTTTTAATTTTATTTCATAGACTCTTACGTTTGCAACTTTTATTTATCCTTAATACGGCAGCATGAATCAGCTACAAGAACCGTGGATGATAATGCGTGGGTAGAAATTCAAAACTTCAAGAAATGCCTTATTATGATGTTTGCAAAGCAAGGTAAGGAAATAGTATTTCTTGAAACTGGGATGGGATTGGCACAACAACGGTGCCATTGTATGGTTGAGTGCATTCCTTTATCCCAAGATATTGTTAAAGAGGCTCCTTTATACTTCAAGAAGGTCAGATGTCGAAATGCTTGTTAGATTATTGTTATGGTATACTTTGTGTTAGATTATTGTTATGGTATACTTTGTGTTAGATTATTGTTATGGTATACTTTGTTATGTGTTATGTGAAGGGGTATGATTATGCTTGTGTGATTAATTGATATGATTATAATTGTCTGTACTTTAGGTTAGATGACTTGAACCGTGTGAGTCATAGTTCCGTTCAGTTTATAAGTTTATTTGTTAAAATGATGTATAACCCATTCCCCTAGTTTTCATTTAATATTATTGTTATTTCCGTGCTTTTTATGGCTTTTGATGTAAGATCCGTTTAAATCATGCTTGTTTGTTGATTGCACTTTTCCGTCCGTTTTTAAATTAACTTCAATCGCAGGCAGTTGATGAAGCAGAAGATGAGTGGAGCCAACACAACGCCAAAATACTCATTGATACAAGTCAAAAGGTTTTGCGCAATTCAATTCTGAAGCACTTCCCATATTTTCATGTAGAATTTGGTCTAAACAAAGGTTTTGTTCACGTTATCGATGATGAAAAAGAGTTTAGGAGTAGTCTGGGCTTGAATGTCGATGATGAAAAGGAGTTTAGGAGTAGTCTTGGCTTGAATGTCATTAAAGGCATGCTTCATTTGGCCGAGGAAGACATGCATAAACTTCAAAGATACGAGACATTGGGGGTAAAAAAAGCAAGCTGTTGCTAGCTTTTCTAAAGAGTGGGAACATTTTGACCGGACAAAGCAGCTACAAGAAACATCTAAACAACATATTTTACAGATTTGGCTACATTGACATTTTACGAATTATCTTTACTGCCTACTATATCGGTTAACTCATACATGTGACATATTGAGAGAAATAAATTATATATTTTAACATTGATCATATCTGTTTCTGCCAATTATTAGAAGAATTGGTTCCTTTTTGTTTAAGGAGACCGCTAACGAATGTCGTTGGGACATTGCAATCAAAAAAGTAAATTTTTATTGTAAAATGTTGTAATATAGGCTAAATAGAGTTAGTAGTTGGTTGCACAGGTGTGCAAAATATATAGTTAATTAAACTGCATTGATAAATTGGGTTGTACTGCACTAGCAAAATCCAAACCAATAAAATGGTTTATGAACTGCACTATAAATTTAAAAATATCGGTTAACTAAACTTTTTAAAAAAAAAAAAACCAGTTTGAACCACTTTCAAACCTTTTTGTAATCAAAATCATAGAATAATTGTTTTTACTAATACATCAAAAAACTAAACCCTAGCCCCAAAATTCAAAATGTTTGAACCCTAACCCCAAACCAATTTGTCCTCTGCTCTCCCCTACTCTCTCAGCGGTGGTGCAACATCTTTGACATTGTAACCCTTCGCATTTCACCTTCGACGTAACCCTTCTCGTCTTCGTCGCAACTTCGCCATCGCATCTCAACTTCTCTACCACCGTAAGTGTCGCGCACCACTTATGTTTTACTCGCCATTCTTGTTTCTCGTTTTTGTTTCATTTTTCATTTTCGTAAATTGCATATCAAATAGAGTTTCATTTTCGTGAACTGCATAGCAAACAGAGTTTCATTTACTGCTCATTCTCCATGTGGTGAGTTAGGGTTTTCATTTTTTTTTCTAATTTAGGATTTTTCCTTCTAATTTAATGTTGTGTGTTTAGTTTTTTTGATCATTTTCAATTTTCAAATTGCTTTGGTTTTAGATCTTGTGTTTTCTAAGATTGGATTTGTGTTTTCTAAAATTGGATTTGTTTCGTTGCTCTTCAAATATTGAAGGTAAGAAAACTGTTGTTTTACATGGATTTGTTTCATTCATCTTCAAATCATGTGTAGGTTGAATGAATCTTTAAGAAAAATTGTGTTGATTTTTAATGATTCTATTGAAGATCCATTTGTTGAATCAATTTGTCAAAACAAAAAACAAAATAGCAGTACTAATCATATGTTATTCTAATAATGGCCATGTGATTGTGATGCCTTCTTATTAATTTTATAATCCATGCAGAATAACTGTCAAATTTTACTATGTGGAAAATTGTCAAACATGATGATTAGTCATTTGTAATTGTAGACCCGTTTAGAAGGTAAAAGTGACCCATATAACTCTTACCTGATACGAAGTATTTTACAAAAAACCATGTGGGGAGGTTAATAACTCATGACAGGAACAACTTCACTTGTCTAATTCACAAAGATGAAAATCATCATAGTTGAGCAAAGTGGGTGTTTTCCTTTTTTTTTTTTTTATAGATCATGCAAATCACTATCTGATTGTATTGATTTTATGATTTTTTTTTTCATTGCATATAGACTTCTTAATAATCGATTCATAGGCTGCAAAAAAACAATGAACCAGAAGATAAAAGATAATGCTATGTACTAGATAATGAGATGTTCAAGTTTGTTTTCCTATCTATTATAAAAAACAATGTTCATTTTATGTGTTTTTATTTTTCACAACATCAAAACAAAATTCTTCATTTTTGCACTGAGCCATTTAATGCAGCATTCTGGGATTTTAACTTTGCACACATTCTCTACGCCTTTTTTGTAGTCTGCTTTATTGAGTGGTTTCAAAAAGAGAGAAAGCATAGGATCATTGCATTTGATTCATTAGTTCAATCATTTTATATATTTCATTGGTATAATTGCTTCCGCGGTCCCTTAACCTAATTTCAGTAACACTTCAGTCCTTTATCTTTTTTTTCTTCTTGATTTAGTCTTTTATTTAATTTTAAGTAACAATTTGATTCTTTATATCTTAAAATATCAACAATGTTATTCTTTTTTTTATAGAAACATATAAAATTCATTAAAATCTTCAAACAAACCCATAAAATTCAATATCAATTTCAAGAAAATTCATATATTCATCAAATGCATAACTCAAATATTCAAATAAACTCATATTTTCATCTCCAACAACATCAAATTCATCAAATAAAGAATGAAAATATGAGTTTATTTGAAGATTTGAGTTATGAATTTGATGAAATATGCATTATATTGAAGATGATAATTGATTTTATGGGTTTTGTTTGAAAATTTTAATGAATTTTTTGAAATTTTGTAAAAAAAAAATGATAATATTGTTGACATTTTAAGACATAAAAGATCAAATCGAGAAAAAAAAAAAAAGACAAATGATTGAAGTGTTACCTGAAATTAAGTTAAGGGACCGCGAGATCCATTATACCTATTTCATTCTATTGAGCACCAATATTTTCTCGTGATCCTTTTTCTCTCAGTCCATCACGTTTTGAATGAAAATGCTTCGCATGAGGTTTGTTATATTTAATTTTTTATTAACTCGGTTTCTAATTTTTTTATTACTGTCTGAGTTTATTTTATTTTATTTTATTTTATTTGAGTAATGGAGTTTTACTTTTATATTTGAAGGACTCTTCATATAAACCATTTAAATTCAAAGGTTAATATAAAAGCTAAGGAAACATTGAGAAAGGATATCAACTCATGTTTTAGTATTTTATTCACTAACCTGGTGCGGAAACAAAATTAGTATTAATATTAAGGACAAATAGTAGAAGAAGGAGATAGATATATATCAAAAAATACTTTCTTCCCAATATGTCGCTAGTTGTTTGGCCTCAGTTACACTCGCTAATAATTGATACCGTACTATCATGCATTGCTGAACTATTTCAATTCTTCAATTATTGTTCGAATGATTGTTAAACTCCTAGATAATATCTACATATGTATAAAGTTTGATGTCAACCTAAATTTAGATAATTATCAGTACATAAATGTTGCCTTTGGTAGGTGGCCTAAACATTAAAATTTCGGTTTGCAATGAGGAGGGTATTGTTGTAGTTTTTGAAATTTAGTTGAATGATTTATGTTGTAGTTTTTGAAATTTATCTTTTAAGAGTTGAAACTTAATTGTAGTTTTCATTATCAAAGAAGAGAAATGTTTTCACTGCATCATTAATGAGGAGGCTACTGTTGTCGCACATTATTAGTGTTTGAGCTTATGGAGTCGAATCATGAAACATTAAAAATCATAATTTTTCAAATAAATTCACTATTTATTGACTCAAAATCATTAAAAATAAGTTTTTATTACAAATAATACAACTAAACTTTAGAACCAATTTTTTTTATTTAAAAAATTACTTAAAAACTGATTTTAAAATCAATATTTTAAAAAATTCACTAAAAATCGGTTCGAATTAGTTTTAATAAAACTGGTTTGAAATTGGTTCAAACATATTAAATCGGTTTATAATTATAAATCAATTTTAAACTAAACTATAACTGGTTCAAAAACTAACCTGTTTTTTTTTTTAAAGTGAATTTTAAAAACTGAACTGTATAAGAATGAAGATGTTATCCTTATATGCGACATTGCAGCTATTTAAATAAAATATCACTCAACAATTGAAAGCTGGGTTCTACAACCTATGATATTAATCCCATGTTTAAAAGCCTATGATAGTAATATCGTTGGTATTAGATTAGCACAGTGACATGTTCAAGTTTTCTTAATCTTGTCTCATTTACACATAAGATTATGAGCAATAGGAGAGCTTAACCTCTCTTCATGTTTGCTATGTAAATTATTAAATCTCGTTAACATATCCATGATTATATATGTGCTATGATTAGATGTGAGGGTCATTTTGAAATTGTGTTATTGGGAGTAATACACATATTATCTTGGTTATTTTATTGTCTAGTATATACTTAAGACCCTCATATACTCTATGAGCAAATATTCAACACTATTCTAGTTGAGGTTCTTTATTTAATTTATTTTGGTTTCAAAAGGGCAGCCATGACCAAACAAACTTTGGTGTCCATGTTGAAGCAAAGCATGTAATTAGAAATGGGAATGTGTGTTGAGTTTAATCCATAACTGCCATTTAGAGGGTTGTTATACATAGTTAGTTAGTTAGTTAGTTGCCTTGCATAAAACTATAAAAGGCCTATATAACTAACATCTTATAATGAATGAATTGTAATGTGTAAATAATAAATTTTTTTTTTCTGTGAAGATCAATCCTTTTTCTGCAAAACATCTTTCTTTCTTTTCTCTTCTTACCCGCTGCGCATTATCGTTTTGTTCCAACAATTGGCATCTAGAGCTGGGTTAAAATCAAGGGAAACACGAGTGAAAAGTGAGGGGAACAATCAAGGGAAACACAGAGTGATAGATTCTTGATAGGCATAATGAATAGCAATGGTTTTGGATCACATATTCTGGTTCTTGATAGCAAGAACTGGGATTGATGGAGTGCATTGATGAAATCTTTATTTGGAGCACAAGAAGTGAATGAAATTGTGTAGGATGGCTATGAGGACTTGGTAGAGAATCCAACTGATGCACAGAGGAATGCATTCAAGGAAGCCAAGAAGAAGGACTGCAAAGCTTTGTTCTACATTCAGCAGAATGTTGACAACCAACATTTTGAGAAGATTTCGAAAGCCACAAGATCCAAAGAAGCATGGGACATCTTAGAAAACTATCACACTGGTGGAGAAAAGGTGAAGAAAGTGAAGCTACAATCCTATAGAAGAAAGTATGAGATGATGTAGATGGAAGCAGATCAGAAGGTAAGTGATTACTTCTCAAAAATAATAGCCATAGTCAATCAAATGAAAACTTGTGGGGAGAACATTACAGATCAGATGGTGGTAGAAAAGGTGATGAGATCTTTAAGTCCAAAATTCAATTTCATAGTTATAGCTATTCAAGAAGCAAAGGATGTGAAAACTATGAAAATTGAAGAGCTGCAAAATTCATTGGAAGCACATGAGCTCCTGGTGTTTGATAGAAATTCTGAAAGATCAGTTCAACAAGCATTTCAAGTTCAAACTACCAAGAAGGAGGGAAACCAGAAGGACTTCAAGAAAAAGGGAAAGAGAAGAGAAAATTGGTCCAACAATGGCAAGAACAAGATTGAAGACAAAGCTGAAACTTCAAAGAAAGGGGGTTCTGGCAAAAGTCAGAACAAGAAGAAGGATTTTGACAAAAGTAAGGTACAATGCTTCAACTGTGAGAAGTATGAGCACTTTGCAGATGAATGTTGGTTCAAGAAAGATCAAAAGGATGATGAAGAAGCAAATCTGGCTCTTGGGGATGATTCCAGTACATTGTTGATGATGGCTACTACCAGTGATGAAAAGATCAAGAATGAAGAGTGGTTTCTTGACTCTGGATGCTCAAACCACATGACATCACATAGATAATGGTTGACAAGTATTGATGCTAGCAAGAAAACAAGCATAAAACTGGCTGACAGCAGAAACCTAATGGCTGAAGGTAGTGGAAATATAGTGATCAAAAGCAATGATGGCAAAAGAATCATTATTGCAGATGTGATGTATGTCCCTGAGATGAAGTGTAATCTCATGAGCATTGGTCAATTGGTGGAGAAGAGATTCTCAGTGACTATGGATGGTGACTCTTTGAAGCTGTTTGATGCAAAGAAGAAGTTGGTGCTCAAACCGAACATGTCAAAAAATAGAACCTATAGATGCAACATTTCAAGTGAGAAAATGATGTGTATGTCTGCAGCAGTTAGTGAAGATGTTGAAGGCTTATGGCACAAGAGGTATGGTCACCTAAACTTTAGAAGTCTTAGTGATTTGAATTCCAAAGAACTGGTGTATGGGCTGCCAAAGCTGAATGTCAAAAAAACTATTTGTGAAGTATGTGTGAAAAGTAAGCAAAACAGGTTCCCATTTGTGTCTGAAGCACCTAAAAGAGCTACTGCAGCACTGCAAGTGGTCCACTCTGATATATGTGGTCCTTTTGAAGTATCATCATTGGGGGGAAGCAGATACTTCATCACTTTTGTTGATGAATTTACAAGAATGATGTGGCTGTATACAATCAAGCTTAAGAGTGAAGCATTAGAGGTATTCAGGAAATTCAAGAGCTTAATTGAAAAAGAAAGTGACCAATCTATTAAGATCTTGAGAACTGATGGTAGAGGAGAATACACCTCAAAAGAATTTGAAGATTTCTGTGTCAATCAAGGTATTTTGCATGAAGTGACAGCTCCATATACACCTCAGCACAATGGACTTGCTGAGAGAAGAAACAGAACCCTATTGAATATGGCAAGAAGCATGATCAAGCAGAAAAACCTACCACACAACTTCTGGGGTGAAGCAGTCACTGCAGCTGCTTATATCTTAAACAAATGCCCTACAAAAAAGCTGAATCTGAAGGTTCCAGAGGAAGCTTGGTGTGGAAGAAAGCCGAGTGTGAAGCATTTCAAGGTTTTTGGCTCATTGTGCTATAAGCATGTACCAGATGTTAGGAGAAGCAAACTTGAAGATAAGAGTGAGATTATGATACTTATAGGCTATCATCCCACAGGTGCCTATAAGCTTTATAATCCTGTAACTCAAAAGGTGCATATCAGTAGGGATGTAATTGTGAATGAGTCTGAGAAGTGGAAATGGGAAGAGGAACCAGTGTACAACGAAGAGAATCAACAAGGTTGCATTTATCCTGATTCCAGTTATGAATCAGAGGATGAAGAAGTGATCAGTAATGATGCAGGTGAACCAGAAGAAGTGGCAGCAGCAGTGAGACCTCAAAGAATTAGACAAATTCCAAGCAGGCTGAATGATTGTGAATTAATTTCTGATAATGCAGTAAATGATGAAGGTGATATCATTCACTTTGCATTGTTGGCAGACTCTGAACCTCTCAATTATAAAGAAGCATTGAAGATAGATGTATGGAGGAAAACTATGATTGAAGAACTCCAATCAATTGAGAAGAATCAAACATGGGAGCTAGTTAACTTGCCAGACAAGAAAAGGAAAATAGATGTGAAGTAGGTCTTCAAACTGAAATTAAATCCTGATGGGAAAATTTCAAAACATAAGGCCAGGCTGGTAGCTAGAGGATTCTTACAGAAACATGGTATTGATTACAATGAAGTGTTTGCTCCAGTTGCAAGGCTTGAGACTATAAGATTAGTGGTGGCTCTAGCTTGCAAGAGAAGGTGGTCACTCTACCATTTGGATGTAAAATCAGCCTTTCTAAATGGTCCACTTGAAGAGATTGTGTTTGTGTCACAACCCCCTGGATTTGAAATACAAGGCAAGGAAAACATGGTGTATAGACTACATAAAGCCTTGTATGGTTTGAAGCAGGCCCCTAGAGCCTGGAATAAGAGGATCGATCAGTTCCTAATTCAGATCAGCTTCACAAAGTGTTCAATAGAGTTTGGTGTATATGTTTAGAGTTCAAGTGCAGAAGAAACAATGATAATCTGCTTATATGTGGATGATTTGCTCATCACTGGAAGCAAAGCATCAGAGATTGAAAGGGTGAAAAACAAGCTGAAATCTGAATTCGAAATGACTGATCTAGGTGAACTCTCATTCTTCCTAGGAATGGAATTTCTTAAGTTGAAAACAGGAACAGTTATGCATCAGCAGAAGTATATAGGTGAACTGCTGGAAAAATTTGAGATGAATAGCTGCAATTCAGTTTCAAATCCATCAGAGACAAGCTCAAAGATTGATGAGTGCAGTGAGGAAGAAAGGGTTGATCCAACACTGTTCAGACAAATGGTTGGCTCACTGCGATATCTGTGCAACAGCAGGCCTGACATCTGCTACTGAGTCAGTGTAATTAGCAAATTCATGAATGATCCAAGGAAGACTCACTTGATAGCTGCTAAAAGGATACTTAGGTATGTAAAAGGCACAAAGGAGTTTGGTCTGCTATTCCCTAATGGCAACCAAGGTGAAGGAAGTGAACTCATTGGATACTCGGATAGTGATTGGTGTGGGGACATCACAGATAGAAGGAGTACATCTGGTTATGTTTTCAAGTTCAATGAAGCAGCCATATCTTGGTGTACAACGAAGCAACTAGTGACTGCACTTTCATCCTGTGAGGCAAAATATATTGCAGGTACATTTGCAACTTGTCAAGCAATGTGGCTGGATTCAGTGATGAAGGAACTAAGGTGTGAAGTGATGAAGCCTCTTACACTCAGAATTGATAACAAGTCAGCAATTAGCCTTGCTAAAAATCCAATCTCACATGGCAGAAGTAAACATATTGATACAAGGTTCCATTTCATTAGAGAGCAAGTAAACAATGGAATGATGGAGGTGTAGTATTGCCCAACTGAAGTGTAGCTGACAGATGGATTTACAAAGGCTTTAAAGCTTGACAAATTTGAAATTTTGAGAAAGAAGCTTGGTGTTATAAGTGTACAACAGTTATGAATTAGGGGGAAGTGTTGAGTTTAATCCATAACTGCCATTTAGAGGGTTGTTATACATAGTTAGTTAGTTAGTTGCCTTGCATAAAACTATAAAAGGCCTATATAACTAACATCTTGTTATGAATGAATTGTAATGTGTAAATAATAAAAAAAAAAAAAATTCTGTGAAGATCAATCCTTTTTCTGCAAAACATCTTTCTTTCTTTTCTCTTCTTACCCGTTGCGCATTATCGTTTTGTTCCAACAATGTGCACATTAATAAACATATTTGTATTTATATTCTTCTATTTGATTGATTGAACTAAGAGGTGACACTGTAGCACTAAAAGAAGCTTTGATATTCTGTTGTTGCAAAAGAAATTATCATGGAATTTTGAGTTAAAAACTGGTTTTTAAACTTGGATTTTTTAATTTTAAAACCAGTACGAGAAAACTGGTTTGGTTTGGATGTTCGGATTGATTGGATTTATTTTGTCTACTTACACCCCTACTCTTTTTGCTGTTGTATTGCCATCACTCTCCATAATGTTTTTTTCTTCGAAGATAATGAAAACTAAGATAAAATAAAAAGAAGTAATAACTAATAAGTATGATGGTAGTGGTTACTTAGAAGAAAGTGACGGAGTTAAAGTTGTTGCAAACCAACTTCTTTCGTTTTCCCTTGTTGGGGATGGAGGAGCAAGTTGGAGACTTAAATCTTTAAAGCGTGCACAAGAGCAAGCAGCTTGAGAAGGATGAAACTTTGGAAAGGTTTTATGCCCTTGCTTTTTAGATATTCTTTCTTTCTATTTTTGTAATAGATTTCATCTATCTATCCTATAAAATAATTTGTTATTATTCTGTTTGGACATAAGCATTTTTGCTTGGAAGAATAAAGGGAAGAAATACAAAATATTTATATTTGCAAGTTATATCAGTGTAGTTATTAGTTAGAGAAATGTGTATAGTAGAAGGAAGGATCATTCTGAATTGTTAAGATCAAGGATTAGAGATAAAATATATTTTATTGAATTGAGATATTTTATAGTTTATAACATATATAACTTTATCTTCTAAATTACTGTGCACACTTAATAAATAGTTAAAGAATAATTGTTTTTATTATTTTTGTTATCATCAAAACATCAATTAGAAGATTGTAGTTAAAACCATTTTTACAATAAATGACATATGACATGTTTAAAATGAGAGAAAGTACTTTTTTTACTCTAGTGATTAAACATGTTAGTGCTACTTTTATTACTCATTAAACTTGTTAATTATAAACGCATGCTACTTTTTTCATTCATTAAACGCATGTTTTTTTTTTTTTTTGTGGGTGAGGAAAGTCGATAAAAAAAAACAACATTCTGATTACTATGTGCACCCGAAACAGTAACTGTTAGCACTTCCCTGAAATCCAATAAAATTCCAACTGGGCCAGCACTCGGCCCAGTGCTCCCTTCAGCCTCACTTTCCCGTGACCTCAATGTTCTCATTTAACGTTATACACTCACCACCCAAAATCAATCAAATATTCAATTAAATTATGAGGATTCTTTTCAATTATAACTTTCTCAACCCTTTATTCTCTTCGTAATTACACATATACGATGCCTTGACTCTCAATTTTTTTAAAACCAGCAAATTTTGCCCATTAGGACTATGCCCGTGAAACATGAAATACATGAGTCTCAAGTTGGAATTGGAAATCTACATTTGCGTGTTGAGAAATATGACAAATCAACCACTATCAACCGTGTCTTCAAGGTTAATAAAATTAATGTATGGATCTTCAACCATCATTTCTTCTATCCATAATATTGAACACCTTCTTGGATATTGGATGGATTAATCTTGTCATCAAAATATTATTATGTAATATGCACAACTATCTTTTTAATGGTTATTATCTCTGAGATCCTTAAATTGTGTTCAGCTATTATTACAATAGAGCGTTACTACGGGTTTGAGCGGAAAAAGGTTAGACTTTTACAGCGTAATAAACTTGAATTCAAATTGATCTTTTTCTGTAAAAGGTTGTCACATTTAGTGTCCTCTAGCGGGTGGAACCTATGGAGTAAAATAATGGAGGAGGATTAGCAAGCCATATGAGAAACGCTTTCGTCGACCTCAAAATATAATTCCAATTAGACTCTAACATATACGACAAATTACTGTGTTTATAATTAAAATAATTTTTTTACATACATTAATTAAAATAGATAGTAATTATATTTTTTCATTAAATAATCAATTTTGTTTACAAATATGAAAAAATTATTTAATGGGATGTAGTTTTTTTAATCAAAATTTATATATATTTTTTATATCATTCGTTTAAAAATTTGTTCATATATATATATATATATATATCACTAAACAACAATCAACAGAAAAATTATCTGTAACTTGTAAGATATTAATTGTGTCTCATTTATTGTTCCGATAGGCGGTAATTTGAAGAATGGTTTACTTGTGTGAAAACAAAATCAAAAATCTGTTACAAATTCATCATTAGTAGGGGCTGTTTTGGAATGGCTTATGTATAGATTATTTTGGCTGCAAGTGGTTATGAGACAATTTTGGAGATAATATGATCAGTCATCAGTAGTTATGAGCCCCTAGAAGTTGCTTTACCAAAATAACATTTGGGTCCTGTTGTTGATGGCAGTCTTGTGGAAACCGAAAATAGTCTTTAAAACCTCTTTAAACGTTTCAATTGATTTCCCTTCCAATACTAATTATTAATATTAATTATATCCTTTTAAATATTTTTTATAAAACAAGATCATGACATTCAAGTGGTATGGACAAGGGGTGTAGCAAATTAGAGGACGTGGTTTTAAAGAGATGGAGAAAAAAAATTTAGTTTGTGCTAATTAAGTAAATGAATTAAATAATTTTATTCTGGTATAACATGTGTTGTTTCTCCATTGTTTTGTCACCTCAATTTTTCTTGAGTAGAGTCCGTTGAATTCTAGGGGATTTTTGTCTCAAGCGATTAAATCCTTGAAGAATATGCAGCACATGGCTCGTGCAAGGATTTTTTGTCTCAATTATGTTTTGGTGTTTCTCTTTGGGCACCCATTAGAGAGAATGAATGAAAAAGAAGAACAAGGAAGAAGAAGAAGAAACAATAAAAAAAGGAAATGAATAAAAAGAAAAAGGAACAAATTAAACACAAGTGTGTTGTACGAAATATGGAAGAGTGTTGTATGAAATGTGGAAGAAAGTAGGATTATCAAAAAGATGTTGTACAGTCATATTAGTATTATCATTAGTTATTTTTATATTTTAGATTAGTGAGTGTCCGTATAGGTCAACGCAAAAGACTTTAACACTATATTTCAACCCAAAACCTTAAGGCAATTGGTATATAGGTCATCACTCTTATATATCAAACATTTCCTTCGTTCCTAATTGATGTAGGACTTCACCACTTACACTTGAACCCGACAATCTTCCCCTCAAGTGTGAGTCTCCCACATCCTATACTTGCATTTTAATGCGTAACAACAATATTTTTAATATTTTTTGAGAAATTTTTAATCTTATAATTGCATTCATAAACCTTTCGTGGTTATGTCTAATCGAACGATTATACTCAAAAAACTTTTGTGATTAATGTGAATAACAGATATTGAATTAAGAGACAATCAAACCGTCAATGGTAAAATTGATCTTGAAAATCAGTCAACTATTGCTTGTTTGAATTGTTAATACCCAAACTAAATTTAGCAACTATTGAATCGATGGTTGAGTTTGACGCAGAAAAAGTTCAATAAACGCGGGAATCGAGAATAAGATAATTTAAATTATGTTACGTAGACACAAATTTTTTGCAGTTTTACGAAGGTAAATTCGAATTAGAATTATAGGCTCATTTGAATTTCAAGAGGCCGAAACAAAAAAAACATTAAACTACAATTAATTTTTTAGCGGGTAATTCGAATGACCATAATGTATAATTAGAACTGCATCTCATAATTGGAAAATTGATTCTGGATAGTTATTCGAATTATTAAATAATACTTAGCCCCATAATTTGAGTTAGTCTTTAATCAAAATGTTGTTAGGTTTTTAGAGACTTTTTAGGACTTTGTTATTTTTGTGTTTTCACAATTAGTTAGATGGGTCTACCTACACCATCTATATAAGTCATATTCTATAAACAAATTGAATTTTCAATAATAATAATTATGATGTTATTCATTAATTCTTGCCTTTACTCTAAAATGGTATCAGTTGATATTTTCCTAATTTCTCTCCCTTCTTCCGCATCCAAGCTTTCCTAATTTCCTCTCAACCCTAAAACTTCCTTTCTCTTCTCAATTCATCCATGGTGGCAGAATCTGATTCTGATCACAATTCCCCCATTCATTTTTCCAATGAAACAAAAGATGAAAAATATGCAACCCAAAATCCCCGCAACTCTTATTATCTTCACCTCGGCGAGAATTCGGGTGCTGTTCTTGTCACTCCTATGAGCGACACCAACTACTACAACTGGAGCAAATCGATGAAACACACTCTCTTCTAAAAACAAACTCACTTTCATCAATGGCAGTTTACGGCAACCACCGTCAACAGATTCAGATTTCGAGTTGTGGGATCAGTGTAATAACATGGTCCTTTCTTGGATCACCAGGACCTTGTCACCTCACATTGCTCAAAGCACGATTCGCTTCGACAATGCACGAGAACTTTGGTTCGGTCTTGAAGATCGCTTCAAGAAGGGTAATCACTTTCATTTTTCTGATTTACTCAAAGATTTGCACTCGTTCAAACAAGGGGATCGTTCTTTATCAACTTGTTATACTGATTTGAAGACTTTGTGGGATGAATTAGAGTTTTTACGACCTACCCCTTCTTGTTCTTGCCCTACTCGTTGCACATGTTCTTTAAACTCCGCCGTCAAAGACTATAAACACCACAAATACATCATATGTTTTCCCAAAAGCCTCAATGACAACTACAATAATGCCTGAAAACAAATTCTCCTCATAAACTCTTTACCATCATTGAGCAAAGACTATTCCCTTGATGTTCAACAAGACCCAACTCCTACTCTGAATCCTAACCCTAATTCTACTTCTAATATCACTTCTTCTGACTCTGCTATTTTTTCTGTAAATTATGGTAATTCTAATCCTCCAAAAGGTCATAATAGTCAACCCAAAGGTAGAGGTCGTGGCAAAGGGCAAATGTTATGTAGTCATTGCAACAAAACTAATCACATTGTTGAAAGCTGCTATTTTAAACATGGATTTCCTCCCAGTTACAAATCCAAGACTCAACTCAGCAATGAATCTTCTAGTGATGAGAAAAAATCACAACTTGCAAATTCTTCTATTAATGACTCACTCACAAAGGAAGATTATTAGTTCTTGGTCAATTTGCTAAAATCTTCAAAGGGGGTAGGTTCTACCTCATCCACTAACACGGATAATGGAGTTGATCATAACCTTCATGTGGTTTCTAGTATTTTCAAGAAAGGTAACAATTACCAACCTCAAAACATATGGATATTGGAATCTGGGGCATCAGGTCATGTGTGCCTTAACATTAGGGCTTTTTCAACTATCAAACAGATTGCTCCTGTTTCCATTATTTTTCCTAATGGGAGTAATCTATATGCACACTTTTCTGGCACTATTTCTTTCAATCATTCTTTTTACCTTAAAGATGTTTTGTTTATTCCTCAATTTCATTTCAATCTTATATCCATTTCAAAATTAACTCAAAATATTAATTGCAAATTGGTGTTCTCACACAATTTCTGTGAAGTTCAGGATATGGATACCAAGAGGATGATTGGGAATATGGACCTTATTAATAATCTCTACATCCTCAATACATCTCCTTTCACTAGTGTTTTAGATTCTGATAGGGTTTTTTGCTTATGTTAATACTACTCAATGTAATTCTTTTAACCTTTGGCATTATAGATTAGGTCATCCCTCTTATAATGTCTCTCACACCATGTGTAAATACTTTCCCTAAATTTCTTTCAATAAAAATCTTGTTTGTGATTCTTGTCATATGGCTAAAGAAAGTAGGCTTCCTTTCTCTTATAGTAATAGTTTATCTTCACATGCTTTTCAGCTTGTTCATATGGATATCTGGGGGGCTTATAAATATTGTTTCTTTGGATGATTTTTTTTACTTTTTAGCAATTGTTGATCACTTTACTCGACATACTTGGGTGTTTTTAATGAGTGCCAAATCTGAGACTCGAATGCATATTCAGAACTTTATTGCCTATGTTTTTAATGAGTTACAAGAGCTCTCTTATTCCATGCTCATTTGTCTAAATGTTTCTGGTCTCATGCCTTAAATCATGCTATTTTTTTAATTAATCGAACATGGACCCCTATACTTAAAAGCAAAACTCCCTTTGAACTTTTGTATAAATCTCCCCTGCCTTTAATAATATAAAGGTCTTTGGTTGTCTTGCTTTTGCTTCAACATTAACTAATGCTAAAACTAAATTAGATCCCAGGGCTAGAAATTTCATTTTCTTAGGATATAAACACGGGACAAAAGGGTACATTCTTTTTTATTTGCATAATCGTGATACTTTTATTTCTCAAAATGTTATTTTCTATGAGTCAAATTTTCCTTACAATGTGAATCTACCCACTGCTTGCAATAGTGACTTGATCAATTGTTTCTTTTTGATGTTCCTATTGATGCTCCTATTACTAACCAGGCTCCATTTCTAATTTGCATGTTAATGATTCTCTTATAAATGATAACCATGTTGATAGTTCCTCTGATATAGGAAATAGTACTTCCTATGATATTAGAACTCTTAGAAAGTTTAATAGATCAAGGAAACCTCCTAACTACTTGAATGACTATCAATGTTATGCTACTATACAAAAAAACCTTGATATTTTGTATCCTCTTTCTGCTGTGCTTTCTTACTCAAATATATTTGCAAATCATTTTAAATACATGAATGCTATTACTAGTAACTTTGAACCATACCATTACAAACAAGTTGTCCAACATAATGTTTGGGTCAAGGCTATGGTTGATGAACTTCATGCCTAAAACAAAATAATACGTGGATCATCACCACTTTACCCCATGGTAAAAAGCCCATCGGATGCAAGTGGGTCTACAAGATCAAACACAACTCAGATGGTTCAATAAAAAGGTATAAAGCGCGTGTAATTGCAAAAGGATTTACTTAAACTGAAGGTATTGATTTCTTTGACACTTTTTCTCCTGTTGCAAAATTAACTATAGTAAGATTACTCCTTGATGTCGCTTCTTTTGAAAATTGGTTTTTGCATCAACTGGACGTACACAATGCCTTTTTACATGGCGACTTAGATGAGGATGTTTATTTGGAATTACCTTATGGCATTTCATCTAACAAACCTAATCAAGTTTGCAAACTTTTGAAATCTCTCTATGGATTAAAGCAATCTAGTAGGTAATGGTTTGCAAAATTGTCTTCTGCATTAATTTCAAAGGGATATATGTAATCTACTTCTGATCATTCTTTATTCACCAAGAGATTGCATAAATCCTTCACTGCAATTTTGATTTACGTTGATGATATCATTATTGCAGGAAATGACCCTGCGAGAGCACTTTCATCAAGGAATTTCTCCACACTTCATTCAGAATTAAGTATTTGGGAGACTTAAAGTACTTCCTCAGACTTGAAGTGGCCAGATCTAAACAAGGAATCCATATATGTCAAAGAAAATACACTCTAGATTTATTGTCTGACACCAATTTGCTTGCAGCCAAACCTGCCAACACTCCAATGATGAAAGGCACTAAACTCAGCAATGCCAATGGTACCCTTATGCAAGATCCATCCATCTATCGACGACAAATCGACAAGCGCATTTACCTTACAAACATAAGGCCAAATATCAGTTTAATGTACAACAACTCAGCCAACATATGAGTTCTCCTTCAAATACTCACTATGAGGCAGCTATAAGAGTATTGAAACATCTCAAATCTTGTCCTGCATTGGCCGTTTTTCTGTCTACAAATTCTGCCCTCCAACTTAAGGTCTTTTCTGACTCTGACTGGGCAACTTGCCCTGATACACGCAGATCAGTAAGCGAGGTTTGCATATTTCTTGGGGACACTCTAATCTCATGGAAATAAAAGAAGCAAGCCACCATTTCTTGCAGTTCCTCAGAAGCCGAGTATAGAGCCATGGCCACTACAATCTGTGAAATACAATGGCTGACTTACTTACTCACTGATCTAAAAATTGATTTTGTCAATCCTACTCTACTATATTGTGATACTCATTCAGCAAGGCATATAGTGGCTAACTTCTCGTTTCATGAACGAACCAAGCACATCGAGCTTGATTGTCACTTGGTCCGTGAAAAACTTCAACAAAAATTATTCCATCTTCTTCCTATCAAATTATCTCAGCAACTGGCTGACATTTTTACTAAAGCATTGGATCCAAGTCCATTCCATTATTTTATTTCCAACTTGGCCTTAATTGACATATGTGCTCCAGCTTGTGGGAGGGTATTAGATAATACGCAGATTCTATATAAGTCAGATTCTATTTTTGTAACAAATTGAATTTTCAATAATTATAATTCTGATGTTTTTCATTAATTCTTGCCTTTACTCTAATAATTCGAATTACCAATGGGGTAATTTGAATTTCTTTAAATTTTAATCACAATGGTACATGTGATGTAGCAGGTAGCATACAAAACAAATTTGAAATGGAAACCAATAAATTAAAATGCTTATGTTTTATTGCAAGGTAATTAAAATCAGAATATTGAAGCAGTGCAAATAAAGGTGTAAGGTTTAAATGCACTAATTTTATATACATGCATAAGTCTTCCATTCCAAAACTTCAAAGCAATCAAAAAATATTCCCCACATTAATTTTAATAAATAAAAATGGATAGGAAATGTTTGAAAAGCATAACCAAGAATAACCATAACAAAAAAATAAGCATAACAGAAATAGAAAGGGAAATTTAAGATGACACCCGACAAGATTAAACAAACTACTCTACAAACTATTCACCTTTAACCTTGTATACAAAACATGTAATAATGAAGGTGACTACAACCCAATATATGGATTTGAGTGCATTGAACGGACCGAAGAACAAAGGTAAGAGTGGTCGTTCGCGAATAAGAGGCCAGGAGTTTGAGTACATGGTTAAGCACTACAAGTTTGACTCAACTCTGTCGTCAATTCTCTGTGTTGGTGACGCGTCTCCTCTTTGACGCACTATCTCCAATAGTGATTGCCTTTGTTGTTGATGCAAAGTATTTTCTTCGACATCTACATCTAGTATGTGAGACTGAAAAAAAATTCAATTTTTTTTACAAAGGAAATTCGTTCATATACCATTATATGAAAATAGTTGTACAATTTGTTGTATCAAAATTGTACCATCGAACCTGTCAATCAAATCACTATTTTTTAACAATGTTCATATATAATTATGGAGAAAGAACCATAACATTGTACATGTGATCCGAGTAAAACGACTGGAACAAATAAAGTTTTCATCGCAATAAAGAGATTATCACACGTGTTCAATGCCATTGTCATCAATAAACATCTCATAGTTTTTGTGTCTTGAGAAGTAAAACAACATCTCATCACTAGCTACAAAGATCAAATACCTAAGTTGAGAAAGTATGAATGAAACACTATTATCATTAAATGACCTATGTCGTGAACAAAGCGGATATTGTTTTATCTCTCAAAATTTCACACAATAACTTAGCGGAATTTTGGAAGCTTGGAGCAAGTAACCATTCTGCATTATAGTTTAATCCAACTAAATTTCTCTTTTGGTACCCATTGGAAAGAAAGAATGAAAACGAAGAACAAAGAACAAGAACAAAGAATAAGAAACAAAGTAGGAAGGAAATTAATAATAAAGAAAAGAAACAAACTGAACACAAGTGCATTGTATGAAATTTGGAAGAGTGTTGTATGAAACGTGGAAGGGAGGACGACAGGGAACAAAAAGACATTACACATATTATATGGACTACAAAGTATCCTATTTTACACATATTATTGTGTTGATTTGTACAATCATATTAGTATTAGTATTAGTATTAGTATTACACATGATTAAGTGAGTGTTCTCACTTAATACTGAGTAAATTTGGTTCAATTTATATCAAACGTTTTAAATTATTTCACCTAATAGCAGTTTTCCTTGCGCTAGCAACTAAAAGTGCACACATAACTGCGTCTATATGAAAAGTGAAAATTTTGTTTTGGTGTTTCTCTTTTCGTACACATTGGAGAGAAACAATGAAAAAGAAGAACATGGAACAAGAAGAAACAAAGAAAGAAGGTAATGAATAAAAAGGAAAATGAACAAATTGAATACAAGTGTGTTGTACGAAATAAGGAAGAGTGTTGTATGAAACGTGGAAGGGAGTAATGTAAGACCCTTAGTTTAAATTCTAATTTATGCAATTTTAGTATATTTTTGTTTTAAATTGCTGTGGCATTTAGCTCAATTTTATTTTATTTTGGGAATTAAGTACCAAAAGCTTATTTTATTAGAGTTTGTAATATGTTTAATATATGCGTATATTTATATATATATTTTGAGACCCATGTAAAAATTATTTGTTGAAGAATAATTTATTTACGTTACGAAAAATTTAATACCGGGCAGTTTTGTTAAAAATATCTCTGGTTGCTAAAATTTTTATCTGTCAATTGAGTTGCGACGAGAGTAGACATTTTTATCAAAATAGTTTGAGATGAGAGTGAAATGATGTGTGTAAGAATATTTAGATATTTGTTGGTTTATATATATATATATATATATGTGTGTGTGTGTGTGTGTGTGTGTGTGAGAGAGAGAGAGAGAGAGAGAGAGAAAGGAAACAAAAAGCAAAGCAGAAACATCTTTCCTCCAGCGCCCGCGATTCTTCTTCTTCTTCTTCCTCTGTCTCGAGAAAATGTTGGTGGTTATTTTTTAAAAACAAAACACAAATCCTTATTTATTTACTAGATCTAAGCTTCCATTCGAGAAGTGACAGAAGAGAAAGTTACTCCTCTCCATATTTTGCCGTATTTGATCGCGGTAAAGAAAACGGTTGTAAAAGCTACAACGAAGGTAAGGGCTCCTTCCAATTTTTTTAGTTAGCATATAGGGACTCTATATGTGTGATTAATGTTGTTGATTTTGTTAGTAATGGTTAACAAAAAAGGAAATTGATTTTTGACGTGTTTGAGTTACGTAATGAGTTATTTTCAAATAAATGAGTTTGAACTGAAGTTGAAATTTATGGTAATTTCTTTATTTATTTTTCTTCTCCTTTTTTCTCCTTTTGATTCTTGATTCTGTTTTAGTTGCTTAAATTGATTGGAATTTTGTTGTGGTTGAATAAATTTTAGTTATGAACAAATTGTTAAAAATATTTATGTTTACGTTCCAAGTTAGCGGTGGGGAGAACTCTAATATATTAATGTTGTTGTGTGATTAAGCTTTGATATGATTATCTATTCATAACTGATAATTAATTTTTGACGTGATTGTATATTTTTGAGTGAAAACACGTATTGTTATAGGTTATGAATTGATGATTAAATTTTGAAGTGTATTTATATATATTTTTGAGTGAAAACACGTATTGTTACAGGTTATGAATTGATGATTAAATATTGACGTGATTATATATTCTTGAGGGAATATACGTGTTGTTATATTTTATGAATTTTATTGAGGAAAATCTGTTCTGAGTGTACTCTATGGTAAGTTTGAAAAATCGTTAGTGTTAAATGAGTATTAAAAATGGGGAATCTTTTAATAGCTGAATTTACTTAATGATTGTGGTGAAGAGAGTCAGAGTATGCTCACGCATTTCATAGCTTGTGGTGACCGTGATGGGCCACAGTGTCAGTGGTGATCGCGATGGGCCACGGTGTTAAGTGGTGATCGTGATGGACCACGGGGTGGTTCCATGTGATAGTTGGTCCATCTTATCCTTACAAGGATTTAACTGATGTGTAAGGCCTGTGATAGGCTACACTATAGTAAATCGTGCTAGCATGTGAGAGACTGCACCTCGGTAATTAGTACTAAGGCCTGTGATAGGCAGTACAATTATGATTTACGCCCCTCGAGGAGGGTTTTGTTTTGGAAATTCTGGAATCATGCGCATTGACATATACGCATTGCATTAGGGTGCTTGGCACTCGAGTCATGTTTGTTATACTATGATGATTGTATATACATACTCATTTGTTGTTTGTTACTGTGTCGTAATTGCTTTGAGGTGTGAATTTGTGCTGATTAATTTGGTGTGAATTATGTGTTCATAATTGATATTAGGAATATTGGAAACATTCAATTTTTACTTGAAATTTTAACATCGTATTCAAATACGACTGTGCAGTTTTGTCAAAAACTTCATTTGTCAACATTGTCTTTGCATTTTTTTACATATGAAAATCCTTTCAATGAGTATGTTAAGATGAAAGGTTCTCTTGAGCATTTGAAATGTAAAATTTTCTCTAAATGTTATTTGTTAATTTCGGTTGGTGACCCTTTACAATTATTGTGGAAATTGGGCTTTGCCCTCAAATGATACTCGAGTTCATTCCACCGACTGATACCTTGACAACGGAGACGTCGTTAGACTTCCCTGATCGAGACTCGCCGACTGCTTGGGTATATGACCCCATCTCAAGCAGGGCTACTTATACGGGGAGTGTAGTGAGGACTAGTAGGAAAGCTGGGGCAGTATATCTTGTGGAACTCACTCGCGAGAAGATCGATTATCCGGTACCTTTCAGATTGGTGCTTGGGATCAGTGGAGCTTGGGAAGATGCGAAGGATTCCTCAGTTAGTGTTAAGGTGAAGGCCGCCGTGGGAGCCGAGGATACAGTGGTTGGACCAGAGACTGGCGGAAAAAATAAGGGGTCGATGCTAGTGGAGCGAGAGACTGCGGGACGATCTAGGGAGGCCGAGTTAGAGCTCCCTTTTCCGGTGAATGATCACTTACCGACCATCACTGAACTATTGAATTATTTTGAGATTCCAGCGCCGCCGAAGCCACCTATCTCGTGGGTGGATCTGACTTCTGAAGAGACCGATCCGTCTATGGATGTTAATGAGGAGGAGGTTACCTCGAAGATGGATACTGCGTTAGACCGGACTTGTGGAGTGTGTGGAGGTCACCCATGTTATTGTAGTTGCTAGAGTATGATCAAATTAGTTTTGTTGTATAGGGACTTGATGTCTTTCTTTTGGTGGCTGTACTTATTTCATTTTGGGATGACTGTAACTATACTTATACGGTCAAATGACTCTTGTTTTGGTGGGTCCATGTTCGATTTTTTTAACGTGACCATGGGGGGATTAGTATTTCTTGGAGCAGTACTTTGTACAGGTGTCTGCCGAGAATACCCCAGGGGTATGAGTGATGCCTGATAGGTCTCATAGCCCCGGTGTATTTTATATTTGGATATTATGGTTTATCGCCTCAAAACTATTTCAGTTTGTTATAATTATGATGTAATTAATTAGGACATTTGTCGTTTGTGCTACGCTTTGGTATTTTATTAATTGGTTTTTGAAAAAAAGAATACACTCGCGCTGTTAAAAATCGGGGTGTTACAAGTAGGATCAGGAGGACAAGGTGGAAACAAGAATAAAACGGGAAAGGAACAAAAAGACGTTACACATATTATATGGACCACAAAGTATCCTATTTTACTTATATTATTGTGTTTGTTCGTACAATCATATTAGTATTATAATTGGTTGTTGTAAACTGAAGTAGTATTATATTTCAACTGTTACCCTATTGATATTTGAGATCAGTGATTTTGTATTCCAAAAAAATGGGTCAAAGATTTGCTCAATACTAATGTTAAATAGAGAAAACCATTACATAGGATTAAGTGAGTGCTCCCACTTCCACTCAATACTTACTAAATTTGGCTCAATTTCTATGTAACATTCTAAATTATGTCACCTAATAGCAGTTTGCCTTGCACTAGGTGCACACATAACAACGTGCATTTAAAAAGTGAAAATTATGTTTCAGCGTTTCTCTTTTGGTACCTACTGGAGAGAATGAATGAAAAAGAAGAACAAGGAAGAAGAAGAAACAAATAAAGAAGGAAATGAATAAAAAGAAAAAGGAACGAGTTCAACACAAATGTGTTGTACAAAATGTAGAAGAGTGTTGTATGAAATGAGGAAGAAAGTAGGATTAACAAAAAGACGTTGTACAGTCATATTAATAGTATCATTGCTTATTTTTATATTTTAGATCAGTGAGCTTCCATATAGGTCAACCCAAAAGACATTGACACTATATTTCAACCCAAAACCTTAAGGCAATTGGTATATAGGTCATCACTCTTATATATCAAACATTTCCTTCGTTCCTAATTGATGTAGGACTTCACCACTTACACTTGAACCCTACAATTTTCCCCCTCAAGTATGAATCTCGCACATCCTATACTTGCATTTTAATGCGTAACGACAATATTTTTAATATTTTTCGAGAAATAATTAATGGAATGATTGCATTCATAAACCTTTTGTGGTTATGTCTAATCGAACAATTGCACTTAAAAACCTTTTGTCATTAATGTGAATAACAGCTACTGAATTAAGAGATATCAAACCGTCAATAGTAAAATTGACCTTGAAAATCAGTCAACTATTGCTTGCTTGAATTGTGAAGACCCAATCTAAACTTAGCAACTATTGCTTGAATTGATATTCTCCTATTGTTGATGGAAGAGGAAAAATATGAAAATTCAAAAACACGAGAATTGCGAATAAGATAATTTGAATTATGTTACGGAGAAACAAAAAATTGTGCAGTTTTACCAAGGTCAATTTGAATTAGAATTATAGGCTCATTCGAATTACAAGAGGCAGAAAAAAAAATATATTAAACTGCAATGAATTTTTTAGCGGGTAATTCGTAATTCGAATTACATCTCATAATTGGAAAATTGATTCTGGACAGGTATTCAATTACCAATGGGGTAATTTTAATTTCTTTAAATTTTAATTACAATGGTACATGTGATGTAACAGGTAGCATACAAAACAAATTTGAAATGGAAACCAATAAATTAAAATGTTTATGGTTTATGCAAGGTAATTTAAATCAGAATGTTGAAGCAGTGTAAATAAAGGTGTAAGGTTTAAATGCATCAATTTCATGATATAGATGCATAAGTCTTTCATTCCAAAACTTCAAAGCAAACAAATAACCTTCGCTGGATAGAAAATGTTTACAAAGCATAACCAAGAATAACTATAACAAAAAAGAAAGCATAACAGAAATAGAATGGAAATTTAAGATGACACCCGCCAAGATTAAACAACTTCTCAACCAATTATTTACCTTTAACCTTGTATACAGAACATGTAATAATGAAGGTGACTATAACCCATTATATGGAAGCTTGGAGCAAGTAACCATTCTGCGTTGTAGTTTCATCCAACTACATTGCTCTTTTGGTACCCATTGGAGAGAAAGAATGAAAAAGAAGAACAAAGAAAAAAGGAAATGAATAATAAGGAAAAGGAACAAATTGAACACAAGTGTGTTGTACGAAATGTGGAAAAGTGTTGTATGAAATTTGGAAAAGAGTAGAATCAAGAAGGCAAACGTGGAAGAGTGTTGTATGAAATATGGAAGAGAGAGTAGGATCTAGAGGTAGGGTGGGAACAAGAATAAAAAGGAAAATGTACAAAGAAACGTTACACATATTATATGTACTACAAAGTATCATATTTTACACATATTATTGTGGTGGTTCGTACAATCATATTAGTATTATCATTGGATATTGTAAATTGAAGTAGTATTATATTCCTACTGTTACATTATTGATATTTGAGATTAGTAATTCGTTTTTCCAAAAGAAAAATAAATCAAAGATTTTCTCTGCAAGAATATTAATGTTAGAGAGAGAAAATCATTACACATAATTAAGTGAGTGCTCCCACTCAATACTGAATAAATTTGGCTCAATTTCTATCGAATGTTTTGAATTATGTCACCTAATAGCAATTTGCCTTGCGCTAGCAACTAAAAGTGCACACATAACTGCGTCCATATAAAAAGTGAAAATTGTGTTTTTGTGTTTCTCTTTTGGTACACATTGGAGAGAAAAAAATGAAAAAGAAGAACAAGAAAGAAGAAGAAACAAAGGAAGAAGGCAATGAATAAAAAGGAAAATGAACAAAATGAACACAAGTGTGTTGTGCGAAATGTGTAAAAGTGTTGTATGAAACGTGGAAAGTGATATCACTGGCTCGCATGAACTAAGTGCTATCACTGGCTGCTTCTTTGAGCTCCATGCTATTGGAGATTTTATGAACTTGAACACATAGCCTAAAGTGCCCCTTCTATCATTCTTTTATCTACACCAAAGTTGAATTTGAATACCCTACCAAGTCTCCAATTTCTTGTTTTAAATCTGTTGCAAACAGAATTCCATGCTCCAATGTGCCTTGAACATATCTCATGATTTTCTTAACTGCCAACAGTGAGAATGCTTGGGATTCTCCATGAATCTGCTTACCACGCTCACATTATAGCAAATATCAGGTCTTGTATTGCACAAGAATCTTAGGGAGCCAACAACTTGCTTGAACAGGGTTGAATCAACCAGCTCTTCTTCAGTTTTTGTTCCCAGCTTTGCATTGATTCAATTGGTGCGACAGCACGGTTGCAACCAGCAATATTAAACCTTCTTAAGATCTCTCCAGCATATTTCTTCTAGTGTATCAGCAAGCCTTCTTCAATCTCAGTGAGCTCCATGCCCAGAAAATAGCTTAGTTTTCCCAAGTATGTCATTTCAAACTCATCTTTCATGATTTCCTTGAATTCTATAATTGTCTTGCTGTTGCTGCCAATTACCAGTAAGTCATCATTATAGAGGCACAATAGGATCATTGCAAGCCTTCCATTCAGTGTGTAATGCCTCACATAAACTCCATATACCACTTTGCTTTTGATGAAGCCAATGCCAATTAGAAATGAGTCAATTCTTTTGTTCCAAGCTCTTAGGGCTTGCTTCAACCCATAGAGAGCTTTCCTTAATCTTAGCACCTTATCCTCATTTCCCTCAATCACAAATCCTGGTGCCTGGGAGACATATACCTCTTATTCCAGCAATCCATTTAGAAATGCTGACTTGACATCAAGCTGGCACATCATCCAGCCTTTAGCACTTCAGAAAGTCAGATTGTTTCAATTCTGGCCACTGGAGCAAACACTTCAGAATAATCTATGCCTTCCCTTTGCAAGAATCCCTTGGCAACCAATCTAGCTTTGTACTTAGCAATTTCTCCTTATGGATTCAACTTCAATTTATAGACCCATTTTACTCCAATCTGCTTCTGTTTTGGAGGCAAGTTAGTCAAGTACCAAGTCTGGTTCTTCTCAATTGCATTGATCTCTTCCATTATTGCTTTCTTCCAAGGTCCTTTTTTCAAGGCTTTTTGAATATTCAAAGGTTTTGTATATGCAAATAAGGCAAAATGCACTAGATCTCCACTGTTTACATTGGTCTGATGATCCTCTTGCACTTATGTAGGCTTGCTACAGCTGTTGGTCACTTATTCCCAGTCCCAATGCTAGTTGCTAGCTTTCTGATGCCAGTCCCATTATTCTTGCTCAATGATTTTCACATCTCTGTTGACTACCACCTTGCCTTTGACAGGATCATAGAGCTTGTAAACACCAGTTGGATGATATCCTACTAGTATCATGGCTTCACTTTTGTCTTGCAGTTTTCTTTTTTTATGGTCAGGCACATGCTTGAAACATAGAGCACCATATGTTCTCAAGTGCCCTATTGCTGGTTTCCTTCCACTCCAAACCTCCTCTGGCACCTTCTCTAGTAGCTTCTTTGTTGGACATTTATTTAGGATGTATGCAGCAGTTTTAAAACTTATGTGGCAGTTCCTTCTCTTTTATCATACTTCTAGTCATGTCTAGAATGGTTCTATTCCTTCTTTCAGTCAGGCCATTGTCTTGAGGTGTATAAGGAGCTGTTACCTCATGTTCAATTCCATTCTTGACACAAAATTCCTTGAATTCATGTGATGTATATTCTCCTCCATCTGTCCTTAGCACCTTGACAGCTTCTCCACCTTGTTTCTCCACTTTAATTTCGAAGTTCTTGAATATGTCCAATGCCTCATCTTTGGTTTTAATCAAATAAATCCATAAAAATCTACTGAATTCATCAACAAAGGTTATCAAATACTTATTACCTCCTAATGATGGCACCTCAAATGGTCCACATATGTCACTATGAACCACTTCAAGAACAATCTTCGCTATTGCTTGCACTTGTGATTTGAATGAGTTCCTTGATTGTTTTCCTGCCATACACACTTCACACACCTTCTCAAGAACATCAATCATAGGAATTCCACTAACCATCTTCTTGACTCCTAGCTGCTGCAACCTTTTGAAGTTGAGATGTCCAAATCTTGAGTGCGAAAGCTAGTTTTCATTAATTGAGCTTGTTGCCTTCAAACATTGAATATCTGCGGCTTGTATGTTGATAACAAAGGTATCATCATACATCTCTTTTGCCCATCATCATATCATCATATCATCTTCTTTTGCCCATCATACATCTTCTTTTGCCCATCATACATCTCTAAGGCATCATCCTTCATAATCACCTGAAACCCTTTCTTAATTAGTTGTCCTATGCTCAACAAATTGCTCTTCATTCCTGGAACATACAACACATTTTCAATCACAACTGTTTTGCCATTTCTTCTCTTAATCACCATGTTGCTAGCTCCGTCAGCTTCCAAGGTTTTATCATCAGCAAACCTGATCTTGCTTCTTCTTGATGTATCAATATCCATCACCCATTCTATGTGACTTGTCATGTGATTGGAGCATCCAATATCAAGAAACCAGAATTGAGACGAAAAATGTTCTTCGTTTGTGGTAGCCATCAACAAGACTATGTTTGAGTCTGAATCTTCTTGAGCAGCACAGGCTTCATCCTCATCTTTCTTCTTTTGTTTTCCTTTGTCAAACCAGTATTCATCAGCAAAGTGTTCAAACTTCTCACAATTGTAACACTGCACCTTCTTCTTGTCAAAGTTCTTTGATCTCCCTTTGGATTTACCACTTGTGCTTCCTTCTTTTGATAAGGACTCAGACTTGTCTTCATATTCTTGAATTTATCCTTTTTCCACTTCCTTTTCTGATCTCCCTTCTTGTACACTTGTGCTGCCAGCGCCTGATCTCCAGATTTAACCCCACTTCTTTCATCCATTCTTAGTTCCCGTGCTTCTAAAGTTCCCTACAACTCTTCAAGACTGAATTTGGAACGTCTTGGGATTCTTCATTCGCACATATAATGTAATCGAACCTGGGATGCAAAGATCTCAATATCTTTTCACACAATTTCTGCTCAGTAAGCTTCTCCCCACGGCCAGCCATTTGATTTGTGATGCACCTCAATCTTGAGATCAAATCAGACACCTTCTCTTGCTCTTCCATCTGCTGCAATTTGAATTGTCTCTGTAAGGTCTACAATTTCACTTTCTTAACCTTGGTTCCTCCAGAATAACACTTCTCCAGAATGTCCTAGGCTTTTTTTGCATTTCTTGCATAAGAAATTTTGTCAAAGTTGGTTGTGTCAAAGCATTGATGAAGAATGAAGGTGGCCTTGCAATCTTTCTTCTTGTTTTCTTTAAAATTCAACCTTTTCTCCTCTGTTGGATTGGCTCCCAGATCTTCAAAACCTTTTTCTATGATCTCCAATACTTTTTGGAACCCAAACAACGCCCAAATATGCACCCTCTATCTATCCCAATCTTTTCCATCAAAATGTGGCATATGGGCTAGAAAATTTCCAATGTTTGCACTTGAACTCATCTTCACTTCACTTGTGTTTTAATCCTCACACTTTACTCGTGTTTATCACTCTGGAATTGAAAACCTTGCTATGGATACCAATTGTTAGTTTTCAAGCTTATTTACTTCAAGTGAAAGAAAAATAGAAAAATAGAATAGGATATGAGTTGTAGGACTTCTTTATTGAATTAATGGATTGTGCTATTTATATATAGTTTATTCCTATTCATTCTAACTGCCCTCTAATTGTCTAACTAACTAATTAAGAGATTAGTTAGTTAGCTATCCCATACACTTTGTATTTTAACTTGAATTACAAACTTTCAATACCAAGAACGTTCTTGGTTTATTCTGATTTTTCCAGAACATTCTTGGTCTCTAACAATCATTGGTTGTTGTAAATTTAAGTAGTATTATATTTCAACTGTTACCCTATTGATATTTGAGTCAACCCAGAAAATATTGACACAAAATTTCTGAAGTAACAATGTCAATTACAAGGAAAGGGAGTTTGAAAACGCAGAACGTTCTTTCTTAGTGAAATCACATAATTTAACTTATCTATATAATATAAGGTTAGTTGATTATAAACAAATAAAGATAATGGAAGAGATATCACACATAGATATATCCGGGTTCACCCCAATTGGGTTACGTCCAATCCTCACAATTGTGAGATTTTTCACTAAGTGTTCAAAACAAGATCGTTCTTTGTTTTCACACAACCTTTCCAGATCAATCTTGATCTGTTACAATAAGTTACCTTTCAACCTATAAAGGATTTACACAAGATAACTTTCAATCTTTAGAGAGGATTTTTACATATTACCTTTTAATCATAAAAGGATTTTTACAATTTACTCAAACTATATTCAACACAATAGTCTTGAGTTACAAAGTGATGATTTAAGGAGTTTGTGGAATCTGAATGTACTCAATTCTTGTTTGAGTTTAAATTCTTGGCTAAGGGCTCAGTAGAATGATTCTGATATCTAGATGAAAATAGAACTCAACCTTTTGCTTGTGATTGAGGAGCTTTAAGAACTTTCGAGTATGATAGTGTAAGTGATATATTACTTTGCACTTGAAGTTTTACCTTATCCATGATCTTGAGGTTCCTTTTATATGCTTTAAGAAGGCTTATGACTGTTCATCTAACCGTTGAAGAAGGTCCAACTGTCTTGTGTCAGTTAAGTGAATAAGTGTTGTCTTAAATCAAGAATGTTCCTGCAAAACCAGAACGATCTTCGTTGCTGTTTTGAGGGGTGCTGAGGTTAAGCTTCTTTGAAAGCTGTCTTGAAGTGTTTCCTTACTCTCTGTCACGTGTGCAGGTCGCTCAGAGATGTATCTGAAGTGTCCAATCGAGGCTTTCAAATTCGTACTTGTTACGTTCTCAAATTTGGAGAATGATCTTGCTTGTTTGATTATGATGCATATATTTTGCCTTTGTTCTTTGGAATGATTATTTTTTTGAAGTGATCCTTGTATACTCTTGGTATCTTTCTAGAAAATGATTGAATACAACTAAGAACGATCTTTTCCTTCAGATCATGATTATCCTTGGTTTTGAAGATAATTTAAGAACTTTGAAGAACAATCTCTATTTTTTCAGAATTCGGTCAGAACGTTCTTCATTTAACTG
This sequence comes from Cicer yamashitae, assembly GCA_037974755.1. Lineage (NCBI taxonomy): Eukaryota > Viridiplantae > Streptophyta > Magnoliopsida > Fabales > Fabaceae > Cicer > Cicer yamashitae. The sequence goes on along the minus strand of JBBPBQ010020323.1, from coordinate 43,644,990 downwards.
AATGAGACTTGCCTCTTCTAATATGATCTTTGCTTGAAATTCTTGATACCTATCTTTGATTAATACACTCAAAAACACATGTTAAACAACAAACCACTTAGAATCATAATTAGAAGTCTTAATTAACTTTTATTTGATTATCATCAAAACATTAAACATTTGTTTGATTATCATCTCAACAATTTCAACCCCAAACCTTAAGGTAATTCGTATATAGGTCATCACTCTTATATACCAAAAATTTCCTTCATTCCTAGTTGATGTAGGACTTCACCACTTACACTTGAACACAACAATTGTCCGCTCAAGTGTGAGTCTCTCACATCCTATACTTGCATTTTAATGCGTAACGACAATATTTTTATTATTTTTCGAGAAATATTTAATCGAACGATTGCACACAAAAACCTTTTGTGATTAATGTGAATCACATATATTGAATTGAGAGATATCAAACTGTCAATGGTAAAATTGATCTTGAAAATCTGTCAACTATTTATTGTTTGAATTGTCAATAGCCAAACTAAATTTAGAAACTATTGCTTGAATTGATATTCACCTATTGTTGATGGAAGTGGAAAAATATGAAAATTTGAATGGATGGTTGAGTTTGACGCAGAAAAAGTTCAAAAACGAGGGAATCGCGAATAAGATAATTTGAATTATGTTACGGAGAAATAAAAAATTGTGCAATTTTACCAAGGTCAATTGGAATTAGAATTATAGGCTCATTCGAATTACAAGAGGCAGAAACAAAAAAAAAACATTAAACTGCAATGAATTTTTTTGCCGGTAATTCGAATTTCCTTAATGTATAATTCGAATTTCATCTCAAAATTGGAGAATTGATTATGGACAGGTATTCAAATTACCAATGGGGTAATTTTAATTTCTTTAAATTTTAATCACAATGGTACATGTGATGTAGCAGGTAGCATACAAAACAAATTTGAAATAGAAACCAATAAATTAAAATGCTTATGGTTTATGCAAGGTAATTAAAATCAATATATTGAAGTAGTAAATAAAGGTGCAAGGTTTAAATTCACCAATTTCATATACATGCATAAGTCTTCCATTCCAAAACATCAAAGCAAACAAAAAACCTTGGATAGAAAATGTTTACAAAGCATAACCAAGAATAACCATAACGAAAAAAAGAAGCATAACAGAAATAGAAAGGGAAATTTAAGAAGACACCCGCCAAGATTAAACAAAGCGTAGGAGTGGCCATTCGCGTAAAAGAGATCGGGAGTTTGAATACATGGTTACTCAATTGTTGGAACATAAAGTATGTTAATGTGTGAATTTAAAAATTGTTGAAGTCCCACATTGGAAAATTCTCATATTTTGAGTAGTTTTCAACTCTTTAAATACTAAAGTCCCACATTGGATAGACAACACATATGGGTTTGCTTCCATCACTATATAATGAGTTTCAAATTTCTCGACTTATTTCTGAGCCACTTCTCCCCTTTGTCCCTTCGATTTTTAATGCGGTTGTTATGTCGTAGTCCCTTCGATGTTTAAAGCGGTTTTATGCCTTAGTCCCTTCGATTTTTAGAGCGGTTGTTATGCCATAATTCCGTCGATTTTTTAGTGGTCGTAATACCACAATCCTTTTAGAGCGGTTTTTATGTTGTAGTTCCGTCGATTTTTTAATGGTCTTAATACCACTATGAGCGGTGTTTGTGTCGTGGTCCTTTTTGATTTATGAGTGGTCATAGTACCATTCCGATACAGTGAATCTGTGAGCTGTTTTATCCTGGGGACTTTGTGGTTGATAGTCTGCCTTGCACAATTTGGGCAGTGCTGCGAAACGTCTTAAAGAGAGCGACCTAGTTCCCGACTCAACCCAATACTATAATTGGTGACATAAATTGTGAATTTTAAACAGTTTTCGAAACTCAAAAAGGTTTTCAAAACTCAAAAACAACAACTCCGTCGTCAATGCTCTATGTTGGGAACATAGCTCCTCTTTGATGCACTATCTCCAATAGTGTTTCATTGAAAATATTCACTGAAAACAGACAAACCAATTTCTTGTCGATGCAAAAGGCTGAAAACAGAGAAACCAATTGCTTTTAGTTGCAAAGTATTTTCTTCAACATCTATATCTACTATATCTGCAACTCCTTTTCTTTCTTTGTATCCCAACTGTTGCTTTAATCTGTCGATTAAATTTCCACTATGACAACAGTCTACTAACATAGCGTAAGAAAATTTTGACCAACATCTTTAAACAACTCTTCAACTCTTTATCTAAACTCATAAGAGATAAATTTTTACAAATTTATAAGGTAAAAGTATGTGAGACTGACAAAAAAATATCAATTTTTTTTACAAAGGAAATTCGTTCATATACCAATATGAAAAAAGTTGTACAACTTGTTAACTTGTTGTATCAAACAACTATTTTTTAACAATGTTTATAATAATGGTTATACACCTCTATATATAGATATATAACAACGTTAAAGGACAAGAACAAATAAACTTATCACTGCAATAAAGAGATTGTTGCTCACGGCAATAAAGAGATTGCTGCACAGGTTCAATGTCACTGTCATCAGTAAACATTCATTGTTTTTGTGTCTTGTGAAGTTAAACAACATCTCATCACCAGCTATAGATATCAAACGTCCAAGTTAATAAAGAATGAATGAAGCACTAGTATCATTAAATGGCCTATGTCGTGAACAAAGCGGATATTATCTCATCTTTCAAAACTTTACACAATAACTTAGCGGAATTTAAGGAAGCTTTGAGCAAGTAACCATTCTGCATTGTAGTTTAATCCAATTACATTGCTCTTTTGTACCCATTAGAGAGAAAGAACAAAAAAAAAAAGAAACAAAGAAAGAAGGAAAGAAGGAAATTAATAATAAGGAAAAGGAACAAATTGAACACAAGTGTGTTGTACGAAATGCGGAAAAGTGTTGCATGAAATTTGGGAGAGAGAAGGATCAAGAGGGAAAACATGGAAGAGTGTTGTATGAAATGTGGAAGAGAGTAGGATCTGGCCGGTAGAATAGAAACAAGAATAAAAAAGATAAGGAACAAAAAGACGTTACACATATTATATGGACTACAAAGTATCCTATTTTAAACATATTATTGTGTTGGTCCGTACAATCATATTAGTATTATCATTGGTTGTTGTAAATTTAAGTAGTATTATATTCCAACTGTTACCCTATTGATATTTGAGATCAGTAATTCTTTTTCAAAAAACATGAGTCAAAGATTTCGTCTCCAAGAATACTAATGATAGAGAGAGAAAACCATTACACATGATTAAGTGAGTGCTCCCACTCCCACTCAATATTAACTACAAATAAATGCGTCCAAACAAAGAAAGAATGAAATGAATAAAAAGAAAAAGGAACAAATTGAACATTGTACGAAATGTGGAAGAGTGTTGTATGAAATGTGGAAGAAAGTAGGATTAACAAAAAGACGTTGTACAGTCATATTAGTATTATCATTGGTTATTTTTACATTTTAGATCAGTGAGCACCCATATAGGTCAACCCAAAAGACATTGACACAATATTTCAACCCAAAACCTTAAGGTAATTGGTAGATAGGTCATCACTCTTATATATCAAACATTTCCTTCATTCCTAGTTGATGTAGGACTTCACCACTTACACTTGAACCCAACAATTTTCCCCTCAAGTGTGAGTCTCCCACATCCTATACTTGCATTTTAATGCGTAACGACAATATTTTTGTTATTTTTCGAGAAATATTTGAATTATGTTACGAAGAAACAAAAATTGTGCAGTTTTACGAAGGTCAATTGGAATTAGAAATTATATGCTCATTCGAATTACAAAAGGCAGAAACAACAAAAAAAAAACATGAAACTGTAATGAATTTTTTAGCGGGTAATTTGAATTACCTTAATCTATATTTCGAATTGCATCTCATAATTGGAAAATTGATTATGGACAGGTATTCGAAAACTTCGCCACATTAAGGTTTAAATGGACCAATTTCATATACATGCGTAAGTCATTGATTCCAAAACTTCAAAATAAACAAAAAAACCTTCACCACTTAATTTTAATAAATGAAATTGGATAGAAATTTTTACAAAGCATAAACAATAATAACCATAACAAAAAAGAAGCATAATGGAAATATAAAGGGAAATTTAAGATGACACCTGCCAATATTAAACAAACTACTCAACCATATATTCATTCACCTTTAACCTGCAACAACAAAGCGTAGAACTGGTCGTTCGCGCAAAAGAGGTCGGGAGTTTGAATACATGGCACTACAAGTTTTATTCAACTGTTGGAACATAGATTGTGTTAATATGTGAATTTAAAAATGGTTGAAGTCCCACATTGGAAAACTTTTATATTTTGAGTAGTTTTCAACTCTATAAATACTAAAGTCTCACATTGGATAGAAAACATTTGTGTGTTTGCTTCCATCACTATATAATGTGTTTCAAAGTCTTGTGAAAAGTACACTAAAGTTGGATGCATTTCCCAACTCTCTCTTTTCTCCCTTCTTTATTTTGCTCGACTTATTTCCAAGCCACTTCTCCCTTTACTTTTTGTCCCTTCAATTTTTATAGCGGTAATTCCTTCTATTTTTGGGTGGTCCTAATACCACTATCCTTTTAGAGCTCTTTTTATACCGTAGTTCCGTCGATTTTTTAGCGGTCCTAATACCACTATGAACAGTTTTTGTGTCGTAGTCTTTTAGAGCGGTTTTTGTGTCGTAGTCCTTTTTGATTTCTGAGTGGTCATAGTACCATATTACGAGTGGCAACCATTAGACTTTCATATGGATGGTGTAATTCTAGAACGGATTTCTACGCTGCAGTAGAATTCTGATACAGTGAATCTGAGTTGTTGTCCTGGGGACTTTGTGGTTGATAGTCTGCTTTGAACAATTTGGGCAGTGTCCTGAAACGTCTTAAAGAGAGCAACTTAGTCTGCAACTCAACCCATTAATATTTTCAGTGGCATAAACTGTGAATTTTAAATAGTTTTCGAAACTTGCGTCTAAGAGGAAGCGCGTCACCAACACAGAGAAACCAATTGCTTTGTTGTCATGCAAAGTATTCTCTTCAACATATATATATCTACTATATCTGCAACTCCTTTTATTATTTGTATCCCAACTGTTGTTTTAATCTGTTGATTAAATTTCCATTATGACAACAGTCTACTATCAAAGCGTAAGAAAAATCTTCTACTCTTTATCTGTACTCATAAAGATTTAAATGTAGATAAATTTTTACAAATTTATTAAGTAAAAGTAGGAGAGACTGACAAAAAAATTCAATTGTTTTTATAAAGGAAATTCGTTCATATACCATTATCAAAAAAGTTGTACAACTTGTTAACTTGTTGTATCAAACAAGTATTTTTTAACAATGTTTATAACAACGGTCATATTTTATAGTATTGTTATACGCCCTACATATATATATATATAACAACGTTCATATATAATTATGGAAAAAACACCATAACACAATACTTGTGATCCGAGTAAAACGGTCGGAACAAATAAACTTTTCACTACAATAAAGAGATTGTCGCACATGTTCAATGCCATTGTCATCAATAATCATCTCACAGTTTTTGTGTCATGAGAAGTAAAACAACATCTCACCACCAGCTATAGAGAACAAATGTCTAAGTTGATAAAGAATGAATGAAGCACTGTTATCATTAAATGGCCTATGTCGTGAACAAAGCGGATATTGTCTCATCTCTCAAAACTTCACACAATAACTTAGCGGAATTTATGGAAGCTTGGAGAAAGTAACCATTTAAACAAAGAAAGAAGGAAATAAATAATAAGGAAAAAGAACAAACTGAACACAAGTGTGTTGTATGAAATGTGGAAAAGTGTTGTATGAAATTTGGAAGAGAGTAGGATCAAGACGGCACACGTGGAATAGTGTTGTATGAAATATGGAAGAGAGTAGGATTTGGAGGGCAGGGAACAAGAATAAAAATGAAAAGGAACAAAAAGACGTTACACATAATATATGAACTACAAAGTATCCTATTTTACATATATTTTTGTGTTGTTTCGTATAATCATATTAGTATTATCATTGGCGATTGTAAATTTAAATAGTATTATATTCCTACTATTACTCTATTGATATTTGAGATCAGTAATTCTTTTTTTTCCAAAAAAAAATAGGTCAAAGATTTTCTCTGCAAAAATATTAATGTTAGAGAGAGAAAACCATTACACATAATTCAGTGAGTGCTCCCACTCAATATAGATTAAATTTGACTCAATTTCTATCGAACGTTTAATATTATGTCACCTAATAGCTGTTTGCCTTGCACTAGCAACTAAAAGTGCTCACATAACTGCGTTCATATAAAAAGTAAAAATTGTGTTTTGGTGTTTCTCATGTGGTACCCATTGTAGAGAAAAAATGAAAAAAAGAAGAACAAGGAAGAAGAAGAAACAAAGAAAGAAGGAAATGAATAAAAAGGAAAATGAACAAATTGAACACAAGTGTGTTGTACGAAATATGGAAGAGTATTGTATGAAACGTGAAAGGGAGTAGGATCAGAACGACAGGGTGGGAACAAGAATAAAACGGGAAAGGAACAAAAAGACGTTACACATATTATATGGACTACAAAGTATCCTATTTTACACATAATTGTGTTGGTTCATATAATCATATTAGTATTATCATTGGTTGTTGTAACTTTAAGTAGTACTATATTCCAATTGTTACCCTATTAAGTGGAATTGGAAGTATAGAGTACAAGAATACTTGATTGTAGCAGTAAATGCTTTAATTGTCTGTAAAAGGCCGATAAACATCGGGAGTGCGTGAGTATTTTGAATGGCTTGGAGGGATTAATCGAGATTTGATTTGGGCCCTAAGATGGTTGACCTTTAAGTAAACAATTTCAATCGATGGCGCTGGATGGAGGACCAAGTGGCACCTTAAACTTGTATAATCAATGAAATTAAGGTAGGCAAGTATTAAATAATTCACGTTATGGATGTAAGTGTTTGAAGATTTAATAAAAATGTTGTGCTATGAGTAGAATAGTTTTCGTTAGTGAGATTCCTAAGACGGTTAAAGTCGATGATGAATAAGACCTTGTGTTGTATCTTAAGATGAAATGGATGAATTTAAAAGGTGTGATGAGTATTTGAAGATTTGGAAGATCAAATTCTACATTTTTATTCAAGGATATAACGTTAAAAGGAAGAAATGTGATAGATGATTTATGATTTAGTTGTTGTACTTTGGAATTCAAGCATAAAGATTTGAAATGATTGTTTTAGTGACTAGATGGACGAGTAGGGTATCTGGGTTTTGCAGATATTTTACTGCAAAGTTATGAGGCAGAGGTTCATATATAGTTATGCATTAGGATATGCTTACTAACAACATCTAATGAGTAGTTATTTAGACGTTCGATTGTTGGGATTCTTTTGGTTGGTAACTCAATGATGGTTTGAAACGAATAAGAATCCAGTGAGTGAACCAATTTTTGGAAGACGTGCTAAGAAAACGTGTTAGAGCAGCACATAGAGATGTAGCTTATGTCAAGTAAAGATTCATGAAAGGAATTTCATCACCTATGATTTGGAAATTGTTATTGTGAGTGTATGCCAAGGATTCAAAGGCATTACTTGAATAGCTGTCATGGGGGTATGTTTATTGTGTTCGTTAATAAGAAAAGTTAAATGTTTGTTTGGTCAGGAAGAATCGAGCATGGAATGGAAAAGTATGGTGGAATCTAGTAAGACTTTGGTTTATTGTAATCGTTTTATTGAAAAAAGATGAAGCATAGTAGCAGATGAGCTAAGTAAATAAAGGACTCAGGATGTTGACTACATGGAAGGTTGAATGACGGTAGTGGTGAAAAGTGTTTTGAGATATATTTTGGATGTAGAATGGTCCAACAAAAGCGTGATAATTGGGAAGGATTAAAATTTTGTTTGGGTTGTCGAAGAAATTAAGAATGACCACGATGACAAGCTTATTCGAAGGAAAAACATTTTAATAGGAAGAGGAATGACAAAAGAAAATCAAGTGAGGTTAGTTGACATTTTGGGATATGACAGACGATGGTGTGTGCCAATTGTGGCAGTCAAAGAAGAGAGCCATTTTTGGAAAAAGACATACAAGAGTAAGCTAAGAAATGATTTCGAAATAATAAGGATGCATCAAGGTTCGAGGCAGAAATCTAAGGTTTGTATAAATGGACAAGTGATGAAGTGAATTCAATGTTTTTCACCTAAAATAATGAAAAAATAATCATCAAGCGACTAACAAAGGATTCAACGAAATTGAGAAATGCTAGAATGAATGCTGGCAGTAGATGTAAGAAAATTGTTTCGGGTTGTTCAGAATCGCGAAGTAAGTAGGAAGTGGACTGGTTAAGCGTGAATTTGAGGCGTTATGCATGAGACAAATGTAGGTTTTAATTAGTGAATGAAATTCAAGTTGGATATTTGTTGGAGACGTGACTTTTGAAATGAAGCACTAAATTGGAAATATGTTTGTGTGTCGTAGGTGGTATAGTTTTGGCATATTGTCGAAAAGATTTGAAGAAGCTTGGATCACCAACCAGATGTTGGGTTGAAATTATTATAGTTATAATTAGAATAAAATTCTGATGTGAACACTATGGTTTGGCGTAGTTGTGCAACTAAAGCAAATCGACGATTTGTGGTCAATGGAAAAATTAGGGAGTTCTTGTCGGTAATGTTTGTTTGGTGCTCAATGTGTTGGCGTCATACTTAAGGCTTCGATTTTTTACCTAATGGATGTTTCGTACCAAGTGGGTGTATGTGAGGCTATGTGATGTGTTTTGGGCAATTGTGCTTTGTCGATGGGATCAAAGTGATATGAAATTGAGGGAAACTCAATGGACCTTGAGGAGATTGTTAGACCCCTTGTGCCTCAGAATAACCTTGAGTGTAGGTCACATGGAGAGCTATTACGGTTAGGTTAAGATGGTCTAAGCCACCATTATGGTTGTCAGCTACCTATTGACAAATTAAGGAACTGATCATCCGCAATGTCTTGAAGAATTTTAAAGTGTTGAAGTTTAAAAAATTTATGTGTGTGATAATTTGGAAATAGTCCATTTATGTTAAATGATGAGATTTTAAAGTCTTGTATCTTTGAGGAAAATATTTGTGAGGAGAGTTATGTAAGAGTTTTATGTTAAGAAAATATCTTGTCCTAAGTTGTTAAAGACAAAGATTTGAGTTGAACTTCAATAATTTTAAAAAATAATTTGGAAACTTTCAAAGTATAACATAAGTGTTTTGAAAATGATTTGAAATTCATGTTCACCTAAGGGCTTAAACCAAAGTCTTTTTGAAGTTAGGGAACCTAATTTGGTAAGAAAACCTAAGAGAAAGCCAAACCGTAATTGATTTGGATAGTGGGTGAACCTAGGGTTCATTTGGGTGTTGTTTTAGAAACTTGTATTGATTAAGTCGATTGATTGATTCAAGGTACTAGGAAAATGAGAGGTGTTGTTGGAATCATTGGGTAGGTTGTGTTGGCGTAGCGTAGGTTGCTTATGTAATAAAGCGTCATCGAGGTTAAGGCACCTTCTAACGATATTATATATGATTGAATGTAGAGTGTATTTGTATACATCTTCTCTTTGCTAGCGATGAATAAATGTGCACATGATTGTTTATGTATTTGATGTGATTATGTATTCGTAATGGATAACATATGTGCTTACTATATGTTATGAATCTTATTGATGATAAACTGTCATGAGTATGCTCTATGAAAAAGTGTTGAAAAATTATTAGTGTTTAATGATTATTAAAAGTAGAGTCTTTTAATAACTACATTGAGATAATAATTGATGTGAAAAGGTTAAAGTATGTTATGCAATTCATAGTTAGTGGTGACCGTGATGGGCCACGGAGTGGTTCCAGGTGTTGATGGTCCACCTAATCCTTACGAGGATTATTTAGTAAGGCTAGTCTGTGTTGAGACCGCACCATAGTAAATCGTGCTAGTCTGTGTTGAGACTGCGCCTTGGTAAATAGTACTAGTCTGTGTTGAGATTGTAGATTTATGATTTACGCTCCTCGATGAGGGTTTTGAAATTCCGAAATCATGTGTACTGAAAGATAAGCATTGCATTAGGGTGCTTTGTCACTCGAGTCATGTTTGTTATATGAGGATATATTTATATGCATGCATATTTATTACGTGATACCATGCCATATTATGCTTTCGTGCTATGTATTTTTGTTTATATGTTGTTTTTATATCATGGCCCTTTACTATTATTGTGGGCCGAGCTTATGCCCCAGGTTATTAGAGTTTTGAGTTGCGCAGGAATTGCAACGACGACGAAGACGTGGTAGAGGGATGATTTTGATTTTCGATCGAAAGAAGTGAGGCTTGATGCCACATGTGGGTCCTCAATACTCAATAATCCTCATTTTAGAGTTTGAAGATTAGTTTAAGGGTTTATTTATTTTCCATTCCTTCTTGGAATGATCTTGTTGCAATGGAAATTCTTTATCTAAAACTTATGTGACCTTTTTGTTCAATGTAAATTGATTGGATGTAAGTAAGTCTGTTGTGTCAACATCATTTTATAAAATGCGACAATGATTCTAATCGTCGATTTTGGAAAAGAATCTCGCAATTAAATATTTTTCTCAAATTTTAAATTAAAAGACGATTATGAAATATTTGTCCATATCGAGGTGTTACAATATTGGTGAAATTCTCTCAAACCTGGTTTGTTTAGATGTTTGACCTTTGTGGAGGTGTTTTGGAGGAAAGGCTAACAATAAGCTAGGAGTGGGAGTTCCAAAAGCATATGGTTCAGACACAGTTGGAACATCTTGATCAAACATATGATTGAGATTGATATCATCAAATAGGTTCTGAACATGTGTGTTATTATCATTGACAAGAATGTTCCCTTATTGTGGAGAACGTTCTAGTATAGCCTCCAGATTGAAGTTATGGACCTCTTTGTTCAAAATGACCCTTTCAAATCTTCTTCTTCTGGCGACTCCATGATCAAACTGAGGAGTGTCATTTTTGTGAGAAAATGTTGGCTTGCTTATGGGTCGAGTGAGATTGGCTTCTTCTTCATCAGAGCAACGTTTTTATGTTTGATGTTTGAGATTTTAAATAAAGATCTTTGTGAGCGTAATCCCACAGTGAACAATGAGATTTTTGTAGTCTCTCATAGAGGCAATCATATTTTGGATTATAATGGAAGGAAGGTTGGGTTTTTTTACCATGAAAGATATGGAAAATGACTCTTGCATCATTGTGAAAGACTGATTCATGCCTTCCATAAAATGGGATAATAGAATAATGACTAATACTGGTGAAGATTTTTGGAAGGGGTTTGAGGTCAGCAGACATAATTGTTTTGGATCCTTCAAAAAAATAGCTCTTGAGTACTTCCTTCTTTAATAGATTCAAAGTTTCATCCCACAATTTTTGAAATTATGCTTAATATTTTAAAGTCAAGATCAGTTGTACCAACCAGATATCCGAAAATTCTTTTTAGTGCAATTATATGAGATTCTCTAGGTAAAGATTAAAATTTTGCTCAGAAACCAACTGCGAAGACAATGTTTGGTCTACTAGAAATTAAGTATATTAAGGAACCAATCATTCTTCTATATTCTTTTTTTGAAATGATTTTTGCTTTTTCGTCTTTGTTCAAATTTGAAGATGGATGCATCAGAGGTGCCATAACTATGACTTCATTCATTTTATATTTCTTGAGAAGATCTTTAATGTATTTTTCTTGACTAATAAAAACTCCATTATTGTGTTGTTTGATTTGCAAGTCAAGAAAAGAAATCTTCATTCTTCCATCATACTTATTTTAAATTCACTTTGCAAGAGATTTGAAAAGTCTTCATACATTTTTTCATTTGTTGAACCAAAAATAATGTAATCCAAATACAATTGAACTATTAATAATTTAGATTTATTAATCCTTCTAAAATTAATACCATCCACATACACTTGAACTATTAATCTTTCTAAAATAATGGCTTCCTTTATAGACTTAGGTTGTATACGTGAGATCATCGCCATATTGTTACATTTACCTTTGAAGGACATTATTGTTCTTATGTTATCTGTTGTACTTCCAATAATTTGATTTTGGGGATGGTCACCCACAATTCTCCAATTTCTTGGAGGTGTTTGTACATGAGATTGAGGATCATTATTTTTCTTATGGATAACAATATGTTGTTGCAGTTGATGTTGTTGTGATTGACCTCCTTCCTCATCATCATTCTTTTGAATGTTAAGATCCTAAAATACATCAAAGATGACAGCATACTTACTTCCACCGTTTGATTTTTTAAATTATAAACACTATATGCTTTGGAGTTTGTAGAATATTATAAGAGTAGTTCCTTATTTGATTTTGCATTAAATTTTCCTAGGTTGTCTTTGTTGTTTAAAATGTAGCAATAACAACAAAAAATATGGAAGTATGAAATATTTGACTTTATATTTTTCCATAATTCATATGGTGTTTTGTGTAAAAAATTTCTTATTGAGACATATATAGGTCAAATTGTAACATTATGTGTTTAATTGCTTAAAGACCAAAATTACTTTTCATCATTTAATTGATTCAAAAAATTTCTTGCCATTTCTTGTAAGGTTACATTCTTTCTTTCAACAACTCCATTTTGTTGAGGAGTTCTTTCACAAAAGAGATTATGAGATATATCATTTTCATAAACAAAAGTCTTGAAGAATAAATTTATAAATTCTCCTCCATGATCACTTCTTACTGAAATGATGCTTGAACTTTTTTTCATTTTGTACTCTTTTGCAAAAGTTTTGAAATGATTCAAATGAAACATTCTTTTGTTTTTAAAACAACACCCATGTGAAGGTCAATGTGAAGTAGTTCAAAGCCATATTTCATTTCTCCTAGACTTGTAGTTTTGATAGGGTTAAGAAGGTCAATGTGAAGTAGTTCAAGAGGTTTTTGAGTCGAAATTATGTCTTTTGAATAAAAACTACTATTGGCTTGTTTTCTTTTTTACACAAGCTCTACATACCTTATCTTCACCAAAACTCATTTTTGGGAGTCCTCTTACAAGATCAAATTTGGACAATTTTGAAATAGTTTTTATACTCACATGTCCAACACATTTGTGCCAAATCCATTTATCTTTTTTGATGGACATAAAATATGACTCAATAGGTAATTCTTCTAAGTATAAAATATTAAAAAAATTCTTTCTTGACTCAGAAAAGAAACATTTTCCTGAAAATGTTTGTTTAACTTTACAAATATGTTGAGTTTAAATCAGAATGATTCAATGAGTTAGAGGATGTTTGCCCCTGTATGTCTATGTGTTGTTGTGTGCTAATTTATAATTCTTTTGTGTGATATATATATGCATTTTATGATGAATGTTGAGTGATACCATTACCACATGTTGATATGTCTATATATATGAATCCGTCGATATATGTAATTAGTCTTTACGTTGAATTGATGAAATATTGTTGATGTGATGTTGAATGTTAATATTACAACGTTAGGCAAGTTTTATTAGAGGGAAGAGGAGGAATTATTTTAAAGTGTTAAATTAATTTTTAATCTTTAAAAAATTTTAAAATTTGATTTTTAGTCCTTATTAAAAATTTCTCTAACTTTTAAGTCAACTCAATTATATCTTTTGAATATTTGAAAGTTTTTTTAAAAAAATATTATAAACATCTTTTTTTCAAAAATTTAGAATAAATATGAATTTTTAAGTTTTTGGCACTTAAATATTCATATTTAATTCTTCTTTTGTTAAAATATTCTAAATTCTTCTGGGGAGATTCTTATAATGTTATAAATATGCCTATAAAAAATCATTCAAAAATTTGAAGGGTAGACATGAGTTTGACTTAAAATCAAGGATAAAATTTAAAAGAGAACATTTTTTGGACAAAAAAGTTATGATACTTTTTATAAGAACTAAAAACAAAATGTTGAATTACACCAAAAAAATACAAAATGTTAAAATTTTATGGGAACTAAAAATTTATTTAACCGTTTTCTAAATTTTAAGTTGTTTGATATAATTGTTTGGAGGGGATCCATGAAAGGCGATGATAACGAAAATCTCTTTAAAACCCTTTTTTAAATTTAATTTGTTTGATTTAATTGTTTGGAGGGGATCTAGGAAAGGCGATGAGATCATACATCTCAATACTTTAAATTTTAGATTTAAATGTCTTTAAAACCATTTTTGATTTAATATAACCTTAAATATTAAATGATGAAAAATGTCATTTTACACTTTTCCTCAATTAAAATCTCTACTTTTCTTATCGCCCTTGTATCCCCATCCCACCCCTGAAACAGTTGGGCCAAGCCCACACGAGTAGAGGCTAGGGCTCAAGCTTATATGCTAACTCAACTCTTGAGCTCCCCTTTATACTATAGATGAGCCATATTCAACCTTCGCCACCTTGGTGAATAACAAAACCCTATGAAAATCTTCTGCACAACTTTCACATCCTAGTGCTAGGGGTACAATTCCTGCTTCATCTTCATTAGAGGATTTGTGAGAGTCATCCCATGTAGCCAATCATCATATTTTTCCTCTTTCCTTTGAAATTGTTCCTCTAGGAGCTTCCCTTTTCAAGCTTAGGACATTCTAATTTGAAGTGCCCTAACTCTTTTCTTTCATAACAGATGATCTGTTTTTTCTTAGATTTTTCTTTCATTGTTGTCTTTGGGTCGCTTGAAATATTTTTTGGGAAAGGATTTCTTCTTGTTATTCCACACACTGGAATTTATTTGAGATGAAGGATAATTCTTCATCATTTAAGTCTTTACTCTTCTCATGAAGTTCACTTTTTTTGAGTCTTACTTAGCTTGTAGAGCATTGGAATTTGCTTTCTTTCCTTTGTACTTAAGAGCAAGAGACTTTGACTTCTTATTTGGTTAATCTTCAACTAGTTCAATCTCATGAGATGTGAGTGAACTCATTAGCTCTCAAAAGGCAACTTTCTAAGATCTTTAGCCTCTTGAATATCTGTTACTTTTAGTCTCTCCACTTGCCAGTTATAGTTCTAAGGATTTTCTTGACATGATCAGTTGTGGTGTAACTTTTTTGGAAAACTTTTAGTCCATAGACTAAAGTTTGGAATCTAGAGAACATTTTCTTAATGTCTTCATCCTCTTCCCTTTGAAAAAGTTCATACTTTTTGCTAAGCAGTTTTGCCTTGGTTCCTACACTTGTTTGCTTCCTTCAAACATGAGCATAAAGCATGAACTGCTCAACAAACATATATACTGATTACCATCTTCTTTGAAATTGGATCCCATAACTTGAACCGCTTCAGAACTTTTGTGTAACCGACGAAAACATACTTCTTCGACTTTGGATCAAGTTTAGATCTATCTTCATTGGGTATATGCACATAAGTTGGATACCAAAAATCCTTAAATTGTAAAGATTAAAGGGGGTTACCTGCCCATACCTCCTATGCAAATTTCCCTTCCTTTGAAACTTGTGGTGACCTGTTAATAAGATAACATGCCATGTCAATAGCCTTTGCCCAAAAACCCTTAGAAAGTCCAAAACTTAACCGAAGACATCTTCTCCTTTTAGTTAGAGATATGCTCATTGCTTTTGCCACACCATTCTATTGTGGTGTCACTCGAACTGAAAATATGTCTTTGAATACCGTGTTCTGCACAAAATTTCTGAAAATTTGAGTTAGTGTACTCTGTTCCATTATCTGTCTGCAAAAACTTGCTTTTTCTACCCATTTGATTTTCAACATCTACTTTCCACACCTTGAACTTGGAAAAAATTTCATATTTAAGTTTGAGGAAATACACCCAAACCTTGTTAGGCCACCGATAGAAGGCTCTTTGTTAGGCCCACAGACATCAAAATGCATATAGTCTAGGATTCCCTTTGTTTTGTGTTTCTCACATTTAAAACAAACATGATGATGTTTCCCAAGTATACAATGCTTGAACAAATCCATCTTACAATTGCATACACCTTTCAACAAATGTCTCATGAAGCTCTATCTTGCAACGCTCACTAAGATGACCCGCATGTGCCATAGTTTCGTTGCATCATCATCAAACACAACTGACGTAACATTACCTACAACAATACATCCCAACAGTTGGTAGATTTTCATGAAGTCCTCATTGCTCCCATCACTCTTAATGCACCCTTGCTAACCTTCATAATTTCCTTATCTCCATTAGATCTATATGAGAAACCATTTGCTTGTACATTACCCACAAATATCAGACTATGTCTCAATTTTGGAATATATCTAACAATATTCAATGTTCTCATGCCACCATTGTCCATAACAATTTTAATCTATCTCATTCTAGTGATAGCAAACTCTTTATCATTACCAAATAAACAAAAGTAAACTTGCATGACCTGAATGTGGTAAATCACTGGTTTTGCAGTGTTATCTGGTAAGAACAACTAGAGTCAAGAATCCATGCTTCCTTGCAATTTCTAGATGAAATACAAAGACTATCTCCTTCTCTACCAGAGTCATTGGTTTGAACCCCATTCACAGAACTGGATGTGAATAGTGTAAATCACAAGAACGAGAAGGTTGCATTTTTGTAAACGTAAAAACTTTTTCTTAAAAACAAACACTTATTGAAAAGCAAGATGAAGTAGTTAAGGTAAAGAGATAAATATTAGAAACACAAAACTAATTTATCTTACTTCACCAATTATACAATTGATATGTCCAGTCTTGTCACTTTGAAGGATTTAATACACTAAATCAACTGATTTATCACAAGTCCATTGGAACACCTACTATCAAAACTGATTGTGTTCAAGTCTTCTCAACCTTCTAGATTAGTACATTTAAGCTATTGAGGACATCAACCACTATTGGGCTTAGTTACAAGGTAATGATTTTAGGTTTTCAGAAAGGCTCTCATAGGAGAATATTACAAAGATATGCACTTAGAATGTAAACGGATTTTTCAATAAATACAGACTTTCTCAAGGTTGTTTTATATATGTCTGTAGTAATACCTTGGAATATTATAGGATAGTCCATCAAAAGATAAGTATAACTTTGATAAGTAGAGGATGTTTAATCGTTGATTTCTTCAAAGTTATGAGCTTAGAGGATTGACTTGTAGATCATTGACTTTGGAGAGGAAATTGAGTTGCCAAATTTTCGGATGTAGATGTATTAGAGTGAACTTATATTAATCGGATTTAACAGAGGCACGTTTAGAGCGCGTTCATCAGAATCAAGAAAATAGTAACATAGGTGCATTGATTAGAATAAGACAAATATAACATATATCAAAGTCATAGAGCATTGCCTTTGATTTTAAGATTCTCTTTCTTTGCACAACGAATGATCCCACATATATTAGAGAATCTTCACACTTAAACTAAATCCTTAAAACATAAATTGTTCTCATAAAATACTATTGTTATCATCAAAATAATTGAGAGTCACTATTCTATAAACCAACATGGTTCTAATAGGATGAACCATATTGTTTTTTTGGACAGTCCATCCTCCAATGCCAGATTTGTTTGCAACCGAAGCAGTCTTCTATTTTTTTGTTCTTGGACTTAGACGTCTTCTTCCTAAGACCTACTTTACCTTTGTTCCTTCCATGATATTGACCTTCTTTTATACATAGACCTTCACCTAAATATATTTCCTCTTCATTCTGTCTCCTTTGCAAGTGAGACTGAATTGCAACAATAATATCAACTAGCTTGATTGAGTGTTATGTATGATAAAGTGTTACCCGTATGTTAGAGTTGTCACTAGCCTTGTCTTCATAATCAAACTTCACCCCAAGCCTCACTAAATCGATGATCATTCTATTGAAGGTATTGAGATGTTTTCGCAAATCAGATCCTTCCTACATCTTCAACCTATACAGCTGTTGCTTCACGAACAATTTGTTCATGAGAGTTTTGCACATATGCCAACTTTCCAATTTCTCCCAAACATCCTTTGGAGATGTTAGGTCTAGGATATAATACATTATCTAATCTGATACACACAAATGAATCACCCTTGCAGCCTTATCCTACATCTTTGTCCAACCGACTTCTACCATGTTTGTTAGTTTCGCCTCACACAATGCCTTTTGAATAGCTTGTTGTGCCAATAGATCCTTAACCATTCTCTTCCATAGTGCAAAGTTACTGGTCATCTTATACCAATTGTTATAACAACAAAACAATCTTAAAAGAATAAAGATATAGATTGTGAACAGGAACACAAGACGTTTGGTAACAAAGTTTGGTCAATGATGCCTACGTCTCCAACTAGAGAGCATATGAAATTTCGTATTATTAGATGAATGAGTTAGGGTTTCAGTATTGCAAGTGGTATTTATAATATCACAGTTCAAATTACAATAATACCCCAACGCACCTATAAATCCATTGGGCCAAGAGTTTATACTACATATGAGACATTATGTCAATTGAACCAAATAGACTCTTTGGGTAGATCAACCTACTAAATGATGAAGTATGTTATGTAGGATGAATGTCACAAGAAATAGGGGTTTGAATTGTGACCTTATAAAGTTTTGAATAGAAAATAACTATCTCAAGTGAACACTTAAATAAAATGTTAGCTTTAATTGAAAGAATGTTCTTTATGAATAGTTATGCAATAAAAAATTTAAAGGAAATGATGTTGTGTGATTAGTGTATAAAAAAATAAGAGATTAAGTTAGAGAGAATCATACACAAAATTATCTTGGTTCACCCTTAACCTTGGGCAACATCTAGTCCTGACACGTTTTGAGATTTTCCACTGTTTTGTTGATCAGAACATTCTCAACACTTTACACTTTTTTTTAGATCACTACTAAACCTAATACAAGTGAGGTAACCTTTGCTATTTATAAATGTGAGAAGCCTTAGATAAAAGTGATCATTGTTACATGGAGGCCTACACAACTTGCCACTTGTTATTAGAGGCTCCTCATTTTAGTGTAACATTCCACCAGAACGTTCTCTACTTCAAGAGAGCGCTGTTCAATTATAAAAACGATGATTAGATTAAACCAATTTGTAATTCGACGTAAATGTTTATCTGAAACATGCTAAGAAAGATGGAAAAGGTTGAAGGTATTGGAAAATACGTTAAATATGGAAAACATTAAAGGTATTTTAAAATCTTCTTATTGTTTAAAATAAATTATTTATTAAATGCTTATCTTTAGTAAAATCACAATATAAAAGATAAGACATGAAGAATCCGAAAGAAAAAGTGAAGAGATAAGGGAAAAGAAAACCATACTAGTGCTTTTATACTAGTTCGCAACAAGTATTGCTACATTTAGTCCTCCTCTTATTAAGAGATTTTTCCCTAGTATAGTCAGGGACTTCATCCATAAGAATATTCTGAAATCAGTTTTCTAGACTATGAATATTACCTAAGCTTCTCCAAGCTAAGTATTTTCTCATTGCCTCTTCGGCACCTTGTATTATAATGCCTCTATTAGTGCAAAAGTGGTTTTAGCTACAATCTTGTGGTTGATGTTTTGATGATAACAAAAACAAACAAATATATAACAATTATCCCCTAACTGTATTTGTTAAGTGTGCAGATTAAGTTGGAAGACAAAAAGTTATATTAATGACTATCCATTCCTTAAAGTAGCATAAATTACAAATAAATTAGAGATCTACTAATGGAGCAAGTTGTAATATAGCAAAAGAAATACTGCAAAGAAATAAGATATATCCTCTGATGATTAGATGAAAACAAAATAAACGAAGACTTTAGTTCTACTCTACAGTCTAAGTCTGGTAACACATGCCTTTGATGCAAGCAAGCTTTGGTTGACTATAAGATGCGAGCAACATTGTGTCTCGGTTGCCCTTGGTTCAGTTGTTTCTGATGAATGTAGATGTTATGTTCCTTGTTTGATGAAAATCTGAATTATTCACAAGAAGATACACTCAGAATTATTCACAAGATGATACACTCAGAATTATTCACAAGAATAAACACTTAGAATTATTCACAAGAAGATACACTCATAATTTGTTCACAAGAATGTACATTCAAAATTTGTTCACAAGAAAGATATGATCCAAATTTTACAAGGACAAAAGTGAAACCCTAATCTATTCTATAAATAGATACTCAAGGCTAAAGAAGAAAACACAAACTCATAAACTTAGAAATCCATACAATTCAGAAAAACTTTTGACAGCTCAAATTTTCTAAGTATTCAAAGTTCAAAGATTTAAGTTCTAGAGAAACACTCACTCAAAAAAATATTTTCTAAGTGTTTTAGTGTGAGAAATCAATTGTAACAATCTGCTTAGTAGAAGCAAAACACAATCCGTTCCAAACTTGTGTATCCCAGTTCGACGGTGGCTTTAGTGTTCCTCAAACATGTTTGTTTGCCTCAAAAAGTCTGTATGTGTTAGGTTGTTTTGAGAAGACGGACCTGTAGGATGTGCTGTGTAATTCAAGGATTTGAATTAGTGGTTAAATCCTTCTAACTGAAGGGACTGGATGTAGCTACCAAGTTGGCGGTGAACTAAGATAAATATGCTTGTGTCACTTTACTTCCGCACTATTTACTTTAATGTTGCCTCTGATTACTTAAGTCTGATTGCTACTGCCTCTGTTTTAGTTAAAATCACCAAACCCGAACCAGTTCTTGAATAAATATTTAACAAGAATCTAACTTAGAAAACACAGTTCAACCCCCGTTCTGGTGTTTGCACCTTTACTTAGGATGAGGGACATCCTCATCTTGCACTTTATCTTACCCAGAATGGTGGCTTTGTCCTTTTCAGAAGCACAAGCCGATTTGAAGGTAGAGGTATCAAAGGACTCAAAAACAACAAAAAAATTTGGAGAGGGATTTGAAATAGGCACATTTGTATGTGGAGATGGTAGAGGAAGAGAGGAATCATAGTTGGGGCCTCGAGAAACTAAAAATCTACTTATCGCCTCAAAACCAAGAATGGAAGTATGGCTTATTTTGGGTGAAGAGAAGATTAGTGAGAAGTTAGAAGCTAAGTTTGTAGCCTGTTGAATAAGATCATCAAGGTGAGACTCTTCAGCTTGGATGTTCAAGTCCATGAGTTAATGGAGTTTATAGAAGGTTCATCCAGATGAGCAGTAAATGCTTGAGCATGATTAGTAGTAGTTTCTTCACTAGTAAGTTGCTCGTTTATATCAAAATCCAAATTTATAGGTGGATTTTCAGTATGTTCTTTCTTAGCAGACACATTCTCATCTATTTGGGTGTCTTCATGATGGTCTTCCTGCAGGTTAGTTTCCAAAGGAGGCATACGGTGTTCTTCATCCATATGAGGATCATCAACCTGCTCATCTTGTTAAGTGGTTTCAGCTCTTTTTTTAGGCTAAGATACTTTAGTATCTTCCTTTTCCAGCAGAGTAACATCATCGTCCTCAGCTTTAGCAACTTTCTCATTTTCCTCACCTTTAGCAACTTGCTCATTTTCCTCACGAGCTTGCTCACCTTCAACATATTTTTCTTTATTTTGACCATCATGATCAATGACAATTTGACTTTTATAAGAAGTTTCATCAGAAATATGATCATCCACATGAAACACAACAATAACCTATCGTTTGGCACCGGTGATCAATAATTGTTCCAGAAAATTTTCTCCGCTCTCGTCCAAATTTTAGTATGTTGTTTTATTCATTTAGGTAGTCAAATAAACATACTTCCTCAGATTTTTAACCATCCCAAATTCTCTCTAAAATACCCGACTTCACCGTTTATAAAATTCCTTATTTTGCATTGTTCTTCTTCACCATAACTCCAATTTGAATGAAACCAACGCCAAAACGATCGTGTGAAAAATGTCTATATTATCCACTAATTGGTTTTCTGATTTATGGTAAGTTTCCTTGATCGAATTTCGAAATTTAGATTTTAGAGTGTCTTCTCATAATTTATTTTTAACGTTTACCCATAAACTGTCGAGTTAGATCGATTGGAGGACAAAGAGTTGGAGAATAAAGGTTGTTTGCTTGTGGAATCGTATTCGTGTGTGAAAGCGTCGAAATAAGGTAAGGGGTGAGAGAGCGTTTGAACTCATGAGTATAATATATTGTGAGATGAACGGGAAAACCGTATTTCCCAACGATTCATCTGAGTCTCACTACATACGGCAGTAGCCCTTTGAGTGATAAATTAATTAATGTGCAAATATGGAAATTGTGAGATTAAAATATGGAATAGAAATATTTATAAGGTGCTGATTGATTTAATTCCATTAAATGTGTGGTATTTGATACTATTGTGATATTTGATTTCAAATGAATTTGGTGCATATGTTTGATTAGATGAGTTTATGTGAAGTGATAATAAAATATGAATGCAGTGTATGATGTAAGTTTATTTGATGATGATGTGTGATTTATAATATAAATTTGTGATAAGTTTATGTGAAGATGTTTGATTGATGATAGTGATGTTGTAAATTTGTGATAAGTTTATGACGATGATTTATGATATATATGAGTTTATATGATGACGATGATTCTTGGGAATTAAATCAAGAAATTCTAGTTAAATCAAGTTCATTGAAATGGCATTGTTTTAATTGAGGAACAAAGTTGAATTGTTACATGTGTATTTAGAGAAATGTGATATCCTAAAATAGATATAAAAGTTTTTATTTTCTTGAATAGATTTTCTTTATCCGTTGTGAGTTTTATTCAAATAATTTAGTATAAATTATTATAAATGTTATTTTGGGGTTAAGGGTGTCACATTGGGTCCTTGGCTTGTAATATGGGCCACTAACACAAAGAAAGGGGTTCGGGCTCAAAGGGGCTAGCAAGGAATAATAATTAATTCAGGGTAGGTGATTAATGTATTTGGGCACATGTTTCTAGCTTTGTACTATGACATTTTGAAAGCTCTTTATAGCCTAGATTAGTTTTTTAGCATGTTTCTAAACTTTGGATCGTAATTGAGATTTAATGTTATTATTTGCATATTGACCATTTCTCGCTCTGCAGGCCATAACTTGAGCTCTAGATATTGGATCGACGCATGCGAGCAAACGTTAGAAAGCTAAAAATCAAAGTTACAACTTTTATGTTGGCGCAAAAGCTCAATTCGGAACATTACTGGGTTGAAACTGAAGGTGCAAACACGAGAAGGGGGTTGAATTGTGTTTGCCAAATTTGATAACTTTTTGATAATTTATTAAAATAAAACTGATTCGATTTTGGTGACTTAATTTGAGTAGCAGCAATCGGATTCAAAGGCAGCAAGCAAAGAAAACATAAATCATTTGACACATAGATTTATCCTAGTTCACCACTAATTACTTTGTTACATCCAGTCCCCTCATTCAGAAGGTTTTAATCCACTAATACAAATACCTTGAATTACAAAGCACCTAACCCTCCAAGCTAGTCTTCTCAAGAAACTTCTTTCACTTCTGAAAATGGATTCTATACCAACTCCAACAATGTCATGCAATACTGGTCAACTTTATGTTTTAAGGGAACTACGAGTGGATTTCTGCAACCTCACAAAAATGGGTGTGACTTCATAAATGAATTTTGCGAAATGAGTTGGTTCAACTATTTCAACCTTAAAAAACTTAAAATCTACGATGTTTTAGTGGAATTATGGAGATATGTTGTTGCTTTAGACAATGAAATTACTTGTTGAAAATAACTCAGTTCTCTATTGCATCAATTACAAAATGCATAAATGACGGAATTTTGTTGAAACCTGTGTTGATAATATTGTAGAGGAGTCAAAAATCAACAAAGATTTGTTTGAAGACCCTAAAGTCAATACATTTGATGTGCAACTAAAGTCCAAGTATAAGGTGTTGTTCAAAATTATTATTCATTGCATTGCTCCCAAGGGTGACTCCATGGATAATGTTAGCAAGGAACATAAGAATATAATGTGGCGCATCTAAAGGAAGACTAAAATGAACTTTCCAAACCTTATTTTTGAGCATATGAAGCATGTGTTTTGAGTTCTAGAATTGGAAAGATAAAGAAAATTCCTTATTCTCGATTAATTTCTGCATTTTTGGAAACAGCCCCCTTGATTAAAGAAACAGAGGATGTTAGAAGGGATACAAGTGACGAGTATGTATTGTTTTCTTTTGTCCCATTGTTTAATATAAACAATGTCTTCAAGATGAAAATTCTGACTACAAAAACATTATTAAGCCTTATGTGGACGGTAAAGGGAATAAGCATGTTGGTAAATCAAGTGGAACTGCAATTACTCATGTAACAATGGTTTAATTTTACGCTCTCATCTATGAAGAAGTCAACAAAGAAGTGATTCATGATTACATTAGGATGGTAGTAGAAAATCCTAATTTTGCTCAACTTAGTTTCCCTCTATAGAAAGTTGTTCCTGAATATGAAAAAGAGAGAAAATAGAAAGGCAAGGAAACTCTGACTATTGTAGAACAAGGAGAAACAAAGGAAGCCAGTGAGGAAGATGAATTTCCTCCTTTTAAGCAAATTGGAAGTTACTAATCTTTGTTCATGATACTATTTAAAATTCTATAGATAATGTTAATGTAATTTTAGATTTGTAACGCTCATTATCATGTATCTAGAAAATGACAATAAAGTCATATACAATGATATTATAAATGGTCATATAAGTTCCAACGAGATACAAACACAAAGTGTCGTTGTAACTACTATATAGTTTACAAAACATTTCATGAAACATAAATTTACGAAATAGCTAATACATCAAAATAACAAAACATCAACATTGTATGCTCTATTCGAGTCCAAGTTCAAACATTCTTGTCTGCTATGATACATAAAAATAAGGATGAGATAATAATCTCAGTGAGTTCTATAAAAAGGAAGGGTAGTTGGAAAGTTCATTTTGAAAATTTAATAAAAACAAGTAGGATTTTTCATTCTTTAAGGATACAATTAAAATTTGAAACATTAGAGTCTTATTCACCCTTAATTTCCATAAATTATGGACCATCTATGTCCATTAACCCAACCTGAGTCACTAAGTTAATCTCGATTATTTTAGTAAAGTAAGTCTTGGCCTTGACCGCAATTAGCATCTTAATTGCTCTTCCCTTATCGATGCTTCATTATTGAACCGTCATGCTTACTCACTGTAACATTCTCACTTAAACAATTCATATCACATAATCAAGATTATTAAGCAATCAATTATAAACAAAATAAATCAACTCATTAATCTATTATTTACATATTCACATCATAACACAACGAGGAAGGTTCCACTTTAGGCATAATTCGCTTAGCTAGTTTAAACTTCGCTTAGAAAATTCAGTTCAGAATGGAATCCTCTCCTTATCATACGTAAAATTGGCTCAGCGAATTTAGGTTCGCCTAGGAAATTCAGGTTCGCCCAGCGAATTTGAGTTAGAAGCAAAACATAAAATTTCCAGTCAAATTCGCTCAACGAATTCTAAATTCGCCCATTGAATCCAAGTTAGATGCAAAAATTGAAAGCTTCATAAGCAATTTGCTTAGCCCAAAAAATTCCGCTAAGAGAATTTGTTGCAACCCAAAATTTTCAAAACACAAAATAGAGAAAAACACCACATGCAAATATGTATAATCATCCCAATCATCACACACATTACAGAAAACACATCACAAGCAAACCATTCAACCAAGTATCACGAATGTAATATTTCTTAACATGTAAAAATCTATTTTTCCTCTTCAACTCATATTTTGAAATTACCCCATTTTCATCCCTAATCTCAGAAATGAAACCTGTCAAATGCAACTTGCAAGAATTTACAAGGAAGAAGAACTCACCTTTTGTGTTCTATGATGTTGAATGATGCTTTGATAAATTTTGGGGGTCAAGTGAATGGTTGAGTCATTTTCAGATTTGTATTAAGAAAAGTGAATGGTTGAAAAGTTCAAATTTTTTTTTGAGGTCTCAAGAAGACATACGCTAAGACAACCTGTGCATCGGTCATGGCGTAGGTTTTCAGGTCGTGACAAGTTCACTTTATTATGTGAAATTTATACTTTGAATAAGAATATAAATCACAATACAATGTTAGAACAAATGACTCTAGTCCAAGCCACTAATGGACAAACATCTAAAAAAATGAGCAGAATAATCAAAATTGACCAAAGTGTCTAAATTAAAGACAAATCAAGTGATCCATCATCAGATGAAAAGACAATGAGCAAAATTCCTCTAATCTACATTCGTGTGACTTTGAAGACTAGCAAAGATCAAGGAAGCTCAAATTGCCTCTACTGCACTAATTTACAAAAACACAAGTCGGTATCTTGTTGCCTAAGGGTAACAACTATTCTTTTCTTGTGAATTATAATTGCATGATGACATGGGTCAATCTGAACCAAAGGTGGATCAATTGTGCGAGGATGGTGATGAG
This sequence comes from Cicer yamashitae, assembly GCA_037974755.1. Taxonomy (NCBI): domain Eukaryota; kingdom Viridiplantae; phylum Streptophyta; class Magnoliopsida; order Fabales; family Fabaceae; genus Cicer; species Cicer yamashitae. The sequence goes on along the minus strand of JBBPBQ010020323.1, from coordinate 43,618,557 downwards.
CCATGTGGTTGAGAGAAGATGAAATAATAGCTAGAAATAATACATTTCTAAAAATAATGAAAACAATTATTCATCATTTTTATTATTTCATAAATACAGATAATTATTCACTTAATGAGTTTCACATATTTTTTATTACCAAAACTTAATCGGTATGCATTCTTCTATTTTGATGCTTTAGCACCTCTTTAGTCTTAAAAAAATTGTAAATAAACATATTAATTAATCAAATTATACAATTACTTTTTAGTGAAGTTTGTTGGAACTCTAGCATTGACATTGGCAGTATTAGATGGGTTAGTGGGCTTTGTTGGATCTCTAGCATTGACATTGTTGGTACTTGGTGTGGTTGGTGGGGAAGTGATTCTTTTGGGTGCAACCATTTGTTTCCTACGTGTAAGATACACTACACGTTGAAGTTCATTCTTTTCATACCGTGTATCGAACACTGATCTCAAATATGTTGCTATTATAAAGGCAATAACCTGAAAATGAAAGAAGAAAAAATAATCAAGAAATTAACATTCAATTGATTTGAGATATATGATTCTTTTATAAGCTAAATAATTATTGAAATACAAATAATAACAAAAATTTGAAGAGACGTAAACTTAACTCAGAAAAATGAAAAGAAAAAAAAAATTATATGTGATTTATTTACGTAATTAATAAAATTTGTGTATCTCATACCTGTAATATAAAGACTCCAAGAGCTATCCATCTCATGATTTTCCAATGGTCATTCAAAAAATCATAGATTGTGTTATAATAACCATTTGTACCTTCTGGTATAACCTATAGAGATTTTGCAATGCTTTAGAAAATTAATAATTATTTTGAAATTCTAAAGATATAATATTTTAATTTTAAAATTTAATAAATGCCAACGTGATTTTCAAAATTGAAAATAGGACAATTAATTTTAGAGACCAAATTGCTTAATCCATAAACTCAAAACTATATAAGTGCATGTTCTCACCTTTTTCCAGCTATGATCAAAGTGTATGAAAAGAGCAGTTGTCAGCTCAACAAGGATAAGTGGTACCAAGAACATACAATACTGAAATATCTTAATTAAGGAAAAAAATGAACATAGATAAAAATCATAGAAAAAAAGATTAAATATTGTTTTCCAAAAAAAATTGCAATTAACTTTTTGCACCTATACTTAAATATTCAATTAATTTTTATAACCAAACCTTATTGCCCCACAGTGGGCATCTTTAATTTTCTAAACTTAGTTTAAATCCTTTATATTACAGTTGTAAAATAGTATTAATATTATCGTCATTAATTATAATTTTTCATTCTTTATATTTTCTTAAAAAAAATACTAGTGGTTATCAATTGTTCACTGCATATTTAGAGGATACAGTAAGTAAACAACATGGACTCCTTTTTGCTGTTCCGACATATCCGAAAAAAGAGACAATTAAGAGAAATGCACCAATTGCAATCATAAAGTAGACAAACCTGTAAAATTTGTCACACAGTTAAATATGGATATTAAGAGTTGAACTATATATTTCATAAATTTAATTTCTTGTTAAAAACATATTTAATATAAAATATTCAAAATAGTGAGGCAGGTAAGACTAAAACATGCCTACTTTTTTTTTTGCAATGAAATATTCACCCCTATGTGCCCTTGTATCTATTGTCGGGTTCAGGTTTTATTTTTATCGTGTAAGAATATCATTTTTATCTGTATTTTTAATTCTTAGTACGCTTTATATTTTGAATTTGTTTAATAAATATTGTTAGCCATTTCAAAAAATGTTTAATTTAGGCGTATTAAACTAATTGTTATCCCATAATTAGGCGTATTTTTTTTATACAAAAATTTAACATGCCTAAATAATAATAATTTTTTTAAAACTATGTCAAAATAATTATTAAAACGGCTAAATTATTTTGGATTTAATTTATATATCTTTTATATAGTCAATCAATCACAACAGTCAAATCATTTAAAAAATTTATCTTTTTTTGAAACTTTTCCTTTTTATAGTAATTACCTCAAAAGTCCACTGTCACAACTATGAATAATCATGATGCGTTGTGCATAATAATTAAACTCAATTATTTTTTTTGATTAATCTATTTAAGTGCCTTTAAACTAGCAGATATCTCTTGCAATTTGCAATATTATCTTTCAAAGTTAAAATTAAAATATATAAAAAATTAAATATTAAAATTATTATATATATATATATATATATATATATATATATATATATTTAAATTTTGGATTAAATGTAGTTTTAGTCCCTGATTCGCAATTTTAGTCCCCCTATTTTAACTGATGCGTAATTTTGGTCCCTCTATTTCTAATTTCACAATTTTGGTCCCCCTATTTTAACTGATTCGTAATTTTGGTCCCTCTATTTCTAATTTTTCAATTTTGGTCCCTTAATTTCTTAAAATTGAGACATTTTGTAAATCTAATGGATCACGTACTTTTTTTAATAAAACTTAATGGATTACATTTAAAAAACATACATAACATTTAGAAAATATTAGATATTTATTTAAAACTAATTAATTCTAAAAATAGATTTATTTATTATTATTTTTAAACTGATTTCAAAATTTATTATTTTAAAAAAAAAATTTTGAATAATTTTGAATTATTATTTTTATTAATTCAATTATTATTTTAAAATAAAACATAATTTTTATTATATATTTAATATATTTTTATCATATTTAAAAGAAAACAGAATTTAAATAAAAATTTATTTTTATCATAAAACAGAATTTTACTAAAAAATAAGTTATTTTCTTAAGAAAAAAAAAATTTTTTTAATAAAAAATGGAACTTAAATTTTTTTCATTATTTTAAAAAATCATAATTTATTAATTATTAATCATTATTTTAAAAAAAACATATTTGAATTAATAACAATAATAATTAAAAATTCTTTTAAAAACAGTTTTTAAAATAATAAATTTTGAAATGAGTTTTTAAAAGTAATAAATAAACCATTTTTAGATTTAATTAGTTTTAAAATAATTAAAAACTATTTTTTAAGTATTTTTTATAATAAAAAATATTTTTTTAAATAAATATCTAATGTTTTTTTAATGTTATATATTTTTTAAAATGTAATCCATTAAATTTTATTAAAAAAAAATGTGATTCATTAGAGTTACAAAATGTCTCAATTTTAAGAAATAGAGGGACCAAAATTGTGAAATTAAAAATAGAGGGACTAAAATTACGAATCAGTTAAAATAAGGGGGACCAAAATTGCGAAATTAAAAATAGGAGGATCAAAATTGTGAATCAGTTAAAATAGGGGAACTAAAACTGCATTTAAGCCTTAAATTTTATATTATTTATAGAAATTTTTGCAAAAAAATATTATTAATTTAAATGGTCAGATTTGATATTTTAATTTTTAAAATATGTGAATATTTTTTTGATAAAAATGATCAGATTTGATGTAGAGAATATATATTCTTGCTAAATTTAAAGTGGATTTTTTTATTATATATATATATATATATAAATATATATATATATATAAATATATATATAT
>JBBPBQ010020323.1:43596059-43611793 GCA_037974755.1 Cicer yamashitae | reverse complement strand
ATATATATATATAGAAATGTATATTACGATGTCTATCAAACGACGACCACATGACTATATGATTATCTGATGAATTGATTTCAAAAACTGATTCTATAAAAGCTTCATAAATCAATTAAAATACATTTTTTTTTGGTGTAACAATCAAAATACCATCTAAAGCAACATAGTGTACAATTTATTTATTTAAAATATCATAAATATTTTTTTTATATAAAATTTGAATTATGTGACAGTCATATTGTTATATTTAATCTTTCCTTCCAATATTACAATTACATTAATTAAATATAAACTCCAAAAATGTTGGTCTAGTAGTAAGAAAACATATCTTAGATTGATATACATATTACAAGTTCAAGTCATGTAAGTTGGTTGTATTAGATAGAGATAAATATAAATTCATTTGTAAATGTTATTTGAGTTCTAAGGGTCTAATTTCTTACTTCGAATTGAAACAATATCCTACTACTTTTTATATTAAAAATCTAGGCTAAATATCACCCGTAGTCCCTTCACTTAATTTCGATTAACGATTTAGTCTTTTATCTTTTTTTTTCTTCCCAATTTGGTCCTTTATCTTTTTAAATAATTTCAGCATTACCCTTTAAGTAGGGTTCCGTTAAGAAAAAGTTAAAAAATCTCTCATCTGGATCATTGTATATGTTCATCAAACCTCTAGGAACGATTGCCACTGATCTGAAGTGATGTCTATGGAATATAAATACCCCATAGCTTCAGTTTTGACGAATCAATCCCACTATCAAACTTAGAACAAACTTTGAATATTTTTCTGAAATATTTCCAAAACATAAAGGGTAACTTTTTTTGAAAACGGAGGAGAGATTTCTTAACTTTTTCTTAACGGAACCCCACTTAAAGGGTAACGCTGAATTTATTTAAAAACATAAAGGACTAAATCGGGAAAAAATGAAGATAAAGGACTAAATCGTTAACTGAAATTAAGTTAAGGGACCACAGGTGGTATTTAGCCTAAAATCTATTAATTTACTATTTTTATTAATTTTTCTTAATAAAATATATACATGTTTAAGTAATTAATATCATTATTGAAATTTTAAATTATTTATATACAAGCAATGGGCAACGAATTTAATTAATTATTTATTTGAAAAATAAAAATAAATCAATCTAGAGAAAATAAATTTAATAAACTCAAAAAAGAGCATCCACCGTCTACGTAATCTTACTCGACTCAATGAATAAATCTCTACAATTGATCACAAGAGTGAGAAATATTTCTAATTACATAAAATAAATTGATAAATTAAAATTGACAAACACATATTTAATCATGCAACCACACCCTCTTCTTATATTAGTGTTAGGGTTTAAAAAATTAGTTATATCAAAACTCCAAACAAATGGACCCTTAATGTTATTGGGAATCTATTCAAATTTTCAATAAATAATTGTAGTGTAACATTTGAATGCATGAAAAAGGGATGAATATTCTATGGTTTTAGAATTTATTATTTATTAATCTCTTTTTAAAAGAAGATACACTCTTCTTCTGTAAATCGAAAGTCTTATGAAGTATTATATCATCTAATTCAAGAGTAAGTGTGTGTGTGTGTGAGAACACTTGAGAGAGTGTTTTGTAGTGAGGGTGTTATTAATTCTTGTAACTCTTAAAATGAGAGAGTTTGTAGAGTGATAAATGATTTGAGGTTGGGTTACATATTATTGTAATCTTATTTGAATATTGAATATAATGGTTGAGGTGTTTTCGTCTAGGTAAGACATGCGGAACCACGTAAATTATCGTGTGTTTTCTTATTCCTTTATTTGTGATGAGTGTTCCCATATAACACCCAAGGCATGTCAGTGGAATTTCCTCAAAAATGGAATTAGAGTTATGGTAGGCAACACACCAAAGTTTGAGATTATATTATTTAATGGAAGAATAATTACATAATTTAGTAGAGTACTTTTCAAGATATCTTGGTGCAACAAGGGCTTGATTGAAGCAAAATCCAAAGGAAGGTTGTAAGTACGTCCCGATTGGCTCTATCTCCTGAGATCAAATACAGTGTGTTGAAGGAGACAACACCAAAGGCTTTATAGGAGAAGATTGAGAGCATTTATGCATCGAAGTTGTCGACAAGTTGTCTTTGTTTGAAGATGGAGTTGTACCAGCTCAAAATGGAGATGGGAGGAAATCTCTATGATCACATCAATGCCTTCAACCAGCTGGCATATCAATAGTTGAACACAAATGATAAAATCTTTGATGAAAAATAGGTGATTATTTTGTTGGAGTCACTATAAAAATCAAAGGTTTGTTGAGGAAAAAACCTTTTTGATGTATGTTTTAAAGACAACAAACCTTATGAAATAAATGGTTAAGTTTTATGAATGGTGGTCTACTAATGATTGCACTTGAGTTTTATTTAAGGAAGATGAATTACATAATCAAAAAAGCAAGATCATTTGAAAGAAGCAAGATCAAATTTGAGAAAATAGAAACAAAGAATGTTCTGGTTATGAAAAATAAAAACGAAGAACATTCTTGACAGTAGTCTAAAAAAAGAAGATCATTCTGGACAGTAGTCTGAAAAACGAAGATCATTCTGGACAACAGTCTGAAAAACGAAGAATGTGCTGGTTTTGACAGCATTAATCCAAGAACATTCTGGTTTACAAAGAACAAAGTCTTCTTTAATTCAATATCAATTTGGGCTACAAAAATACATCAATCTACATTGCAAATCAACAGTATTCTTTACAAAGGAACATAATTATATACTCCAGATCATTTTGGACAGATTCTTTCCATAAGATCAACAAAAAGCAAAGCAATGCATCAAGAACAAAAAGCAAGACTAATCCCCAAAGTTGATGGCTAAAGTAAGCAAGTACAAACTGGACAAAAATGATAAAGTCACTGCATCACTAACACACGTACAGAATAGAAAAGCTTGGCACGCAACAGCTGTCAGAATTGTCAAAATCCAGCAATCACTCAAAACAGAAACGAAGAACGTTCTCCGTTTTCACATCTTTAATCAAAGAACGTTCTGATTTACAAAGAGCAAAATATGTTGTAATTTAAGATCAATCTGGGCTACAAAAGTACATCTATCTACACTACAAAACATCAGTATTCATTACAGAGGAATTTAATAATCTACACAAGATCGTTTTGGATAGATTCGTTCAAAAAGGATCAACAAAGGCAAAGCAAAAATCAAGATCAATCTCCAAATTGATGAGCTATGAGCAAGGACAGCCATGATAACAAGGACATTGCTGCTGCACCTTTTTGCAGAAAGCACATCATGTTTCTGAGACAAAGGATTAACACACAACAGTTGTCAAAATTCCAACACTCATATAAAACAGAAACGAAGAATGTTCTTGTTTTACAAAAGAACATTCTGGTTATTCCCTTTTAAAAGGCAGAATTAAAACAAATGATTTTCCACAATCTAAACCACATATTAAAGAGTATCAAGACTGCTCAAATCAATGGTGAAGCCCAGAACTCGAGTTGAATGCCTAAAGGAGAAAAACAGCCTCAAGTTTGATCTCCAAATTGATGAGTGGTGAGCAAGAACACAAGTACATTGTACTTACAATATATTGCAGAAAGTTCTGCATAAACCTGACTCAAAGAAGTGCCAACTGACATGTGACAACTCATTCACTCACTCATTCACGTTTTCCATGAGACCCAAAAGCAAGAACGTTCTTCGTTTCGTCAAGAACGTTCTGGACAGCAATATAAACACATGTTTAATTGCTTTAAAATATATCTAACACTTGGGAAGTGTGTCCAACGGATACATTCATTTTAAACTAAATATTCAAAGCCTTTTATCATCTATAAATTGAAGATCAATTGGAAGATGAAGGCAGGAGTTCAATTTACAAATCTACCAACACTTGTTCAAGTAACAAGTCAAAAACTCTTCAAGCAAACTCCAACTCTCTTCACTATATCTTCAGATCATTATTTACTGAGTTTGTCTTTCATTTATCTCAAACAAGTGTTGAGAAGTTTTAAGATCCCAAACACTTTTATCATACATATCATTTGTAACTCAAGTCTATCTTTTATGTTAGATTGAGTGTGTTTGTAAAAATTCTTTCAAGGCTGAAAGGTGATTCAAAAAATCCTTTCTAGGTTGAAAGGTGAAGATTGTAACATATCAAGGTTGATCTGGACTGGTGGTGTAAAAACTAAGAAGGTTCTCCGTTTTTGAACACTTAGTGAAAATCTCACGGTTGTGAGGACTGGACGTAACCCACGTTGAGTGAACCAGAATATATTGTTGTGTGAATTTTCTTTCCTTTATCTCCATTTATTTATCACTCACTTAGCACTGATCACACTGTTAAGTTTTTTTTGTTATATTACTAACAAAGATCGTTCTCCTTTTATTGTTTATCAAACCAAGATCATTCTTGAGTTAATTTAAATTAAAGCACAGGAATCATAATTTTAAAAGGCTCGCAATTCAAACCCCCCTTTTCTTGTGAGTGACATTGCTACTTCATGGTTCATATGTTACTTGTAGAGAAGACAATGTTGAAGTCATTTATGAGAATGTTCTTCTTTATATTTTTTTCAATGATCAGATGATTGTCATTTTATCATACGAACGACAAACTTAGTTTTGGATAATCCTTTGATCATGTGATGAAGGTCATCCTCATCATTTTCAGTTCAAATTGTTTTCTCTAACTACAAAAAAATATGTCCGTTAGGAATAGAGTCGTCAAGCATATTTGTCATTTTACAATAGCACACTGAGCCATTTGAAAGAGATGTATTCTTCATAGTATTATTTTAGGTTGTTCTTGTACTATTCGGACAGTTGTATTGTACTGATTAGAGACTTGACTTCTTTAGAAGATTGCTCTACCAAATGGTTGTTGTTTTATCAAATATTGTTTTCTTTGTATTTTGATTACATGATGATTACTCGTTGATTTTAATTGAGACTTCCTTAACTAGAGGATTGTGTGATTTAAATATCACATATTTTTCCTTTTAAAAACATGCTCAGTAATCAACAAAAGTCTTAACTTATTTTTCAGTTTTCCTAGAGCCAAAAGTTCATTGTTGTGCTCTTTACCTTGTGATTAGAAGAATGTTGAATGTTGTGCTTTGTTTGGTAATGTTGTTTTGTAGGATTATATTGTAGACTAATAAACTCATTATTTGTAGTATTTTAAGAGGGTATATCCCGTCTATTTTATTTTATTTTATTTTATTTTATTTTATTTTATTTTATTTTATAGTTATAACTTTTATTTATTCCAATTAATTTCTCATTTTTTGTAGAATTAATCATGAGAAGAAAAATAATACAATTTGAATCAATATAAAAAATTCGGATGCAGAAAGGATAAATTTAAGTCTCAATCTAATTTATTGGATTCTATGTATACTGATACAAGTCTAATATATAAACCAAATACAAATCAAAATAAATATATAATATATTATTTATTTATATTTATGAATAATGATTTTCATATGGAATGGGGGTGACAAGTATGTTGAGACAAAATCTCTCTCAAATGATTTTAATGATAACAAAATTACTTAAAGGATTATGATTGTGTTTAATGACTAATCTGTGCTCTTGAGTGAATTTATATTAGAAAACAGGTTATTCATCATTAAGACTAAAAGGAGAAAAATCTGACTTAATACCACCAAGTTTGCAAACTGGAGGATAGGATAAATATGTGAGAGGATGACCTCCAAAATGCATAATATTCATAAAGCACAGTAACCGTGATTTTTAATCATGTTGAGAAGTCAAAATAGTATCCAAGAATGATCAAATAAAGCATATTATTCAAAGAGGTCAGAGGCCAGTTTTAACTGGTATGAGGATGGGCAGTACAATGTAAGAGGATGGTCAGTACGATGTAAGAGGTTGGATCAATTGTCACATCATTCTCAAAAGTTGAAAACGATCTGGTATTTCAACTTACTAGAAGGCTTTAGCCCACAAAGTCAAAGAAATAGCCTTACATGTCTTGGAGAATGAAAAGAGAAAAGGACAACACATGACCAAGTACCTAGGAGGGTTGAACCTCCTAGACGAGGATGGACTGCTTCTGTCCAAAGACAGCTGGATGACAGTTCTGTAATTAAGCTCAAAGACCTTGGACTTTTTGATCAAGTCCCCAACGGTCATATGATGTTTGTCACATGGAAAGAGCTTCACAAGACTTCTATAAAAGGCAGCAAGCTCTCCATTATCAAACACACAACCATATTGCAGAAAAAGATCAAAAAATCTTAAAGCTATCAAGAGCAATATCCATCCTCTCTTTAAAAGAATTTTGAGATACCTTGTTGGCACAATCAATCTAGGAATTTGGTAAAAGAAAAGTTCAAATCTTGACCTTATGGCTTATTGTCATGCTGACTATGCGGGAGACAAAGTTGAAAGGAAGAGCACAAGTGGAGCTTGCCAATTTCTTGGTAAATCTCTAATAAGTTGGTCATGCAAAAAACAATGTACAATTGCTCTATCAACTACAGAAGCTGAATACATATCAGCTGGACAATGCTGCTCACAATTACTATGGGTAAAGAATCAACTAGAGGATTACTCTCTAAGGTATGCAAAAATTCCCATCCTCTATGATAATACAAGTGCTATAAATCTTTCTAAAATCCTATTCAACATTCTAGATCTAAGCACATTGAAATTAAACATCATTTTATAAGAGATCATATTCAAAAAGGGGATATAGAATTGATTTTGATTGACACTGAAAATCAGTTGGCAGATATTTTTACCAAACCTCTCCAGGAGGATCGGTTCAAAAATATCTTGGAAAAACTCTCCATCATTAATTTGTCTAAAATTAATTGATCAATTGTTTTAACTATTGTACCATAGCTGTATCTCTCTTATTTTGTTTGTTTAATTTTTATTTGTCAATTCCTGCTGAAAGATCAAATCTGATCTTTAAAAATAAGCCAAAAGATGAGAGGATGGCAAGACACCAGAGGACACAATGTCCATTTTGGTGTAACTCCTTCTTGTCACATTAGACAAGGCATGCACGCGCCTCCCACTCCATTGGCCAGTCCAAGTGGCGTTGCCTCCTTGATCTTCGCTGTGCATTAAATGTAATAACGACTACAACTGCCTATTACATCACGCCTGTCTCATCCATCATCACCGTGTCTTCCTAGGGAACGGCTGCCTCAACCACCTCCCTCTCCCAACGGTTACTCCCATTCAAAATTCCATCCTCCTCTACATAATCCTCCTTCCTCTCTCCCTTTCCTCTCAACCACTTCTCAACTCAAAATCTATCATTCATAATCATCACTCTACATTATTTTCTTTCAAAAAATTATCACAAAAATGGCTCGCACTAAAGTAGCAGCTAAACGCAAAATCACTGATCATGTTCCTGAAGATATCCAAGATAATTACTCTAGCACAAAGTATGACAGTTTTGAAGAAGAATGCTCTGAAGCAACTCAGCAACAAGAACCCTTGTCTGTTATTCGTCCCCTTGTGTCATCTGTGACCATTCCTTCTTCATCCATCACTCCCAAACTCTCTAAACCCTCATCCTCCACCACATCCTCTACACCTATAAGGAGATCCTCCAAAATTCTTTATGGAGCTGTTTCATCAAGGAAGTCATTTTGTCAAGACACCACAGTTCATGTTGTTGATTCAGATGACTCTAAACAAACTCTCTCTGCAGAGTCAATACCACTTCCACCACCTACCAAGACCACCACCAAAGCTTCCACTTCCAAAAAGTCTAAAACACCTTCCAAAAAACCACGGTCCTCACCATCCAAAAATTCTGCAAAATTCCCTCTATTTGATTCCCCTGACCTAGAGACGAACTATGTTTCCAAATGGCACAACAAATTAGTGGTCAATGGCAAAATAATTGACCTTGCTGATCTGAAAGAGGGTGGCTTTAACATAGAGGAAATTTGTGATCAGCTTGGCTGTACTTCTTTCCTTCGCATAAATTAATCCCAATACCCACGACTTGTAAAGGCCTTTTATGCTGCTTCAAATAGCTCAAGAGGCCTCACCGGTTTCAGCATTGTCCTGAAAGGGGTTCACATGGAAATTAACGCCACCACTCTATGTCAAATCCTGGATATCCATGATGAAGGTGCCCTTTGTTTCTCTGAAAATTGGTACTCTCAATGTCAGATTACCCAAACCTCCGTCCTCAAAAATACTTTGATTTCACCTTCCAAACCTCATGTGGCCTCCAACCTCATTCCCATGTGTCGCATTCTTCATAACATCTGTGTGCACTCTATTGTGCCCAGAGCCGGCAGTTTTGAGAAGGTCACTGAGCTGGACCTCCTTCTCATCCATGATCTAATGACAGGAACTCCTCTCCATTCAGGCAACATCATATTCAGTTTCATGTTGAACGCTGTTGTATTGGGTCGATTAGCCCCTTATAAGATGATCCTGACCAAAATATTCAAGTTTTTCAATCTTCCGTTGGATGATGAACAATCGGTTCATTTCAACAATACATTCTCCATGAAGAATGTAAAACAAATGAGGCTCCAACCTTCTGCTCCTCTCAAATCATCATCCACTACTCCTACCTCTCCTAAGAAAAGAAAAACTCGTTATTCCTCCTCTACCACTCAACAACCCGTACCAACATCTGCTCAACCTCCATCAGAGGTTTCTACCTCACAAATCATTCACGAGCCCGTTTTACCCACTGATCCACCTCCATCTCTAACAAGTGACTTCGTTGTTCCATCACCATCATTATCTCCACCGCTGCCAACTCCTTCCTCGCCATATGCAGAAGTTCCTCCTCTTGAGGATGCCTTTGAAGCAGTTCCTCTTCAACTAATGGAGGATGGTGAAGAATTGTACTTTGATCTAAATTTGTCATATCATCAATTCTCACCTAAGAGTCCTCCTGAGGCTATGCCTATGGACTCTTCTCATGATTTGCACGAAACTGTTATGATCCCTCCAACTTCAAATCCTTTAGTTTCTGCTCCTCCTCCACCAACTAATTTTGCTGCCATCACTGAAGAACCGTCTCAACCTCTACCTGAGGTCACAGGTCTATTCAGTTCCCTTGATTCCTTCTTAGCTACAACAAATGATAATTCTTCTAAGGACAAGGCTAGAAGTTCACATAATAAAAGCTCAAGCGTAAACAATCAACCCAAGGACTCCAACGCAGGCAAACAAACTAAGGAAAGGAAACATAATAAGCAGATGAGGCTCTTAAAGACCATTAGGAAGGACCAAAAGAAACTGATTCAAAGTTTCGATCACTTCCAGAACACAATTGCTCAGTTTGGTCTCATTCTTGAATGGGTTACCAAACATTTGGTTAATACGATTGCTCCTGGAGATCATCCTCCTAAGCCCCCAGCCCAGCCATCTTCTGTTGTTTCTGTTTATTCCCCCTCATCCTCATCTGATGAGCCGTCCTCCTCTGAGTAGCTTTGTTGTTCCTAACTTTTTGCTGCTGACCAATTCAGGGGGAGACATATTATGATCTTCTTGCTGTTATTTTCTTCACTGTTATTTTGAATTGCCTATGTTTTGCTAATCAATGTTTATGCCATTTGATAAATCTTTTGTAATATCATTAACATTAACATGAAATATCTTTATGGCTCTAATTATTATCTCTGTTTCAAATCTTTGGCATACATTTAGGGGGAGTAATGTTTGTTAAAAATTTTAAAAAGATTACTCATTTGATTCAGGGGGAGCATAAACATTTAAATCTCTAATTTTCTCATATTTAAAAATCATAATCTCAAGAATTTTGTCATCATCAAAAAGGGGAAGATTGTTGAGACAAAATCTCTCTCAAATGATTTTAATGATAACAAAATTACTTAAAGGATTATGATTGTGTTTAATGACTAATATGTGCTCTTGAGTGAATTTATATTAGAAAACAGGTTATTCATCATTAAGACTAAAAGGAGAAAAATCTGACTTAATACCACCAAGTTTGCAAACTGGAGGATAAGATGAATCTGTGAGAGGATGACCTCCAAAATGCATAATATTCGTCAAGCACAGTAACTATGATTTTTAATCATGTTGAGAAGTCAAAATAGAATCCAAGAATGATCAAATAAAGCATATTATTCAAAGAGGCCATAGGCCAATTTTAACTAGTACGAGGATGGGCAGTACAATGTAAGAGGATGGTCAGTACGATGTAAGAGGTTGGATCAATTGTCACATCATTCTCAAAAGTTGAAAACGACCTGGTATTTCAACTTACTAGAAGGCTTTAGCCCACAAAGTCAAAGAAATAGCCTTACATGTCTTGGAGAATGAAAAGAGAAAAGGACAACACATGACCAAGTACCTAGGAGGTTTGAACCTCCTAGACGAGGATGGACTGCTTCTGTCCAAAGACAGCTGGATGACATTTCTGTAATTAAGCTCAAAGACCTTGGACTTTTTGATCAAGTCCCCAACGGTCATATGATGTTGTCACATGGAAAGAGCTTCACAAGACTTCTATAAAAGCCAGCAAGCTCTCCATTATCAAACACACAACGATATTGTAGAAAAAGATCAAGAATCATAAAGCTATCAAGAGCAATATCCATCCTCTCTTTATACTTTCTATATTCCTACACTAGATCTCTGAAAAATCTTTTTAGAAAGTGTTAAGTAAAGAGAAAGAATATCATACTCATATTACTTTGTAATTTCCATGTAAGTTGTACTTGGAAATATTTGAAACTTGTAAGAATCAAGGTTGTAAGCTTGGTGAAGATTAAGAATACACATAGTGTAATCAACCTCTGTGATAGGTTGATCTGGTTGATCATTAGTGAAATCTCACAAGTGTGTGAGGACTGGACGTAGTCACCTTTGGGTGAACCAGTATAAAAGTTGTGTGTCTCTCTATATATAATTTCCTTGCTTTCATTCAGTTCATATTTAAAGGTTTGAATTTATGTCCTCGGGTTCGCATCCTCTCAGAGAGGGTAGTAATTCAAAAACCCATAAAAACATATTTATACACCAAAATCCCTATTCAACCCCCCTTCTAGTGATATTTAGTTACATCAACGTACAGGTGAGGCTACAAGAAATTTGACTTTTAGTGACAGCTAAACATTGTAGGTAAAAGTATAAAAATCGTAGGTATAACCTCATAAACCTATACCGACAGAGAATTATGTCGCAGTCAACAATTGCCCTATACCTACGGCTCTAACGTCGTCACTATAGGTTATAGTGACGGATTTCTACTATTGGTATAAGTTGTAGAGTAACTCATTATTTTACCATATTCATTCAATCTCACTATAGCTTTTGGTGATAACTTTTACACCTTTTCACTCCCACCCTATTTTCATCTGTATAGAGTACCTATTTTTATCTCTATAGAGTATAATGACATCATAATTTGTTTATCTCTTTACGATAATTTAATATTAATATTAGTAAATATACATCAAAAAATAACACTTCAATTATATTAAAATTTACCATAAATTCTTACAAGTATTTTAAATTACACAATATATATTGTCTAACAACAATCTCAAAAAATACAAAAAACAATCAAATCTTGTCTATGAAATTTCCAAGTGCGCATAGCCAAAAACCAAAAACAAGACTTCTATTTTTCATCTGCAAATAATAAAAAGATAACATAAATAATAACATATCCCATGCTTTTTGTCTCAATATTCTTGCATTACCAAAAAAATTCATAATCATACCTATTTCTATCCAAAACATAAGGAACACCAAAATACATGGGATATGTGTTAACAACATACTATCACTCTTGTCTTGCCATACCCAATTCTATCAAAACCGTAAAGTATCTTATCACCATCCACATCAGATTTTGTTTTTCATAATTCTGCAATAGAAAAAAAAAAAAGAGTTAAAAAACACTTCAAATAACTATAAACCTCCACGTTACACTACAACTCACATGATTCATAAGGCAAAAAAATGATACGAAATGAAAGAAAATAAATACCTACTTCTCACATGAATAAATCAATTAAGGAAAAAGGAGAGCCAATGTGTAGATGATACACAAATAGCACACTACATAAAAGTATATATTTGTCTACTATCATTATCAATGTTTAAGTTTAATCTATGCAACATACTTTCTTATTGTCATCAATCTAAGATCTAAGAAACTCCATACGAAGATGATACACTGAGCAAACTAAATCACTTAAAAGACAAAATCAAAATATAAATTATTAGTAGATATAGCTAGGGCTGTGCATGGTTGGTTTTTTTAAAAAACAAACCATATCCATTTTAAAATCAATATATGAATTTAGATTTATAACCAAATCCATTATTTAGTTTAAAACTGATTATAAAACCGATTGTAAAATTGGTTATGGTTAAATAACCGGTTTCTAGTTAAGCAGTTTCGAAAAATTCAATTTTAAAATCGAGTTTATCTCAAAACCGGTTAAAATTTAATTATTTTTTAATATTTATTTTTAGAAAATCATTTATTCATAGTTTAAAAACCGGTTATTTAAAAAAAAATCGATTATTCATATTTAAAAATGGATTATTTTTACAAAATGAAAGCTCAATAAAAAACATACATCAACCATACAATTGCTTTCTCTTGTGATTAAAATTGAACATGTTCAATTGCTTATAATAACTTGTGATTAAAATTGATTTATTACTAACTTCATTAAGACCACCGATTCTGATTCATACTAGTTCAATAAATTGTTTATTACCAAAACTGTAGAAACTACAAACACTTGAAAGATTCTTCGATCAAATTTAACAATTACTGCACCATAATAAAACCATAGAAAATACAAACACTTAAAAGTTTGCTTCCAATACCGAGATGGACACCACCACCACAAGATTTAGTAAATTTAAAATATCTAATGGATATAATATATTAATTTTTGTCTTGAGCATTTATAATTAAGTTAAGTTTGAGCAATATCTAAATCTCAATATCATTTCCAACGTAACATATTAATGTAACATTTTGAAAAAAATTCATCCTTTAAAAATCAGTAATTTAAGAAATTATATTTAAAATATTTAGTCTATCATACTTTAGTCTTCCTCAATAAATATTAAATATCTTAATTCATTAACTAGTTATCATAAAGTATGGTTGGTTAGTAATAAGCAATTGATTAAATGAAGTTAGTAATATTTCAATGAAGTTAGTAATAAATTGTCGGAAAACGCTGCCGGAAGGTGGAAGGTCGGTGGGTGATGGCAAAATCAGAATTGTTTTGGAGTTTTGGGGTTTTTGGGTTTTTGGGAGTTGAGTGGATAAAAACCGGATAAAAATAAATTCAAATATAAAACATAAATGGGTATCCAACCGGTTGATAAATAAACCGAATTATAACCATATTTTTTTTAACCGGATATTTAAAATGGATTTGGATCCAGTTTTGGATTTGAGCCTTATAATCGGATTTTTGGCACTATATAGCAAAACAAATACTTCAACCGTTCAATATCTCTCAAAAATAAATCCTAGAAGAATTTGCCTCATCACTACCATCCTACAAAAACAAACTTATCATGAACAAGAAAGAGAGCAAAAGCAAGAAGAAAAGATTCAGTGACAACCTACACAGAGAACATTGATTCCCCAGTGCTTGATACAAAACTGAAGTAGAAAATTTATAACCAAATTGAAGTCTTGTAGAAATCAGACATAACATGTATCAGTCACAATTTTTCAATGCACAAATTGTGAAGGAAACTTCTTTCCATCAAGGAATTGCAATATAATCACATAAGTAGGATTTTTTTTATTTATATCCTACTTTTTATTATTTGACCAAATTGCCACAGTCCGAAAAAAATATACAGGAATGTCTTACTTTTTTGCCCCAGTTGCTGATCGCAACCTGGGGATGCGACGCTGGATGCGACGCCTTGAAGAGAGTTTTTTTTCATTCCTAATAGAAGGTCGCATACTCGGGATGCGACCATATACTAGCCCCTATTTTTTTATTTCATTTTTTTTATACAGTTAATTATTATTTCATAAATTATAAATAATTAAAATATTTAAAAAATCAAAATACTAATAATAAAATAAAATACATTATTAAATAATAATAATATACAAAATACATTAATAATAATATTATAAATTTTAATAATAATAATAATAAAGTAAATTATATTAATAAAAAAATTAATTAAATTTAACAAACAAAACACGTTAGAAGTTGTTATAATAATGTGATCGATATAATAGGAGAAAGTTGTTATAATAACGTGGTTGTTATAATAGGAGAAGGTTGTTGTAATAACCTGACAAGATAAATAACTGTGTTCCTAATATTTTTTCGATAAAATAACAATATATTTTGTTAACAACTCCCTCTTATTTAACTGCTTTTTTTCCTAAATATTGTTAATGTAATAAAATAATAATAATTAAATATGGTTAATGTAATTAAAAAATAATAATAAAATATTTAAAAAATATAAAATTTTAATAATAAAATCAAACACAATATCAAAGTTAACGTATTTGAGTAGATGTGCAAAAATAAATAATATGTTACATTATTTTGACAACTCAATCTTATTTTGCAGTTAAATTAACACATAATATTATTTTGTTAACAATTGAGTTATTGATTATTTAATAAAATTAAAAATAATTAAAAAATCAAAATACTATTAATAAAATAAAATAAAACACATTAAATTGGAGGAAAAAAAGC
Source organism: Cicer yamashitae (assembly GCA_037974755.1). Taxonomy (NCBI): domain Eukaryota; kingdom Viridiplantae; phylum Streptophyta; class Magnoliopsida; order Fabales; family Fabaceae; genus Cicer; species Cicer yamashitae. The sequence continues at coordinate 43,597,062 of JBBPBQ010020323.1, read as the reverse complement.
AGTTAAATAAGAGGGACACGTTTATTTTGGCACGTTATTATGTTAACAATATTTAGGAAAAAAAAAAAAGCAGTTAATAAAAGGGAGTTGTTAAGAAAATAAGTTGTTATTTTATAGAAAAAATATTAGGGACACGTTGTTTATTTTGCCACATTATTATAACAACTTCCTCCTCTTATAACAACTTCCTCTTATTTGTTTTGGAACATTATTATAACAACTTCCTCCTATTTTTTTTTATCTAATAAATAAAAATTAATGAAAATAATAATAAAATATGAATTTGATGTATTTTTTTCTTCAATTTGTAGTCTTTAATTTAACATGTTTTGTTTGTTCAATTTAATTAATTTTATTTCATTAATATAATTTACTTTATTATTATTAGGTTTAAATATGTTTTTGGTTTCTGTAAATATAACCTTTTTTGATTTTGGTCCTCGTAATTTTTTTTTGTTTACCTCCCTGTAATATCAAAAAAAAATTATTTTTGGTTTAAGTGGACGTTACAAAAACGTTAACTGACAAACGGAAACAGTGACCCCTGTAAATATAATACTTTTCAGTTTTTATTTATTTATTTATTTATTATTATTAAATTAATTTTCATTTTCTATTTCAAAAAAATCACTAAAATCTTCTGTTTTATTTAATTATTATTATTAAATTAATTATATTAGTATAAAATAATGATTAAAATAACTTTAGATTTAATCTTTATAATTTTAACTAAAATCTCCTTTTACGCTTTAGATTTGTTTGATTATAACTTAAAATAAATAAGATATATATTAGGTGATAGATTTATTTCAATCATTATTTTATAATAATATAATTGTAGTTAATATTATATTAATTTTATTTTAATTATAATATTATATTATATGTTTATATTAATTATATTATATTAAATTAATTATATTATATTATATGTTTATTTTAATTATATTATATAATTAATATACAATTATATTAATATACAATTATATTAGTATAAAATAAT
>JBBPBQ010020323.1:43536759-43595860 GCA_037974755.1 Cicer yamashitae | reverse complement strand
TATAATTAAAATAAACATATAATATAATATTATAATTAAAATAAAATTAAAATAAAATTAATATAATATTAACTACAATTATATTAGTATAAAATAATGATTAAAATAAATCTATCACCTAATATATATTTTATTTATTCTAAGTTATAGTGAAACAAATCTAAAGCGTAAAAGGAGATTTTAGTTAAAATTATAAAGCTTAAATCTAAAGTTATTTTAATCATTATTTTATACTAATATAATTATTTTAATAATAATAATTAAATAAAACAGAAGATTTTAGTGATTTTTTTGAAATAGAAAATGAAAATTAATTTAATAATAATAAATAAATAAAACAGAAGATTAATAAATTTTAAATTATTGAAGTGAAAATATTTGAAACATTACTTTGACGTAAGTTTATTATTAATAAAGATCAAATTGTATGTTATTTTATATTTAAGGAGATTTTTGAATATTGCAGGGATGAAATTCAAAAAAATATTTTTCAGGGACTAAAACTGAAAAGAGTTATATTTACAGGGACAAAAAACTATTTCCGTTTGTCAGTTAACGTTTTTGTAACGTCCACTTAACGTTAAGGACCAAAAATAATTTTTTTTGATATTCCAGGGATGTAAACCAAAAAAAAAAATTACGAGGACCAAAATCAAAAAAGGTTATATTTACAGGGACCAAAAACATATTTAAAAATTATTATTATTATTAAAATTTATAATATTATTATTAATGTATTTTATTTATTATTATTAAAATTATTATTATTATTATTATTATTATTTAATAATGTATTCTATTTTATTATTAGTATTTTGATTTTTTAAATATTTTAATTATTTATAATTTATTAAATAATAATTAACTGTATAAAAAAAATAGGGTCTAGTACTGTTAAGACAAACTCTCAAATTAAGTTTTGATAAAAATAAACAAAGGTTAATTAAGAACGTTAATTATGATTCTAAATGTTATGTTAATTTAACTTGTGCTCTTGAGTGTTTTTATTCAAAGATAGGAACCAAGCAAAGCAAAGAAATCAGAAACAAAAAACTGAACAGAACATTCTTGACTATAATCTGTAAAAAACGGAGAATGTTCTCCAGGATCAAGACTCTTCTTCATCACAGCCTAAAGAACAATCAATCTCCGATAGTTTGAAGAAGATTCTACCTCTGTATCTTATGTTGATGCTATCAGTACTTGGCAAGGAACAAGCAGGAATCATTCTAGTCAAAGAAGGCATTCGAATCACTAAGTTAAAAGGTCATGAATCAAGCAAAATAAAACGAGTTGTAACTTTCTCCAGCCTAAACTGTCAAGAAATTTAATTCAAGACTGAACCTCAAGATTGATCATCAATCTCCAGATAATTCAGAACACTAACAGACCAGATTGATTATAAATTTCTGTTTCTGAAGAATCAATCTCCGTTTCTGCAGAATCAATCTCCTTATTTTTGCAGAAGTTGTTCATTACTTTCCAAACTGTTTTGGAAAGATTCAAGTTTCCAGATCAAAGATATATCATCAACAAATATATCTGAAGCTTAAAGGATCATTAAACACGCAGGCAATCTGATCAAGAATGAATAAAACAGCCCAGTCAAACAAAGTTCAAAACTGTTCAAAGGCTGAATTATTTTTATTCACTTATATTAGTTTTGGTCAAAACTGACAGAACACTACCAACAGCTCTATTGACCATTATTAAATGCTCTAAACATCTATAAAAGGAAGGCTAATACTCAGCAAAACTCATAACTTCAAGTGCTAAGAATATCCATCAAATCACATACACTTACATACTTGAAAGTCTCTCATTCACAAGAGAATCAGTTCTTGAACTATCTTCATACATCCAGTTTGTTTTACTGAGTTCCTTTAACCTGAATCTATTCTCAAACACGAGTTGAGCATAATCAGATTAAACCAATCTTCTTAAATCATTATTGTGTAAACTCAAAACTAAAAGGATTGTTTCTAATTTGAGTATGATTAGAGAGTGAACTGTAAAATCCTATCAGAACTGCTAGGTGACTTGATTGAATCCTTTCTGGGTGGAAAGGAATTGGTGTTATAGATCAAGGTTTATCATAATTGTGTAAACCAAAGATTGTTCTCCGTTTTTGATCACTTAGTGAAAATCTCACAATTGTGAGGACTGGACGTAGCCCGAGTTGGATGAACCAGGATATATCATTGTGTGGTATCTCTTCCTTATCTCTATTTACATTCAGTCATTTTAAATATCAAATTAAATAGACAAGCTAAAACTGTGATTTTAACTAACCAAGAACGTTCTCCGTTTCTGTTTCCAGAACCAAGGACGTTCTCCGTTTTCTGTTTTCATAACCAAGATCATTCTTGAGTTGTTTTTCTTAAGTTTTTAACAGGAAGTTTTAAATAGGCAAATTTACAATTCAAACCCCCTTCCTTGTAAATTGACATTGCTACTTCAATTGTCATTAGAGCAAGGTCTCTAAAGAAACACTTTAACCAAGTGCTAGAGAAAAATATCTAGAAGGAAAAATGTCAAAAGCAAAATACATTGTTGAAGGAGGATCTTCAAACAGGCCACCTTATTTTGATGGAACTGATTACTACTTCTGGAAAAACAAGATGCAGCTGTTTCTAAAATCTCAAGACACAGGAATGTGGCGCATCATTACAAATGGAGTTTTCATACCAAGAGTTGATCAAAATGACTCAACCTCTGCTGAAAAGAAAGAAATCGACTGGACACCTGAAGACAAAACTAAGGTACTCCTAAACTCTAAAGCTCAATTATTCTTATCGTGTGTTTTGAGCATGGAAGAAAGCGAAAGAGTTGATGAATACACAACTGCTATAGAAGTCTGGGATACACTGCAAATTCATCATGAAGGAACAAGCCATGTCAAAGAAACAAGAATAGACATTGGCATAAGAAAATTTGAGTTGTTCGAAATGAATGAAGGAGAAACCATTGATGAAATGTATTCAAGGTTCACAACTATAGTAAATGAGATGCGTTCCTTTGGAAAGGCTTACTCAGTACAAGACAGAGTAAGAAAGATCATGAGATATCTTCCAATCATTTGGAAACCAATGGTGACAGCTATAAGCCAAGCCAAAAATCTTGAAGTGCTTGCATTAGAAGAACTAATTGGAACCTTAAGAGCACATGAGGTATTGCTACAGGAAGATAAACCTGTCAAGAATGGAAAAGCAATAGCCTTGAAAGCATCTCAAGAAAGCATACCAGTACTAATAGAAGAAGAAACAGAAGAAGCTGGACAAGAAGATGCTGATGAAGAAATTGCCCTTCTCACTAGAAGAATTTAAAGAATGATGAGAAAAAGATACCAGATCAAGAAAGGATTTCCAAACAAAAGAGAAAATCCCAAAACAGAAGTAGACAAGAGTCAAATCACATGTTTTAGATGTAATAAGTTGGGACATTACAAATCCGAGTGTCCCCTAAGTAAAAAACCACCAAATAGATTTCCCTTCAAAAAGAAATCAACGATGGCCACATGGGATAACTCAGATGAATCTAATGAAGAAGAAGATGAAGAAGCCAACATATGCTTAATGGCAAACACTGAAGAAAATGAGGTAAAAAATTCTGAACCTTGTCTTTCGAGTGAACAAATGGAAAAAGAATTTGACAACTTGCTAAATGATTCAAACTTTCCTGTTCAAAAGTGTAGTTCGTTAAAAGAAAAATTTTACAAAGAAAAAGAAGAGAAAGAGAAAACTCGGGATCTGAATGATAAGCTGAAAGAGATCATTCAAAATTTGAAAGAATCTCAACTCAAAGATTTTAAAACTGAAAAACAAGAAAGTCAAGAACATTCTGCACTTCAAAAGGAGAACGTTCTCCTTAAAGCTGAAGCTGAACTTTTAAAAAATTATCTGTCAAATTTCATTAAAGCCACTGAAACTTTTCAGAATATCATGGGATCATAAGTAGGAATATTTGATAAAGCTGGTTTTGTCTTTAATCAAACTCAGAAAACCAAAATATATGAAAACTTTTTTATTCCGAAAAGAAAAGAAAGTAAATGCAAAATCAAATATTCACATTGTAGCAAGATTGGACATTTTGAATTTGCATGTTATTTTAAGAAAAGAGACGAGAAAATCAAGAACAAAAAGAAGGGAGAACAGTATGGAACAAAAACAAACTTTTTTCAAAAAAAGGGAGAACGTTCTCCAGGTAATGCAGCAAAAGAAGAATGTTCTGGAAATTTATCAAAACCAATTAAAACTTAGTCTTCGAAACTGTTTCAAAAACAAGTTAATAGATGTTCCTCATGTTCTTAGATTGGACACTCTGAATCAACATGCCATATTAAGAAGGAATCAAAATTTAAAACTAATCCTCAAGGACCCAAGACAAAATGGGTACCTAAAGTTAATGAAACAAAAAATGCAGGTTGAATTTCAAAGTGTCAAGAAAAGCCATGGTTCTTGGACAGTGGCTGTTCAAGACATATGACAGGTGATAAAAACTGCTTCATGTTCTTCGTCAAGAAATATGGAGGATCAGTCACCTTTGGAAATGATAATCAAGCTCAAATTAAAGGTAAAGGAACGATTGGTAAGAAAAAATCTGCTCAAATAACTGATGTTCAATATGTTGAAAGTCTGAATCATAATCTCTTAAGCATAAGTCAACTATGTGACAATGGCTTTGAAGTTATTTTCAAACCTAACCTATGTGAAATCATAAAAACAAAATCTGGAGAAGTACTATTTTCTTGAACTAGAAAGAAAAATCTTTATGTTTTATATCTTGAAGAACTGCCTGATGAATCATGCTTCATATCTATCGATAAAGATAAATGGATTTGGCATAAACGGGCATGACATGTTAGCATGAAAACTATTTCAAAAATTTCAAAATTAGAACTTGTTAGAGGTTTACCAAAACTAAATTTTGAAAAAGATAAGGTATGTGAAGCATGTGTTAAGGGAAAACAAGTCAAAAGCAGTTTTCATTCAAAAGAATTCATCTCCACAAACAGAACTCTTGAACTGCTTCACATAGATTTTTTTGTCCCTGTTAAAACATCAAGTTTATGAGGAATGAAGTATGGCTTTGTTATTGTTGATGATTTCTCACGATATACTTGGGTATTATTTTTGAAACAAAAAGACGATGCTTTTGATGCTTTTAAAATTTTTTGTACAAAATGAAAAGGATTCCAGCATCATTTCTATAAGAAGTGATCATGAACGAGAATTCATAAATGCCTCTTTTAAAACCTTTCTTGAAGAACTTGGCATTTCTCATAATTTATCTTGTGCAAGGACTCCTCAACAAAATGAGTTGTTGAAAGAAAAAATAGAACCTTACAAGAAATGGCAAGAACAATCATGGAAGAATCTAATGTTGAAAAATATTTTTGGGCTGAAACTATCAACACATCATGTTATATTTTAAATCGTGCATCCATAAGAAAGATCATAAACAAAACACCATATGAAATCTAGAAAAACAGAAAGCCAAACATATCATATTTTCACATTTTTCGTTGTTACTGTTATATTTTAAATAACAAAGATGTACTTGGAAAATTTGATGCCAAATCAGACAAGGCAATTTTCTTGGGTTATTCAACTAACTCTAAAGGTTATAGAGTGTTTAACCTGAGAACTCAAGTTGTAGAAATTAGTATGCACATACTATTTGATGAGTTTGATGATTTAGAATTGAGAAAAACAAATGAGGAAGAAGAAGAAGAAGAACCAAGTATACAACAGCAGACTGTTATGCAGGAAACGGAGATTGATAAACAATCTTCGTATCATTCTCCACCTAAAAGCTAGAGAACAATAGGGGATCACCCTCAAAACCAAATCATTGGGGATACAGCTGATGAAATTAGAACCAGAAAATCATTCAAGAATGATGAAAACAACATGGCAATGATATCTCAAATTGAACCAAAACCCATTAAAAAAGCCATAGTTGATCAATCTTGGGTTGAAGCCATGAAGGAAGAATTGTTGCAGTTTGATACAAATGAAGTATGGACCTTAGTACCTAATCCACAGGATCAAACAATCATTGGTACACGTTGGGTTTTCAAAAACAAATTAGATGAAGAAGGTAAGGTTGTAAGGAACAAAGCAAGATTGGTTGCTCAAGGATATAACTAACAGGAAGGTATAGACTACGACGAAACTTTTGCTCCAGTTGCAAGGTTAGAAGCTATTCGTATACTTCTAGCATATGCATCTCATAAGCTTGTTAAGTTATTTCAAATGGATGTTAAAAGTGCATTTTTAAATGGTTTTTTAAATGAACAAGTTTATGTAAAGCAACCTCCTGGTTTTGAGGATCAATCAAAACCAAATCATGTTTTCAAATTTAGCAAAGCCCTATATGGTTTAAAACAAGCACCAAGAGCTTGGTATGAAAGGTTAGGTTCCTTCTTAATCAAAAACGGATTTTACAGAGGATAAATCGACACTACACTATTCAAGAAAATTGATAAAAATGATTTACTCATTGTACAAGTGTAGTCGATGATATTATCTTTGGATCAACTAATGAAAAGATGTGCGATGGTTTTTCAAAACTCATGCAAAGTGAATTTGAAATGAGCATGATGGGAGAATTAAGGTATTTTCTTGTCTTGCAAATTAAACAACATGAAAATGGTATTTTTATTTGTCAAGAAAAATACATTAAAGATTTGTTAACTAAGTACAAAATGAATGAAGCAAAAATCATGTCTACTCCTATGCATCCATCTTCTTCTTTAGACAAAGATGAACATGGAAAATCAGTTTCTGAAAAAGAATATAAAGGAATGATTGGTTCTTTGCTTTATTTAACTGCTAGTAGACCTGATATCGTATTCGCAGTAGGATTATGTGCTAGATTTCAATCTGCGCCAAAAGAATCTCATTTAACAGCTGTGAAACGAATTTTTAGATATCTTATTGGAACTACTGATCTTGGCCTTTGGTATAGAAAAGGTTCTCATTTTGATCTTGTAGCATATTGCGACGCTGATTATGCTGGAGATAAAATTGAAAGAAAAAGCACTAGTGGAGCATGTCAGTTTCTAGGTGCAGCATTGATAAGCTGGTCTTGCAGGAAACAAATTACTATAGCTTTATCAACCACCGAAGCTGAATATGTCTCAGCAGCAAACTGTTGCTCGCAAGTTCTTTGGATTAAAAATCACTTTGAAGACTTCTCTTTAAGTTACTCAAGCATTCCAATTTACTGTGATAATACTAGTGCAATCAATTTATCTAAAAATTCCATTCAGCATTCTCGATCAAAACACATTGAAAGAAAACATCATTTTACTCGTGATCATGTTAACAAGAAAGATATTGAATTAATCTTTGTTGACACTCAAAATTAGCTTGCTGGCATTTTTACAAAGCCTCTAGTTGAGGAAAGTTTCAATTCAATCAAAGAAAAACTAAAAATTATGAAAAATCTTGAAGTTTCGCATTAAAATCTGCTTTTGCAGAAAACGGAGAACGTTTATCAATCTCCGTTTTTCCAGGTAACTTTCTCTGTTTTTCAACCAACATTCTCCTCTGAGTCATCGCTTTCCTCTTGCGTAGAAAAGGCATGTATAGGCATTTAATGCATGTGTCTTCTTGTCTTCAAAAGGCACACTAACAAGCTGTTACTTAGTTTCCCACCCCCAAACTTCTTCTCCTTCCCTAGGTTCAATAATCATTACTTTCTCTCTTTCTTAAAAACAACAAAAACGTGTAACTGACATCATTCAAAAACCCTTCAACAACTTCATCTTCTTCAAACGTAAACCCTTTCTAAAAACAATGGCTCGAACCAAACAATCCGCGTGCAAAAATGCATGCACCAATACACCATCACCATCATCTTCACCATCAAAATCCTTTAGTCGTTCACCTTCTCCACCACCAAGACCAACACCTCCAGCACACTCATCAGACACCACTTTTTTAGATTATCTTTCATCTTCTCCTGAAAACTAACCCTAACACCATTATCTCTGAACCCTTGTCCATTGTTCTTCCCCATCTCTACACTTGCCCTCCTACTAATCTTGCTCAGGTTCCCCCACACTTGCGCAAACCCTCAATTAATCCCCCAGCACCAAAGAGACGTTCTATGAAAGTCATGGCAGGAATTGGGACTTCAAAAACCCCAATCACCAAACCTGCTTATTTCATCATTTCTGATTCTGATTCAGATGAATCCTCTGATACACCTCCTCACATAACCCCAACAAAACCAATAACTCCATCCAAATCACCTTTCTCCTCTGAACCGTCTCACTCAACACCTCCAAACCAAAAAAGGAGATTGATTAATGAACTCTTTTCTTCCCCTAAAAACAGCAACCCAACACCTAGACCTATGAAAACAAAAACCATCATTACACTATCTCAATTTTTGTCCAAGAAAAAATTAAAAAATCCCCAAAGGCTGAAATCCACTGCTCCCAAACAAAATTTGAGAAAAGCTCCACCCATCTCTCCAGAACATTCTCCACTTTAAGAACGTTCCCCACCCTGTGAACTCTCACCCTCCCCAACCCAGGAACATTTTCATGTCAAAGAACGTTCTCCAGTTCCTCAAACATCTCCCTCCCCTAACCAAGAACGTTCTCCTGTCAAAGAAAGTTCTCTACTTCCTCAAACATCTCCTTCCCCCAACCAAGAACGTTCTCCTGTCAAAGAACGTTCTCCCATTCATATTTCCTCTCCTTCACCACCAACAAAACGTTCTCTAACCCCAGAACGTTCTTCATCCCACAACTCTGAATCTTCATCCTCAACCTTTGATTCATCTCCACAACTTTCTCCACCCTCCAGAAAAGCCAAACCTCACTCTTCTCCTCTAATCCCTTTCACGGCCACCAAGTTGTTCAAAGCCAAATGGGTTCAGCGTCCCATTGGCATTGGAAGAGTTTTTGTCTTTGACAAACTAGTAGTGGATGGCAATGTTGTCCAACACTTCACTAATTCTTTGGGCTGGACCTCCTTTTTGCAAACATCTGAACACTATTTTTCAGATGTTGTCAGGGCATTTTACTGTCAAGCCAAAACCTTCCATGATAAATCTCTCATCATATCTAACATTAAGGGAATTTAGATCCGACTAACCCCTAACATCCTAGCTTCCATTTTGGACCTCCCCACTGAAGGTCCTGCTATTTTTGGAAGCAATTGGTATTCAGCCCTTAACCTCGACCATACTGAGGTCTTGTCTAATTTGTTTCAGAAAGACTCCACTGGGTATCTGTCCACCTATCTCAAACCTCTCCCTAAAATCTTCAACAGCATGAGCCAACATACTATTCTTCCCCACTGTGGAAATCATGAGTATGTTTTTGACAACGATGCGTTGATTATTTACCATCTCCTCAATTGTCAACACCTCAATCTGCCTCATCTCATCATCCATCACATGATCACTACTGCCATAAAAAACCATAAGAAAAATATTGTTCCCTATGGTATGATGTTAACAAAAGTCTTCAAGCATTTCCAAATCCCTCTATCAAATGAAAAATCTCTTCTCAAAATCTCCAAATTTTCAACCAAAAACATTGGCCACAAGAAAATCACAGCATCAAAACGGCCTGCCCCCACAACATCTTCCTTCCCAACAAACCTAAAAAGAAGACGCTCAGCCAGAAGAAGAGTTGCAGCCTCCGCCACAGCCTCCCCATCTACAGACAGAGCACCTGAGTCTGCTCAAGAACGTTCTCCTGAAAACCGAGAACGTTCTCTAGAACTCCCCACAAATCTTCCATCTTTCTCCGTTTTTCCACAACCATCTACCCTCTCATCCACTGACTTTATATCCTACTCCCAATATTTCCAATCTCCACCAGATAATATGTGCACCTTACTCCCCCATCAAAATATCTCAACCATGTCACCTACATATATTTCCCCCTAGACAACCAATTCGTCAATCTTTGGAATTCGTCAGTTTATGACTTTTCCAACCACTCTTGGCCCTTCCATCAACCAAGCTTCCACCTCTCATCCTTCCCCTCATCCCTTACCTGCCACTTTACCTACAATCTCTACCACATCTGCTCCATCATGTAGTGTTGTTCCTGCCCCTCCTCCGGTTATCACTCCACCAAGGGAACCAACTAACTCTGAGATTATGGCAACCCTGCAACTTATTCTGGCCCGCCAGACTCAGCAATATTCAGAGACTACCCTGCTGCGATCATGGATGACAGAGCAGCTTGCTCCCAAGCTTGGTGTGAATCCTCCTCCTGTTCATCCTTCTCCAACTCCTCAACCGATTCCATATCCCTCCAAATCTGCTTCTTCCGAAGGATCTTCTCCATCTTTGGCTAAATATGAGTCTTTTTCTCCTTCCTTTTTGTATGACAAAGGGGGAAAATTAAGTTTAGTTTTTTTTTATATATATTCTGATACTTAGAAGTCCTTTTTGTAATTAGGCAATTTTGAAAAATTGATTGCATTATCTATTTTTTGTCTAAATACATGTACTGCATCAATTGAGGGGGAGCTTCTACGCTCTTCAAAATTAAAATTAGAATCAGAATTAAAATCTATATTAACATGTTTGTAATCATCAAAAAGGGGGAGATTGTTAAGACAAACTCTCAGATTATGTTTTGATGAAAATAAACAAAGGTAAATTAAGAACGTTAATTATGATTCTAAATGTTATGTTAATTTAACCAGTGCTCTTGAGTCTTTTTATTCAAAGATAGGATCCAAGCAAAGCAAAGAAATCAGATAAAAAAAACTAAACAGAACATTCTTGACTATAATTTGTAAAAAACGAAGAATGTTTTCCAGGATCAAGACTCATCATAGCCTAAAGAACAATCAATATCCGATAGTTTAAAGAAGATTCTGCCTTTGTATCTTATGCTGATGTTATCAGTACTTGGCAAGGAACAAGCAGGAATCATTCTAATTAAAGAAGGCATTCGAGTCACTAAGTTAAAAGGTCATGAATCAAGCAAAAAAAACGAGTTGTAACTTTCTCCAGCCTCAAGTGTCAAGAAAGTTAATTCAAGACTAAACCTCAAGACTAATCATCAATCTCCAGATAATTCAGTACACTAACAGACCAGATTGATTATCAATTTCCATTTCTGAAGAATCAATCTCCGTTTCTGCAGAATCAATCTCTTTATTTCTGCAGAAAATGTTCATTACTTTCCAAACTATTTTGGACAGATTCATTCAAAAAAGTTTCACCCATACCTTCCACCTCTGTTGGGTCCTTCTCCCTCTCAAACGTGATCTCCCCTCACCTCTTCCTCTCCCTTGTATTTTGTGGAAATTGTTCATCTCTAGTGATATTAGTTTTGAACTTGGGATCTCTCATGCAAGTGTACAACACCCTACCCATTGTTCCCTAAGATATTTCTAAAGAGTTAAAACACAACCTAACACTATAGCAAATGGCCCTTGATTTTTATTTTTTAAATTTCGATTTTCTAATTAAATTTCAAAACTTTAGTTGTTTTTAAATAAGACTTTTAACTCAGTTGTTTGGTTCCTAATCTTCTAATTTAGTAAATGGTAAAGAAGATGAAGTCTAAGAGTCTAATGGTGTTCTTATATGCAAAATCTCTTCAGGGGTCTTGCAAAACAGAAGGTGGGGTGCTTGTGAGAGCTGAAAAATGACTAGAGAAGTAGGTGATTTGGGTTGAAGAAGAGAGATGGTGTAATATCTTAAATGTATGCATGTTCTAGTGTGGAAGAAATATGATTAAATCTAGTTGAAGTGTAAGATCAACGGTAGTGAAAGTTTGAAAATGATTGTCCATGTACAAGATCTATCAAAGTTGTGCACATTAGACAAAGTCTATAAAATATTGATGTATTTGATCCAAATTTTATAAGAAGGTGAGGTGAAGAAAACTGTTGAGAATATAAAATTCTTATTGTGGTATTAGCTTAAAGATAAAGTGAGAGGCTTCAATTGTTATTTGCATCGATGAGATCTTCAACCATTTGGATGATCATGTGTCGGTATGCATTGATTTAGTATGGGATGACATTTGTGTAGGGGTGGCCAAATAAACCCAAAAACTAAATTGGTTCGGAGAACCGAACTGAACCAAATTTGAACTGTGAAGTAACAATGTCAATTATAAGGAATGGGGGTTTGAATTATAATTTCCCCTTTTAAAATATTCTTGTTTGAAACTAAAAGTTTTGCTCAAGATTGATCTTGGTAATATGAAGAACGATCGTGGTTAGTGTAAAAACAGCAATATTGATTTTATCAATGAAAAAACTGATTGCAATTCATGTAGTAAATAGAGATAGAGATAGAGAGATTACTCAAGCATATATCCTGGTTCACCCAACTTTGGCTACGTTCAGTCCTCACAAATGTGAGATTTTCCACTAAGTGCTCAAGGAAAGATTGTTCTTGGTTGATACATAACTTTCGTAGATCAATCTTGATCTTTACACAACTTCCACCTTTCTACTTTAGAAAGGAATTTCTCAGATTTACCTTAGCCTATTTCAGTAAGGATTTTACAAATTACCTTTTACAACATAAAAGGATTTCCACACACTTCTCAAGCTATGATAATACACTAGTCTTGAGTTACAAAGTAATGATGATGAAGATGTTTAGAATCTGAATATTACTCAACTCTTGTTTGAGAAATAGATTCTGTAACTAAAGACTTAGTTGTTACTGATTGCAACACAACACAAAGAAAATGATTTGCAAGCTAAAGAATGATATTTGAGAGAGCTCGAATATGAATGTATGATTGATGCTTTGCTTGGCACTTTGAGTTGTGTTTTGTTCTTAATCTTGATGTTGTATTTATAAGCTTCAATAGAGGTTGGGACAGCTCACATAGCCGTTGAGATGGAGCCAGTTGTCATAGCACAGTGGGAGTACTGAAGCAGGCCAAAAGCAAGAGTGAAGAAGCTGAATCCAAGAGCATTCTTGCAGTCCAGGATCGATCCTCAGATTAGTTAAATGTGATCTGACTTGTACTTGATCTAGTACCTTTTCTGAAGTTGCTTGCTTGCTTTGAGTCAGTGTGCAGGCTTGATTTGATAGTACAACTGTGGTGTACTTTTACAGCCTGTAATGTTGTACTTGCATTTGTACCAAATGAAGAATGATCTTGCTCTTATATTCCTTCATGAAGCTTGTCTTGATTCTTCAAATTCTGGGCTGATTCTGTTTTAATCTTTTCCTTGTTTGTTCTTGATAAAGAGATAAGATTGATACAACTTCTAGAATGCAATCTTCTACACAGGATTGATCATTCTTGATTCTGATGGAAGTGAAGATCAATCTTCGTTTTGTAGAAGTATGGCAGGATTGATCTTTGATTTGTTGTTTTTGCTTGCTTTGATTTTAATGAGATTTGTTTTGAATTGCTTGGTACCTATCTTGTTTAACACACTCAAATACACAAGTTAAATACCAAAACACTTAGAATCATAATTATAATTCTTAATTAACCTTTTGTTTAATTATCATCAAAACAATTAATTAGAGATTTTGTCTTAATAATCTCCCCCTTTTTGATGATGACAAAACATGTTAATTTAGATTTTTAATTTTGATTCTAAATAATAATTGAGAGGGTTTTTTTTTTTTTTTTAAAAAAAAGACTCCCCCTGAATATGTGCTACGTATTTGAACTAAATAATAATTTCATTAATATCAAAAAGGATCATTACAAAGATGGTTCAAACCAAAAAAAATACAAGAAGCATGACATGAAAAACTACAAATCAGATATTAAAATCTAAAAATACTTCTCCCCCTTTGTCATAGCAAAAAGGCATAGGAGAGTACAGCTAAAACAGAGAATTAAAGTGATAAAGAGGGTGAAGACCCTTCTGATGAAGGAGACAATGAGGGTTGTGGCATTTCTGGAAAAACTGGAACATGATTTTGCATAGGTGGATCAACTCCAAGTTTGGGAGCAAGCTAATTGGTCATCCAATCCCGTAAAATAGCTTGTTCTTTGTCGTGATGTGCTTGCCTGGCAGCAATGGATTGGAGAGCAGCAAAGATTTTGGGAATATCCCTGCAATCTTTTGATAAATATTTTTCCAATTTTGTCCTTTTTGAAGGATGTTGTTGAGCATCAATGGGAGTGTTGTGTGATGGGGCAGCAGATGTGCAGAAAGTAGTCAAGGAAGCAAAATTTGTGCAGATGTGTGAGACAGAGGTTGGAGCGGAATAAGGTGGAATGGAAGGGCCAGTACTGTTTACATCACGAAAAGTCAAAAATTGTCTGATTCCAAAGATGGATGATGTAGTTGTCTTTTGTGGTGAGAAAAAAATAGGGGACATGATGGAAGTGTGTTGAAAGGGAAGAGTAGGACAAAGGCTACCTTGGAAGATAGGTGGAGTTGGAGAGGCTGTTGACTTCACATTTGGGGGAGCTTCCTAAAACGAAGATCGTTCTTCAGGATTTGGAGAAGGTGAAGATCGATCTTGAGGGGCAGGAGAGTCTAGATCAATTGGAATTCTATCAGTCCTTTTTCTTTTGTGTGTTGGAGCTGAAGGAGATTTGGATGGAAGTTGTTTCATGTGTGAGATATTTTTGGATGTGAATCTGGAGATTTTGATTTTGGAAGTTTCACTTGCAAGGGGAATTTGAAAATGTCTGAAGATTTTGGAAAGAACCATGCCGTAGGGGACAGTGTTCCTTTTGTAATCTTTCTGAGCAGCAATCATATGTTGAATGATTAAATAAGGCAGGTTGAGCTTCTTGCGATGGAGAAGGTGATAAATGATGAGAATGTCATTATCAGATACGAATTCGTGACTGCCACAGTGAGGGAGAATGCAGTTTTGACTGATGTTGTTGAAGATTTTTGGCAGTAGTTTCAACTCAGCAGAAAGATTATTTGTGGAACCATCAATAATAATTCTTGAAATACCTCTTCTTTTGAGAGGTTGAGAGCTGAAAACAAATCTTTTCCAAAGATGGTCAAACCTTCAGAGGGTAGTTGCAAAATATCAGCCAACACTATAGGATCAAGGCGGATTTCTACACCTTTTAGAGTAGAAACAATGAGGGATTTGTCTGGAAAAACTTCAGCCTTGCAGTAGAATGCACGAATGACATCAGCATAAAAGCAATCAGAAATTTAGAGGAACTCAGTCCAACCAAGGGCATCAGTGTGATGCTGGATGAAGACTCCTTCAAGTTGAAGATTTGTAAATTCAAAGACACGGCCAATGCCGATAGGGCGTTGAGCCCATTTTTCAGAAAAGAATTTTTGTATTTTTGCAGAGATTAATGGAGGAATTAGAATTTTTATAGATGAGGGTTTTGAAGGTTTCGTGGTTTTGGTTGTTTTTGGAGTTTGAGGGGAACAAGCTTGAGAATTTGGTCTTGGTGAACAATCCTGAGTGGAACGAACTTGAGGGTTTGGTCTAGGTGAACGATCCTGAAGGGAACGAGCCTGAGCCGGTTATCTTGGTGAAGAGCACTTGTCAGTTTGATCCTGAGCTGAAGATCGTTCTTGAGGAATTGAAGATCGTTCTTCTGAGGGTTTTTGCTTTTTAGATGATTTGGGATTTTTTTCGTTTTTGGGCGGCCAAAAAATTTGAAAGGGTTTCAGTTGAGGGAGATTTAGAGGGTTTTGGTTTAGAAGCAGTGGTTTTGGTTTTGGTTTTAGGACGTTTGGATGGAGATTTTGACACGGATTTAGAAATTTATGGGTTTTGAGGAGTGTTTGAAGATTTTGAAGGTTTTGAAGTTGTGGGATTTTCTGGGGATTTAGGTGGTGATGGTTGTGAAGAGGGAACGACTGGGAGTTGTTGAGATGGGGGATTTTCAGCATCATCATCATCAGAGATGGTGTAAACAATTGTATCAATATGTTTAGGTTTGGAAGTGCCAATGCCAGCCAAAATACGCATGGATCTTCTTTTTGAAGAAGATGTGCTACAGGTAGGTTTTTGCATTTTTCGAAGATGTGGAGGGGTCTGATTTAAGGAGGGGATGGGAGCTTAAAAACAAGGGAGGAGGGACGGTGGAGAGAGGAGCTAGAGTGAGCGGAAGAGGGCTTGTTTCAGGGGAGGAGGAAACGTAGTCTGATAATCTTTTTTCAGAGGAAGGAGAGTGAGGGGGTGGGTTTGGGTGGAGGAGAGGGTGATCTAACAGGAGATGGGGATGGTGATGGTGAAGGAGTTGGAGATGTTCTTGGATGCTTGTGAGCAGTGGTTTTAGTTCGAGCCATTTGTGGTTTGGAAAGGAGAAAAAAATGAGTTTTTTGATGTGCACAAAGGTAGGGGATGAATGATCAGATGAAAAGGTTTCTGTTGTTATTTTGTAAAAAAAAAAATGATTGTGTTGATGTGTTGCAGTTGAAGAGGAAGAGTTGCCACGCGTGTTGATTGGATGGAAATGAGCAGTTGCATTGGGAAGGAGGAAAGAGAGGGCGTGTCTGGGAGCCGTTACTTTTTCAAAAAGGAGGCAGACTTTTCAGATGAAAGAGAAAAGGTAGTAATGATGAAGAACGAGGATCGTTCTTGAGTTTTATGACACAACAAAGGAGAAAACGAAGATCAATCTTCATTATGACCAGAATGTTCCTATTTTAATTTTTTCAATTTTGTCCAAGATTTTTAACGATTTTTAGTCGTTCTTTGATTGAATTGAAGCTATCTTCAACAAGAGGCTTAGTAAAAACTTCAGCCAATTGATTTTTTGTATCTACAAAAATTAATTCAACCTCTTTTTTACTAACATGATCCCTAATGAAATGGTGCTTAATCTCAATATGTTTAGACCTTGAATGTGGAATAGGATTTTTTGAGAGATTAATAGCACTGGTATTATCATAGTATATTGGGATATGAGAGTATCTTACTGAATAGTCTTCAAGTTGATTCTTGATCCGTAATACTTGAGAGCAACAGTTTGCTGCTGAGACATATTCGGCTTCAGTTGTTGATAGGGCGATCGTGTTTTGCTTCCTACATGACCAGCTGATTAAGGCTTCTCCTAGGAATTGACACTCACCACTTGTGCTCTTTCTTTCTATCTTGTCACCAGCATAGTCGGCATCGCAGTAAGCTACAAAATCAAAGTGAGAACCTTTGTTGTACCAAAGGCCAAGATCAGCAATACCTACTAGATAATGAAATATTCTTTTAACTGCGGTTAAATGAGACTCTTTCGGTGATGATTGAAACCTAGCACATAAGCCTACAACAAAAACAATGTCAGGCCTACTTGCAGTTAGATAAAGTAAAGAGCCAATCATTCCTCGATATTCTTTTTCAGAAATTGATTGTCCATTTTCATCTTTATCTAATGAGGATGATGGATGCATGGGAGTTGTCATGATCTTGGCTTCATTCATTTTACATTTCTTTAAAAGATCTTTGATATATTTTTCTTGACAAATGAACATGCCATTTTTATATTGTTTGATTTCTAAACCAAGAAAATATCTCAACTCACCCATCATGCTCATTTCAAATTCACTTTGCATGAGATTTGAAAAATCCTCACACATTTTTCATTTGTTGATCCAAAAATAATATCACCAACATACACTTGAACAATTAGCATATCATTTTTACATGTTTTCTTAAAAAGTGTTGTGTCAATGTTTCCACGGGAAAAATTATTTTTGATCAAGAATGAACTTAATCTTTCATACCAAGCTCTAGGAGCTTGTTTTAAAACATACAAGGCTTTGGTGAGTTTAAAAACATGATTTGGTTTCTTTTGATCCTCAAAGCCTGGAGGTTGACGGACATAAACTTGTTCATTTAAAAATCCATTTAAAAATGCACTTTTAACATCCATTTGAAAAAGTTTGATGTTTTTATGTGATGCATATGCAAGAAGGATGCAAATGGCCTCTAACCTTGCAACTGGAGCATAGGTTTCATCATAGTCTATTCCTTCTTGTTGATTATAACCTTGAGCAACCAACCGTGCTTTGTTTCTTACCACTTTTCCTTCTTCATCAAGCTTATTTCTGAAGACCCATCGTGTTCCAATAATTGTTTGATCTTGTGGATCAGGGACAACAGTCCAGACTTCATTCTTCTCAAACTGAAGAAGTTCTTCCTTCAACGCATCAATCCAAGATTGATCAATTATTGCCTCTTTGATTGATTTGGCTCAACTTGAGAAATCATTGTCATGTTGCTGTTTGCATCGTCTTTGAATGATCTCCTTGTTCTAATACCATTAGCTGAATCCCCAATTATTTGATTTGGAGGATGATCATCTACAAGTCTCCTGCTTTTGGGAGGGGTTTGAAACGGAGACTGTTTATCAATCTCGTTTTCCTGAAGATCAATCTTCTGCGTTGTCCCAGATTAATCTTCCTCATCCTCATCTTTCTTTTCCAGCTCAAGATTATCAAACTGATCAAATAAAATGTGCATACTGATTTCAACAATTTTAGTTCTCAAATTAAAGACACGATATCCTTTAGATTCCGTTGAGTATCCTAAAAATATGGCTTTGTCTGATTTCGCATCAAATTTTCCCAAGTTGTCTTTATTGTTTAAAATGTAGCAATAACAACTGTTAGAATATTAGAAAATATCTTATAATATCTTTTATATTATATTAGAGTATCTGGAGTTATTTCCTAGGATCAATTTATAATCATAGAGATATCTTAGAATATCTCTCATTATTATTATGATTTATTCCTGATTTATGGTTAAATCTATGTTTCTCTATAAATAGAGTTTAGTATTGAGTCTTTTGTAATCAAGTCAGCATTAAGCTATTATCAATAATATTCAAACCCTTATTATTTTCTCTCCTCCTTTTCTCTAAAATCCCACAACTTCAACATGGTATCTAAAGCCTATTTCGATCCTCCTTGAACGATCCCGCCTCTATTCCGCTGCCGAGTTTCCAACAGTTAGAGAATATAATCATAGTTTCTCTTTTCCAACATTCCGACACGTTTCACTCGTTTTCCGTTCAGTTCGCTACTGCCGCCGCTGCCACTATTTCCGGCAAATTTTCCTACGAACAACGTCGTCATCTCCAGATCAGGTCATGCCCGAATGCGCGTCGCCAAAAGCTGTCACATGCACTCTCACGCGCTGCTAATCTCTTCTGCGAGTAGATCTCATGCGCCGCCGTCTCCAAAGCGTGTGACGGCGCGTTTTGACGCCTCTCAGTTGCTGCTTGGTTGGTCAATCGCACATCAACCTTGCGGTTTTCGAATCTGCCCTCGTATTCTAGTTTCGGGTTACGGTTACACCTACTACCTTCAAGATCCTCCGTCTACTGCTACTCTCCATCTACTGTCGCTGCTGGAAAAGTTTTCCAGCAAGTTTTCCGACACAACCACTTCCATGTGTGCGGAATCTACACAACCCATATTTTTTATGCCAAAAGTTGCTCCACGCGCGCTCATGTGCCTTCAAGATCCTCCGTGTTCATTCCACGCGCCACCGCCAACAGCTTCAAGCTTAGGCGCGCCTGTCCGCCTTCCGGCACAATGTTTTAGTCGTCTAGATTGGGTTTTCCTTCCTGTTTCTAGATCTGCCCTTACTTTCCAATTTTGATCAACGGAAATATGTGTTATTATGCAAACAGCCTTTATCTCTCCTGTTTTGGATGCATTTTCTCACTCCGTTGATCGACCATGGTTTCATTAGAGTCGCGCTGCTTCTTCTTATGTGTTTGTCATGCAATTTAGTTCTTACTAATAGATTATAACAGTGGCTTCTATTCCCACAGACAATCATTCCGGTGGTGTCCCTTTTCCCACAGATGAATCATATTAGTGATGACTTCTTCTTTCGTAGATGGTTATTCTGACGATGTCTTTTATTTTCATGACTCACTTTATCTTGGCAATTTGTCCCAGATGCACTGGCCCCATCTTTGTCCCAGATGTACTGGCCTTGCCTTTCTCTCCCTGAAGCATGCTGCTCTCTCCTTGAAGCATATTCCAGTTTGAATATTTTGAGTCTCCGATATTATTGGTTTGAAGCTTCCAAATGCAGCTTTTTAGAAGGACGGACCTTGCTTTGTTCAATTGCTTGCCATGAATTTCTCTCAGGCTGATGATCATTCCGGCTATCTGGCTAGGCTATATTTATAGCAATTCTCTCCGACTTCACCTGCATCTCTGAGTTGCCTTTCCATCCTTTTTATTATTTTGTAGAGCAAAACATTATTTTCTTGTAACAAGCTAAAGCTTAGTAAAGCTTTAGCTTGAGGGGGAGTGTTAGAATATTAGAAAATATCTTATAATATCTTTTATATTATATTAAAGTATCTTGAGTTATTTCCTAGGATCAATTTATAATCATAGAGAAATCTTAGAATATCTCTCATTATTATTATGATTTATTCCTGATTTATGGTTAAATCTATGTTTCTCTATAAATAGAGTTTAGTATTGAGTCTTTTGTAATCAAGTCAGCATTAAGCTATTATCAATAATATTCAAACCCTTATTATTTTCTCTCCTCCTTTTCTCTAAAATCCCACAACTTCAACAACAACCAAAGATATGAAAATATGAAATATTTGGTTTTCTATTTTTCCAGATTTCATAGGGTGTTTTATTTAAAATTTTTCTAATTGAAACATGATTCAAAATGTAACAAGAGGTGTTTATGGCTTCAGCCCAAAAATATTTTTCCACATTGCATTCTTCCAAGATCGTTCTTGCTATCTCTTGCAATGTTCTATTCTTTCTTTCAACAACCCCATTTTGTTGAGGGGTTCTTGCACAAAATAGATTGTGAGAGATGCCAAGTTCTTCAAAAAACGTTTTGAAAGATGCATTTATAAATTCACCTCCATGATCACTTCTTACAGTGATTATATTTGATTCTTTTTCATTTTGAACCTTTTTACAAAAAATTTCGAAAGCATCAAATGCATCATCTTTTTGTTTTAAAAATAGCACTCATGTGTATCTAGAAAAATCATCAACAATTACAAATCCATATTTCATGCCTCCCAAGCTAGTGGTTTTGATGGGACCAAAAAGATCAATGTGAAGTAGTTCAAGAGGTTTTTTAGTTGATATAAACTCTTTTGAATGAAAACTACTTTTAACTTGTTTTCCTTTTGCACATGCTTCACATACTTTATCTTTTTCAAAATTGATTTTAGGAAGTCCTCTAACAAGATCTAATTTTGACAGATTTGAAATTGTTTTCATACTTATATGTCCAGTTCTTTTATGCCATATCCATTTGTCTTTATTCATGGACATGAGGCAAGATTCAACTGGTAATTCTTCAAAGTATAAAATGTAAAGATTTTTCTTTCTGGATGCAGAAAAAATAATTTCTCCAGAAGTTGCCATTCTCACTTCACATATGTTGGGTTTAAAAACAACTTCAAAGCCATTATCACAGAGCTGACTAATGCTGAGAAGGTTATGTTTTAATCCTTCAACATATTGAACATCATTGATTTTGGCAGAATTCATTTTACCTATGGTTCCATTTCCTTTGATTTTGGCTTGATCATTGTTTCCAAAGGTTACGGATCCTCCATTTTTTTGATGAATGACATGAAGCAGTTCTTGTCACCCATCATATGCCTTGAACAACCATTGTCCAAAAACCATGGCCTTTTCTTGACATCTTGAGATCCATTCTGCATGATGTTTTATGTCATTTTTAGGTACCCACTTGATTTTAGGTCCTGAGGAGTTAGTTTTACAATCTGATTCTTTCTTGGTGTTTAAAATAGTCTCAGAGTGACTTATCTTGGACCAAGAGGAATGATTAGTTGCCTGTTTTTGAAAAGGTTTGGAAAAACGAGTTTCAGCAGGTTTGGATAAAGCTTCAGATTGATCTTCGTTTTTAACAGCAGCTGAAGACCGATCCTGTTTTTTCAGATTTTGAGAAAATTTTGCCTTTGCTCTAAATTGTTCTTCTTTTTTAAAATTCTTTTTGTTCTTGATTTTTTCATCCCTCTATTTAAAATAGCATGCAAATTCTAAGTGTCCAATTTTGTTACAGTATGAACATTTGATTTTGCAATTTCCCTCTTTTCTTTCAGGAACAAAGAAATTTTCATACATTTTTTATTTTTGAGTTTTATCAAAACCAATCCCAGCTTTATCAAAAATCCCTACTTGGGATCCCATGATTTTCTGAAATGTCTCAGTAGCTTGAATGAAATTCATTAAATCATTTTTAAGAATTTCAATTTCAGCCTTGAGAAGATCGTTCTCTGTTTGAGATGAAGATCGATCTTGGCTTTCAGAACCTTCAGATTCAGAACCTTTGAATTGAGATTCTTTCAAGTTTTCAATGATTTCTTTAAGTTCATCATTCATAACCTGAACTTTCTCTTTTTCTTCTTTCTCTTTATGAAATTTTTCTTTAAAGGAACTACATTTTTGAATGAGAAAGTTTGAATCATTTAGCAAATTATCAAATTCGATTTCCATTTGTTTACATACGAGGCATGGTTCAGAATTTGTTACCTTTGGATCTTCATTGTTGGCCATCAAACACAGATTTGCTTCTTCAGGTTCATCCGCATCTGATTCATCATAATCATCCCAGGTTGCCATCATTGATTTTTTCTTGAAAGGGAATTTCTTTGGCACCTTTTTGTTTAATGGACATTCAGTTTTGTAATGTCCTTGCTTGTTGCATCCAAAGCAAGTGATTTTGCTTTTATCTATTTCAACTTTGAAATCCTTTTTGTCTGGGGATCCTCTTTTGATCTGATCTCTTCTCCTCATCAATCTTTGTATCTTTCTTGTGAGAAGAGCAATCTCTTCATCAGCATCTTCTTGACCATCTTCTGAATCACTTTTCTCAATTGTTTGTTGAACACTTGGTGAGCTTTGAGATGCTTTTAAGGCTATTACTTTGCCTTTCTTTATAGGTTTATCTTCCAGCAACAGTACCTCATGCGCCCTTAGTGTACCAATCAGTTCTTCCAATCCCAGAACTTCAAGATTCTTTGCTTGGCTTATGGCTGTCACCATTGGTCATCATATGATTGGAAGACATCTCATGATTTTTCGTACCCTATCTTGTACTGAATAAGCTTTTCCAAGTGAGCGCATTTCATTCACTATGGTTGTGAATCTTGAATACATTTCATCAATTGTTTCTCCATCATTCATTTCAAACAATTCAAATTTTCGAATGCCAATATCGATTCTTGTTTCCTTAACAAGACTTGTTCCCTCATGGTGAGTTTGCAATGTGTCCCATACTTTCTTGGCCGTATCGCATTCATCTACTCTTTCACTTTCTTCTCTACTTAAAGCACATGATAAAAATAATTGAGCTTTTGAGTTTAGGAGTACCTTAGACTTCTCATCTGTTGTCCATTCAGCTTCTTTCTTTTCAGTCGATGTTGAGTCGTTTTGATCCACTCTTGGTATGAATACTCCATCTGTGAAAATTCTCCACATACCAGTATCTTGTGACTTTAGGAACAATTGCATTTTGCCTTTCCATAAGTAATAATATGATCCATCAAAGTATGGTGGTCTGTTTGAAGACCCTCCTTCAGCAATGTATTTAGCTTTTGACATTATCTTCTTGAATCTTTTGCTCTAACACTTTTTGGGTGTTTTAATTCTTTAGAGACTGGCTCTGATGCCAATTGAAGTAACAATGTCAATTATAAGGAAGGGGGGTTTGAATTATAATTTCCCCTTTTAAAAAGTTCCTGTTTGAAACTAAAAGTTTTACTCAAGATTGATCTTGGTATTACGAAGAACGATCTTGGTTAGTGTAAAAACAATAATATTGATTTTATCAATGAAAAAACTGATTGCAATGCATGTAGTAAATAGAGATAGAGATAGAGAGATTACTCAAGCATATATCTTGTTTCACCCAACTTGGGCTACGTCCAGTCCTCACAAATGTGAGATTTTCCACTAAGTGCTCAGGGTAAGATTCTTCTTGGTTGTTACACAACTTTCGTAGATCAATCTTGATCTTTACACAACTTCAACCTTTCTACTTTAGAAAGGAATTTCTGAGATTTACCTTAGCCTATTTCAGTAAGGATTTTACAAATTACCTTTTACAACATAAAAGGATTTCCACACACTTCTCAAGCTATGATAATATACTAGTCTTGAGTTACAAAGTAATGATGATGAAGATGTTTAGAATCTGAATATTACTCAACTCTTGTTTGAGAAATAGATTCTGTAACTAAAGACTTAGTTGTTACTGATTGCAACACAACACAAAGAAAATGATTTGCAAGCTAAAGAATGATATTTGAGAGAGCTCGAATATGAATGTATGATTGATGCTTTGCTTGGCACTTTGAGTTGTGTTTTGTTCTTCATCTTGATGTTGTATTTATAAGCTTCAATAGAGGTTGGGACAGCTCACATAGCCGTTGAGATGGAGCCAGCTGTCATAGCACAGTGGGAGTACTGAAGCAGGCCAAAAGCAAGAGTGAAGAAGCTGAATACAAGAGCATTCTTGCAGTCCAGGATCGATCCTCAAATTAGTTAAATGTGATCTGACTTGTACTCGATCCAGTAACTTTTCTGAAGTTGCTTGCTTGCTTTGAGTCAGTGTGCAGGCTTGATTTGATAGTACAACTGTGGTGTACTTTTACAGCATGTACTGTTGTACTTGCATTTGTACCAAATGAAGAATGATTTTGCTCTTATATTCCTTCATGAAGGTTGTCTTGATTCTTCAAATTCTGGGTTGATTCTGTTTTAATATTTTCCTTGTTTATTCTTGATAAAGAGATAAGATTGATACAACTTCTAGAATGCAATCTTCTACACAGGATTGATCATTCTTGATTCTGATGGAAGTGAAGATCAATCTTCGTTTTGCAGAAGTATGGCAGGATTGATCTTTGATTTGCTATTTTTGCTTGCTTTGATTTTAATGAGATTTGTTTTGAATTGCTTGGTACCTTTCTTGTTTAACACACTCAAATACACAAGTTAAATACCAAAACACTTAGAATCATAATTATAATTCTTAATTAACCTTTTGTTTAATTATCATCAAAACAATTAATTAGAGATTTTGTCTTAACAAACTGAGCCGGTTTATTAAATTAACAACCAAACTATATTTGAAAATCAATTTTTTAACTAAACCGGTTTTTAAATATTCGAATGGAAGTGTAACCAAATTGAACCATAATTTGCTTAGTTTTAATTCAAAACTAAAATAAAAAATAACAAAACCCTAATATGTTAATAACTCATAATAACATAATACCAAGTAAAACTAAGTTAAAACCAGTTCGGTTCAGTTCAGAATAATAAACCGATTCACTAATTGAAAGAACCAGTTCAATTCGACTCTAAGTAAATTAAAACTAATTCAATTCGATTTTTTCAAACTAAAAACTAGTTTGATTCGATTTTCAAACAATTCTAATTTGGAACTGAACTATGTTCACCCCTACATTTAGACTTGTCAAAACGGGCTACCTGACCCATTTAGGGTCGGCCCTAATGGGTTGCGGGCTTCTTCAGACTGGGCTAAAAAGCCCTGTTTTTAATATGTGCTATTAAAATATTACCCCAGCCCGACCCTAGACGGGCTGGAGGCTGGGCGGGTAGCCCGCATATATTTTTTTAATTTTTTTTATTATATTTTTAATTTTTTTGCAACTCTTTTAATTTAAAATTTTTCTCCATGCCCATTTAAAAACAACTTAGTTCAGAATTTTTTCGTGCCCATTTAAAAACAACTTATATGATATTCTAGATCATTAAAAATACACAATAAAATAACACACAAACTTAGTTCGAAATTCACATTTTCCAATTAACACAAACTCAATTCAAATAACACATTATCCAAAACAACACATTATCCAAACAACACACAAATTAAAATAAGTTCAAAGTGCCAAAAACAACTTAGATTTGTCTAGCATGACACAAATGAAAAACTCAAACCAAATTTAAATAAAGTGTTAAATAGTTCTAATGTGTTAAATAGTGCTAAAGGAGACGACACAATGAAGCCGACGCTGAGAAGGAATGATGTTGTGAACGATGATTGACGATGAGATGGGTGTCGTCGTTGGACTCACTGCTTTGGAGTGAATGTAATTAGTTTGAAAACAATTAGAATTAGTCACTATCGTGCCCGTGGAGTGAGATAAGTCAGAGTGTGAGACCGTGAGTCTATATGTGAGAGTGCCGTCACATTTCCCTTCAAAATAGGGTTTGTTGTGTCTTTGTGAATTCTTAAAAAAAAAAAATGGAACCGGCCCAAGTTAATTTTTGTTTGATCGGGCCTTTTTTTTTTAAGACCAATTGTACTATTTTTATTTTTTTAAAATTGATTATGCAGGTTGCGGACTACCCGGCACCCATACGGGCTAACTCTAATAGGTAACAGGTTTATTCGTACCAAGCTCAAAAGCCCTAAAAGATTTTGGATGAAATTACTAGTCCCAAACCTTGTGTTTTATCGGGTTGGGCCGGCCGGCCCATTTGGACTAGCCTATTCTCGTGTGTTTTGTTTTGACTTTATGTTACATTTATTTTTAAGTACATTTTATTGTAATCCGTTTAGGAGCTTTAGCTCTTGGCACGCGTTGTGCTACACGTCTTGCTAATAGGCAATTCTTTTGGAACAAAATGGGTTTATATTTAGAAAGGTGAAATAAATTTGTAATTTTTATAAAAAAATTATATTTTTTTTATCTAAAACTTTATTTTTAGACCTCATAAGATTGATGCTCTTAGTCTCTTAAAAAGTCTTTGAAACCAAATTAGACTAAAAATTAAATTAAAAAATTAAATTAAAAAAATTAAATTACTAAAATTTAGAGATTATAATTTTATAAGAATTAAAAATATATTTAATCTTTTCTCAAAAAATATATATTTAGTCCTATTTAAAATTTTAAATATACACAATAATTTTTAGCTATATTAGAGAAGACAAAGAAAAATAATAAGAAGAAGATAAGAATGCGTGTAACAAATTTTCTCAAAACTAACTTGTACCAGAATTCTTAACAGAAAAGAAAAGGAGATATATCCATCTCTTTTCAAACTTAAATAAGGGTAGATAATTTGATCTTATCACTTGTTGTAAAATTATTCACTAAAAGAATATCTTATAAAGTTAAGCAATTATCAAACTGCTGAAGCGCAGATTAATCTTATTAATTAATAATCCATTGCTAACTAAAAGAATAACAAATCATACTGATTAGATGAAACCGAAAAAACCTCCGAAATAAAATAAAAAATAAGGTGTGTACAATAATAGTGACAACCTAAAAAAATTCAAATCAAGGATAACCTATGGAAATAAAATTCGACCTATCTCAATAAATCAACATAAATCTTGTACAAAAAAAAAAAAATTCAAAATCTACTTGTTGAAATTAATTCAATAATTTAATCATTGATTTCTTCAATGCGGCGGTGTTATTTTGTTTTTTTCATCAGTGGCCATTCATTCATCTATCATGTGAGATTATACTGCAAAGTATATTCAACAAGTATTTCGAACCCGTTATCTTGAGGTGTATGACCCGACCCGATATCCGATTCTGATACAATTATAACATTTAAATTTAACGGATTTATCGGACACCCAATCGGTTCAGGAAAATGCGAGCAGCCCTCATCACCCGGTTCCGTATCTGAAGGTTCAATGTGAGGGGAAACCGTTTCCGGTTGGACCGGAGTTCGACAGAGAGGGCAAGTAAGGTGAGAAGCGAGCCACGTGTCAATGCAATGGGAATGGAAATCGTGGTTACAATTAGGAAGCGTACGACATTCATCTCCGTCAGTGAACTCTGACAAGCAGACGACACAGTCATGGAGAGTATGGTGGGTGGTGGAGGAGGAAGAAGAGTAAGTGAAGGTGGGGGGAAGGGATTTGAGAACTGAAGTAGTTGTATGACGGTGGCAGAGATAAACATAAGTGCGATAAAGAACAAAGATTAGTATGAGTATGGCAATTACTATTATCTCTTTGTAAAGTGCATTCTCAAGGTCTGTGTCTGAAGCCATGAGAGAAGAGAAAACAAAGTGGATTTGATGAAAAAGAATTTAACAAATATGTGAATAAAGTTAAGGAAATACTTTTTTACCTTGACAATATTTATATCACGAAGAGAATAACATTTGTATAACAAATCTCTAAAAGATGTAGAGACTTTTTTTTTTTTTTTCTTAATATCCTACTTTTGTTTTTTTTTTCACATAAATGCCACATATTAAAAAACTAATATAAGAATGTCCTACTTTTTAAATTCAGTTGCTGATCGCAACTTGAAGTAAATTTTTTTCATTTCTGATGGAAGGTCGTATCCTCGGATGCGACCATGTACTAGTATATGTATTTTTTTTCCATTTTATTAATACGGTTAATTATTATTTAATATATTATAAATAATTAAAATATTTAAAAATCAAAATACTAATAATAAAATAAAAACATTATTAAATAATAATAATAATTTGAATAATATTATTAATTTTAATAATAATAATAAAAAGAAAATTATATTAATAAAATAAAATAAAAATACATTAAATTGAAAGAAAAAAATACATTAATTTAAAGAAAAAAAAACCATAAATTGAAAAAAAAAACATGAAATTTAAATTAATTATTTCCATCTAAATGTTCTCCAATTCCACATCTACGCGGTAGTCGAACTCGTCTAGCCCTTTGTACGGCTTGAGGTTGTTGTGGTTGATCCTCAATTTGATCATTATCCTCGTTATAATCTGTAAGTGGATTAAAACCACTACCACCTGCTTCCGTGTAATTTGGAGTTTCGACGTTATACATGGAATCAAAAACAGCATAAGCCGACTCAGGAGTTATGCAATGAGTACCAAACAAATTATAGAAAATTTCGCTCCCTGTCAGATGAACGGGGGTTGGTATTGTTGGCACTGAAGGAACGTATACTGAGTCGGTATATCTGCAGATTCATGTAGATGTGGTGGTGATGATAAAGACGGTGTTTGGTGCATGGTATGTTGTTGTGGGGTTGATTGAGGGGTTGATTGAGGGGTTGAGTGAACATCAAGATATGTTGAAGGTTGCAAATGTGGATCACGCAGATATCTTTCCACAGATATATATAATTTGGTGTGATTTCTGAACCAATTCATATATTCTTTACTGTGGCGTAAAACATATTCTACGAATTGACCTTGCAATACGTAATTTTGACGTTCATTCCAATGTTGAATCTCATCTTTCCAAACCACACACCAATTATCATCAATGACACGCCTCATGTCGACCTCATGGTAGATTGTCATATCCTCTAGTGGTTGCGGAATTTGTTGATGGAACCCAACTGAAGTGCGACTCTATCTGCATGATATTTTTCGACGATATGATAACAGTGCAAATAGGTACATGCAGTCCAAGTGTTCATCTCTTGTTCGGGTATCTCGTGTTGGAACCCAAGATACGGTCTCCAACAAAACTAATATGTTAAAAATAGGCTAAAGTAAATATTAAAAAGTATAAAAAAATATAATTAAAAAGTGCAACTAAATGTGAATGAATATATTACTTCCTGAACCATCATATGATCGATTGTATTTCGGTATCCTTCTATGTCGTTGTGAGGAACTCTACTGAAATTTAGACCACCAGAATTAAATCTGTCGAATATATAAAAAATAAAAATAAAAAATATAATAAATTTAGTAATACGGTAAGTAGTAAGTTTTAAAAAAAGAAAAATATATAAAAATTATTTGCAATAGTTACCTTTGTGCAAGTGGAAATATCCATGCATTGAGGGATTCTGGAGCGACACAAGTCAAACGATACCATGCCCAGTTTTGCAACAACAATGCACATCCTCTGATAGACATTACGTTGGGTTTTGTAGCAATGCATAATTCTCTATAAAGCGTTGCCAAAACTATCGAACCCCAACTATATTGGGATGCTTTATTTAAATCGCCCAAAAGTGAAAGATACTTTAAATGTACACGATGGTTGGATTTGTTCGGCATCAACAATCCTCCAATCATGCGTAGTATGTATGCCCGATACGATGCTTGTTTTTCTAATTTGGATGCATTTTCACCAACATCGTCAAAAGTATCTTTAAGCCATTTTAATTTTATAAAATTACCCCTTGTTGCTCCCTCAGCTGGGATAACTCCTAAGTATTCTTGACAGATATCTTTAACATTCACAAAATTCGAACCGCTAACAGGAAAACCAGAAACATTTAATCCTAAAATGTAGTATACGTCTTCTAAAGTTATTGTGCACTCACCTATTGGGAGATAAAAAGTATGAGTTTTTGGTCTCCATCTATTAACCATAGCACTAATTAGACCGACATCTATTTTGTAGTTTCCAAGTTTGATCACTTCACCAAATCCGGCCTATTGCAAATACGGTAATATGGCTTCATTCGATCTTTTGTTGACATGATCATGACATTTTAGTTTGTCCTTGGAGGGTATATGAAATTAATAATATATAAAATACTACGCTAATATATTTGAAAATAATATATATGACAGTAATATAAAATACTCAATATATATGACACTAATATAAAATACTTACAAATGCGTTAATGTATCGAATTTCAGCTCTGTGATTTGTAGATAATTCCATCAGTAGAAATTTTGACTTTGAACGTTGAAGAAATTTTCAACTATGTGATTTAAGAAATTTAGATTGAGAATGTTGGAGGAAGTGTGATTGAAAACGTTGGTTTGATGTCCTTATATAGGAAATCGCAGCCCTAGGTAACGATCCTTGTAAGACGTCGCATCCCCAGATTGCGAACCGTTTTGGACGTCGCATCCTCAGGTAACGATCCCTTAAGGACGTCGCATCCCCGGGTAGCGAACCGTTAGGGACGAATCCGGGCCGCTCATTTTATTTAATCGATGGTTGTGGATCCTTGTTACAATCAAAAGTGTGGCTCCTTGTTACATTCAAAAGTGTGGATCCTTGTTCATTTCATTTAATCCGGACCATCCAAATTAATTTATCAAGGGTTGTGGTGGTGCATTAGAAAAATATGAATCCTTGTTATTTTATCTGGACAAATCAAATTGATCTATTAAATCTTTAATTTTGACTATCCAATTTAATTTATCAATGGTTGTGGATGGTGTAGTAGAAAAATATCAATCCTTGTTATTTTATTTGGACCAATCATATTGATCTATTAAATCTTTAATCTTGACCATCCAATTTAATTTATCAACGGCTGTGGATGGTGCAGTAGAAAAATATGAATCCTTGTTATTTTATTTGGACCAATCAAACTATTTCTATTAAATATTAAACTTTGAACTTCTACACTTTACTAACTTAAATAAATAGAAAACTAGATCACACTATATCACCAAACCTTCTATCTCACCATACCTTCTAACATTTCATACTTAATCAATTACTTAATCATGGCTGCTCAACAAGTCATTTGTATGGTTTATTACAATGGTTCAATTGTCGACGGAGTTGAAGGTAAAACATTTGTAAGTGATTACAAAAAGACGTTCAAAGTACATTCTAGAAAAGCAACCAAGTGAATTTGATCACATGTTCATTGGCGAAGTCCCAGCAGTAGATGGAACTCTTGCAGTTGGAATGAAGTTTCAGAACAAGGATGAATGCGTACATGCAATCAAACATTACCATTTAAAACAATCATTGAATTTTGTGGTACAAAAATCAGATTTAGAAAGGTATGTTATTAATTGTTCAAATCCAAATTGTTTGTTTAGATGCAGAGCTTCAAAACGCAAAAAGAGTGAATTATGGGTGATTGGTAAATTGAATGCGCCTCATACATGCACAAATTCTGCACTGTCACAAGATCATACGAAGCTCGATTCTAACATGATATGTACAAGCATAATGCAAGTTATGAGAGTGGACCCTTCAATCAAAGTGAAGGTCATTATTGCTCAGATTCAGACTTTGCACAACTACACAGTTAGTTATAAAAAGGCTTGGTTGGGAAAAAATAAAGCAATCGAACAAATTTATGGCAATTGGGAAGAGTCTTACAATCAACTCCCGCGATGGTTGTTGGTTATGCAAACGTTTGCTCCAGGAACCAAAATTGAAATGGAAACAATCCCAGCTTATCATGAGAATAGATTGATAAGTGGGATAAGGATATTTCATAGACTATTTTGGGCTTACGTTCCATGCATATCTACGTTTAAATTCTGCAAACTAATTGTACAAGTTGATGGGACTTGGTTGTACGGAAAGTACAAGGGAACTATATTGGTAGCAGTTGCACAGGAAGGGAACGACAATGTAATTCCTATTGCTTATGCTCTCGTGGAAGTGAGACAAAAGAGGGTTGGAGTTTCTTTTTGAGAAATTTGAGAAAATACGTCACTCCACAAACCAACATTTGTTTGATTTCAGATAGACACGAATCTATTAAGAGAGCTTATAATAATCCAAATAATGGTTGGCAAGATCCTCCATCAAAGCATGTCTTCTGCGTCCGACATATTTCACAAAAATTTGCAAGGGAATTTAAGGATAATGCTTTGAAGAAAAAATTTATTTCTATGGGTAATAATTTCATTCTTACTTCTTATAATTAATGTAATTTTTAATAATTTAATTCTTAATTTTTATAATTAGTGTAATAATGGATTGTCTACTGTTTCAATATAGGTTACTCAATCAATGAGCCTACATACCAATACTACCGCAGAGAAATTGGCATCGTAAACCTAGAAGCTTTGAAATGGTTAGACAACATACCGCGACAAGATTGGATTCAAGCATTTGATGGAGGTAGCTGTTGGGGTTAGATGACCACCAACCTTGTGGAGTCGATTAAAGTATTAAAAGGATCACGCGACCTTCCCATCACTGCTTTGGTCCAATCAACATATTATAAAACAGGGACACTGTTTCCAACCATGGCAAAACAACACCCATCAATTTTAGCTTCTGGTCAGGTATACACAGAAACATGCATAAATTTTATGAAATCGGAAATACGTAAATCCAATAGTCATAGAGTCAATAGTTTTGATCGGAGCAACCATACTTTCACGGTCCACGAGACGGTAAATCCAAGAGAAGGGTGACCAATTGGTCATTTCAGTGTAAACCTTCTTAACAATTGGTGCGACTGTGGGAAATATCAAGCTAAAATATGTCTTGTTCACATGTGATAGCATCATGTTCTAGCATCAAATATAATTATTGGAGCCTTATACTTGATGTGTACAAAGTGGAAACGGTACTAAAAGTGTACGGCGAAACGTTCAAACCTATACCAAACGAAGGATATTGGCCAGAATATGAAGGTGTTAAGGTGTGTCACAATACACTAATGCGAAAAGTCAAGAAAGGTCGCCCAAAGACCAAACGCATTAGAACATAAATGGACACTACAGAAAGAGTCCCAAGAAAGTGCGGATTATGTCGGGTCTCTGGTCATACAAGGAAACATTGTCCAAATGCTGCTGGCACATCTACTCAAAATTAATGTATTTTTTTCTTTCAATTTAATGTATTTTTATTTTATTTTATTAATATAATTTTCTTTTTTTATTATTATTATTATTGTTAAAATTAATAATACTATTAAAATTATTATTATTATTATTATTATTACTATTTTATAATGTATTTTATTTTATTATTAGTATTTTGATTTTTTAAACATTTTAATTATTTATAATTTATTAAATAAAAATTAACCATATTAATAAAATGGAAAAAAAAAATATACTAGATCATGGTCGCATCCCCAAGATGCAACCTTCTATTAAGAATGAAAAAAATTTGCTTCAGGTCGTTGTATCCCCAGGTTGCGACCAACAACTTGGTTTAAAAAATTGTTTGGTAATATTAATTTTGAAAACTATTTTGAAGAAGGGAAAAGGAATGTTTGGTAAATTTATTTTAAAAATATATTCTAAAACATAAAAAAGAGCAAATATATTTGATATATATTTTGTTTATTAGTTATTCTACTTTAATTTTATGGTTAAATATATTTTTAGTCTCTATAAAATTTTTACTTTTCAATATTTGTCTCTATAAAAAAAAATACATATTTTAGTCCTACAAAATTATCTTGATAAAACATGTTTAATTGTCCTTTAACTTTTAAATGATATTTTGCAATTATGTTTAGAACATTTTAAAAAGATCCTCCACAAAAATTTAGATGAATTAAATATAACTTTTTTAAAAGTTAAAATATCAAAATAAAAGCAAAGAAAATGTGGACCTAAAAATAGA
The DNA here is from genome assembly GCA_037974755.1 of Cicer yamashitae. NCBI lineage: Eukaryota > Viridiplantae > Streptophyta > Magnoliopsida > Fabales > Fabaceae > Cicer > Cicer yamashitae. Next base: position 43,561,693 of record JBBPBQ010020323.1, on the reverse strand, counting down.
TTTTTAAGCTTATTTTTTGTGGATTAACTTTTTATAATGTCATAAACATGTATTAAAAAATATATGTTGCCTTAACAGCAGAGACTAAAACTACATACATAATAAATTTGTAGGGACTAAAATTTGTATTTTTAATTTACAAGAATTAAAATTAAAAGGTTAAAATTGTATAGAAATCAAAAATATATTTAATCCTTAATTTTAATATTGCAAATTATTAACTCTGTTAATCTTAGTATAATATAAAATATGTTAAAACATTTCAATTTTTATTTATTATATTTATCAAAATAGTAAGAAATTCACATGTTTTTCTATCAGCGAAATTTTTGGTGTAAAGCACGACATATTTATTATTTTAACTTGAGAGAAAATACATATGTATGATTTTTTTATTTATATATCTTGTTTGTCAAAAAAACTAACCATTATACTTACATTTAAAAATATTTATCAAAATGATTTTTTTTTTTTTGCACCTTTGCATCCCCAGACGACCACAACTTTTTTTTTTGGTCACATCTCCGGATGCGACCATGTACTAAGTTTTATTTTTTTTTGAATTTAACAAAACAATAATTGTTAATTTAATAATAAAAAATAATAAAAATATTTAAAACAACCAAATAATATTAATAAAATAAAACAAAATACATTTAATAGAAAAAAATACATCTTAGTGTGGTTGAGTAGATGTATCAAAACAAATAAAGTGCCCCGGATATTTTGCAGATAAAATAGCAATACAATTGTATTTTGTTAACAACTCCCTCCTATTTTTCCTCCGATTTAATAAATAAAAAATAATAAAAATAGTAATAATAAAAATAAAATATTGTTAATGTAATAAAAAACACTATTTAAAAAACAAAATTATATTAATAAAATCAAACAAAATACATTTAATAGAAAAAACAAATACATCAAAGTTAACGCGGTTGATGAGAGTTATTATTTTGTTAACAACTCTCTCCTATTTTTCCTCCGAGTCTAATAAATAAATAAATAATAATAATGATAATAATAATAATAATAATAATAATAATAATAAAAAAAAATTAAATTATATTAATAATTCTAAAAAAAATACATTAAAATGGAAGAAAAAAATACATTAAATTATATAGCGTTAAATATATAAACAACACTTATTAAAGATTCTTTTATAGCGTTAAATATATTTTTAGTGTTTATAAAATTTTATTATTTTGCTTTTAATTTCTTAAAAAATATACAACTTTAATTCTTACAAAATTATTATCTATACAGTTTTAGTCTATGATTTTTGGTAGACATGTTCACATCATTATTAAAAAATTATCTATAAAAAATGAGCTCAAAATTAAAATTTAATATGCCATATTTACATTACTTTTATCTTGAGATTTTTGCATTAAAAAAATTATATTTAAACCATCCCAAGTTAAAAAATATACATTTTGGTGGAGAAACTTTTTATAATTTTTTAAACATGCTTGCAAAGAATTATTGAAAAAATTAAAAGTTGGTGAACAATTAAACATGTTTTGTTTTTGCAAGGACTAAAAGTTGTAATTTTTTAGAAAAATTTACATGTGATCCTTTCTGTTTTCTTTTAAGTCATTTAAGTAAGAACTCATTTGCCAACATAAATAAATCATAAAGGATCTTGTTAAAATAAGATCTCGTTTGAAAGTAAGAACTACTACCGATGTAAACATAATATAATTTTGAAATTCCAAATCGAAAAGAAAAAAACTTAAAGGATATAAGCGATAAATGTGTTAAATTTAAGGTAGTGTAGACAATCATTTTAGTATTTAAAAATGTAGCGTGTTGTCACTTTAGTCCTCGACTCAACCAAAAATTTAATGTAGTTTTCAAATTATTAAAATACTCCACGAAAGTTAAGAGTTATTATCATAAAAGTCCTTGAAATATATAACTTAATGTGAAAATAGCATCTGACCGTTATAATTTCAAAAACTAAATTAATTAAAGTTTTAATTATTTGATGATTAATTTCGATTTTTAACTGAAATAAGAACCTAAGTGATATTTCTCTACTCTCTCATAAACTAAAATGAATGTTTATCTAAAATATAAAAGGTATCATGAATATATTTTTGTCTAATATTTTATAGAAATTAAAACTAAAATGTTGAAATTTTATAGTATTTTTTATTAAGAATACATTTAACATTTTTTTATATGTTTTTTTTGTATGTGAGAGAATACTAAATATTTTACTGATGGATGTTTGATGATAATTTGTTCATACATCATAAAGTGTACACGCTTGACGCTAGCTATAAATTGTTAAAAGCTTGTATGCATTTTTTTCAATAAAATAAAAACTTGGGCACCTTGTTAGTTATATCTACAAGAATAGAGTTCTATCTTATTACAATTATGCCATTAATGAAAATTGTTAATTTTAAGTATTTCAAAAAAAATTGTTTGAATGAAAAAAGGAAAAACTAAAACATGATTAGACTGTTTTGATTTTTTTGCTTTTAAAAACAAATAAATTGAAAACAATTTCTAAAAATAATTTTACAAAACATTATAATTTTTTTTTTCAATTTTTAAATACAAAAAATGTTTTAAAAAACTGAATCAAAGCCGATTATTCTTTTTTTGTATCTTCAAGTTTTATTCTTGTTTTAATCTCACGTCACCAAGCATTAAGACTAGACACACAAACACATGTGAATATGTGATGTGCCATTACTCAATTGGCAAAACAGTGTGGCTACATGTACATTATACTTTCGATGTGTCTACCAAGTTATGTAATTTTAGATTTTATGTTTTTTTTTAAAATTATTTAATTTATAATATTAAAATTAAATGTTAAAAAGAATTACTTAATTATTACCCGTTCGACCGCAGTATAAATTCAGTTGAACCTTCCACGGCTAGTTCCGGTTGTTATTTGCATTGGTGAGGTCTTCAACCACTTGAATAATCATGTGTCGCATGCATTGATTTAGTATGTAGTGACATTTGTGGGCTCTGGCGCTTTATTTTAGTGGGTTTATTTTTTGACTATATGTTTAGATAGATATTTTAAAATTACTTGTCCGTTCATAATCCGTTTACCTCTTGACATGTGTGTTGTGCTAAGAATATTTATAAAGATGAATTCAATATTAGTTTATTAAATGGAGTTTTCTGTGCTACACTATCTTGAAATAACTTATTTATTTTTTATTCTGCTAAACTTAATATGAGTTCAATAAATAGGACGTACCACGTCATATTAGATCAACAACTTTAATTTATACATTAATATTTTAATTATATTTAATTTTATTACAACTTTAAATATTAATTTAAATATTTCAATTAATATTATTATACATTATTTTAATTTAAATTTAAAATAAAATTGAATTTAAATTTTTATAACAATAATAAAAATTAAATGTTAAATACATGACATAAATAATTAAAAATGATAAAAGTAAATAATAAATTTAAATTTTTATATCAGAATGATGATAATTTTGCATAAAATGCAACTAAGATTGTTGAAGATTATATTGATTTGGATCCATTTGTCACAAACAATTTTTGTTTGAAACAATAAGAAGAAAAAATAAGTAAAAAAGTATTGTTAATAAAAGATTAAAGAAACTTTTGTAACAAAAATTGTGAAAGAAAAAGTAAGAGTAACAAAAAAATAAAAATTGTTCCTATTAATAAGCAAATGTATTTCATATACAAGTTAACAGTAAAAAAACTAACGGTCATAAATTAAAAAAAAACTAACGGTTATAAATTAATGAAAAAAAAGGTAACGGTCATAAAATTATTATTATTAATAAATTAAAAAGAAGTTAATAAAAAAAGGTAACGATAATAGATTTATTATTATTAATAAATTAATAAAAAAGGTAATGGTTATAAATTTATTATTATTAAATTATGAAAGTATCGTTCCTTCTTGAGAGAACCGTGATGACAACTTGACACAACTCCAATAGTGAACTCCCAAAAACTCAATTTTAGTAACTCCACGCTGGCGGACGAACTTATTTTGTTCCTGGAGATGCTCTAAGAGTCTTATCTATAATATACCATTGGTTTAAAAAAAAACAATTCTCTTTGAAGTAAAATGAAATTATGTTTTAAAGTTTAAAATAATTTTAATTTTTATAAAATTTTATTTTTAGTTAATATAATTTTTTTAACTTTTTAATTTACTATTTTTTATTCACTTTTAGTTTTTATTTAAAAAAAAATTAAAAAAAATTGATACTTTTAATCCTTAAAAAAAATTCTTAAAATCAAAATTGGACAAAAAGTTAAAAACAAAATTAAGAAATAAACTTAAAAGATTGTAATTTTGTATAAATTAAAAACATATTTAACCTTATATAAAATTTTAGATACCGTAATTTTTAACTATATAAAAGAAGAAAAAGAAAAATATCAAGGAACAAGAAAATGCAATAGTTGTGATCTCTAAGAAAATCTTTGTAGTTTGTACAATGCGCATAATAAGTACAATGGTGGGCCAAGAAGGTGGAGCTACCGACATTTACGGGGATAAACTCCATTAGCTGGCTTGCAAGGGGCAAAGGTTCTTTGTGAAGTATGAAATTCATGAGTTTGATAAGGTACAATGGGCGTTCATGAGCTTGGATGATTGGTCAATGTTTTGGTTCTTGAGATCAAGAAACCCCAAATCCCACATGGGAATCATTTTCCACAGATAAGATGGTTTGGAGGAAGAAAAAACGGTTACAAGGCAGAGAGATCAAGATATATATATATATACATACATATATATATTTATAAGGTTTTTTGACTCAATATATCTTTACGAGGTTAAGTAATTATCAAACTGCTAAAGCGCAATATGTAGACCATTCCAAGTCACTATTCATTAGTGCAACAATATAAGGTTTTTTCAACTTAAACATGAAACTACTTAATTTGACTTGGTACGCGATTCCGCATTTAAATCACGTAATTAATAAAATCTTTGTTTGTTTTACAAGTAAAATCTTTATTGTTAATTAAGTTGATAGGATATTTTAATTTTAAATCTAGCTCATCTCAACCATCAAACCTGAATTCCTTAATATAGAAAAGCATATAATCACACATAAAGAATCTCAATTATTGAATAAAGATAAAACGATTTATATCTTTTTTTTTGTTGACCACTTATATTTTAACTTTATTAAATCAACGTTAAATTTAATGAATGAATTGTTTGAACTTCATGTAACAATTATACTATTTGACATTTAATTATATTTGTTTTAGTAGGAAAAAGTACAATTTAGATTTTCACCAATACAGGAGATTTCACTTTCACTTGACGTTTAATCTTAATCAGACAATCTAAAAATACAAATTATAATTTTATTAATTTAAAATATCAAATTTAAATTATTCAATCTTAATTAAACATTTAGTAATATCTCCTGTGCATGAATGCTTAAACTTCTAGTTGGATAAAAAAAAAGTGGCACACTTTCCCTTTTATGAAATCAATGATAAAATAATATGTCAAAATATCAGCCCTTTCAATGCATTTCTATCTACCCTAGGAATAAGGAAAAAGAACATGAGAAAATACCAAGGGAAATAGATAAAAGGTAGCTAGTTCTAGTTGTTACTATATTATATTTATTACGATTAAAAAATGTTTCACTTCAATATACATTAAGGCTTATATAAATGTGGATTATTTTCACAATCAAGTTATGTTAAGAATCAAAAATATATTTTAAGAATAAGAAAGTGAGACCATGAGAATTGAAGGCTTTTCACTCAAAGTGTTTATCATTGTCATTGTGCTTGTTGAATTTGTGGATTCTCTTAACCGTACCAATTTTCCTAATGATTTCTTATTTGGAACTGCCTCATCTTCTTACCAGGTTTATGTTTTTTCTAGCTATCTTGCTACGTACAAGACATTATATGTTGGAAGAAAAAAACAAAGTAATTGTTTGGCTTGACAATTTTTTATTTTATTTTGTTGTATATTTTTAATTACAAAATTGCCCCTTTATTTCACTATCTTTCTTATAAAACTATTTGGAAACAAAAACAAAATAAGGATAAGAGGCAATTTTATAATTTAAAATAATCTTTTTTATAAAATTATGACATTTTAAGTTTAATTTATAATAATTTATTCAATTTTAAATTCTATTTTTACTTTTTTTACAAAAAATGGGTATTATTCTCTCTAGAGATAAAAATAATATTCTCTATAAATGCAAATAGAGACTAAAATTAAATAAAATTTCTGTAAGATTAAATTTTAAAGATCATAATTTATAAAGACTAAAATATACTCAATCCTTTAAAATAAAATAAGAAATAAAAATTGAAAATATGTTTTCTCATTACCAAATATAATCATAAAGTTGATATTTTTAGTACGAAGGTCCAAATATAATCATTAAGTATTTGATATTTTTAGTACGAAGGTGCAGCAAATGCAGGGGGCAGAGCACCAAGTATATGGGACACCTTTGCTCACAATCATCCAGGTAAATAAATAAGTTTCTCTTTCACTTTCTTATTCAACTTAGTAAAATATGGTCATCATCATTCATCTATGATCTTTCTTTTCTTTTGACTTCTTGTTCTTTTGAGTTTCTCAAAGTTGGTATATTAGGAGAATAAAATCAGTTAGATAATTTCCGTAAAAAAAATCAGTTAGATAGTTAATTAATTAAGTTACAAGTTAGTTTAAAATCTAATTAGGTTCTTCATTAAAGGGCTATATAGTATCTCTATTATCAATTTTTCTTCTTATTTTTTAATATGAATCATGATTGTGTGATAAAGTACATGGGACTGAATAGGTTGTTAACCCTAAGCACAAATATTGACACAAATACCGAACACGACACACCACTAACCTTCACATCGGTAATAATTTGAGAAAATATGTTAATTGAATGTAGTTAATGTGTCAGTGTCGTGTTGGTGTCAGACACTGACACGTGTTAGATGTCAAGACACACCTTTGATTAGAAGTGTCGGTACTATAAAATTTAACTAAATATTAGAACTGATAAAAGAAGGTGGTGCTAACCAAGTAACAAAGTAGATGGCACTGAAATGCTGAATGAAGCATTGAAATTAAACAAGCAATATAATACTAGTTATTAAGAAATTAACTTAGACCTTTGCACATATTCCTATTTGGATTTTAATTCTTTTATAACATGTTAATTTGGCCGGTCTAGCATGATTTTATTTTTATTTTACCGTAATGCTAAATAAAATTTGAATGTAAGCAATTAGGTTGTATAACTCTTGACAATTTGAAAAAAAAAACTTCCTCATGTATGAAACTTTTATCAGGTAAGATAAAGGACCAAAGTAGTGGAGTCCTTGCTGTTGATTCTTATTATCGCTACAAGGTACTTACTTCTCTGCCTCTTCATGTGTGTGTGTCACTTTGTTTTTAAAGTTTTTATTTTATTTTATTTTATTTTGATTTATTTCATTCAAGTTAATGAGCTGAACTAATGTTTATTGAGTCGTGCTGAACCAAGTTCGATTTATCTGGACTAATTTTCAACCTTACGTGCATATAAAATTAATTATTCATGTGTACATTAATCGTATTTTGAACAAACAAATTTTTTGCAGGAAGATGTTAGTATAATGAAGGACATAGGATTTGATGCATACAGATTCTCTATTTCATGGTCCAGGATTCTACCTGGTGAGGAGGGATATTCAGTTTTATTAATTCTTTTGATTCTCAATTTAATTGTTTTCTAGTTATGATAACATATGGACATATGGTTTATATTAACAATCACTATATATTATAGAGTTTAATTTTGAGTTATATTGTTAATATTAAATAAACAATTGTATATCTGACTTTAAAAGAAATTGCGATGAATAGTTTTAATGATCAAACTATTATGATTGATTAACAATATAAAAACTTTTTAACTGATGCTGCATATGAATTAAATCCCGCACTATATGATTTTGGACCCTAAATTGATAATTCAACATTGGAGACCCAAAATATATGAATCAATATTGGTTATATACTTGCTTTAGGTGGAAACCTGAGGGGAGGTATTAACAGAGAAGGCATCACCTATTACAACAACCTTATCAATGAACTCCTATCAAATGGTATGAATCAATTTTTCTCTTGGATACATATGTTATGTACCTAAATCTAACATTTTATCATGTCAAGAAGAAAAAAAATCATTTCTATCATCACATAGTTACAGGTTTGCTGCCATTTGTAACTATATTCCATTGGGATCTTCCTCAAGCCCTTGAAGATGAATATGGTGGTTTTTTGAGCCCTAATATTGTGTAAGTAGGGATTTTATTTTTTAATAACAAATCTTAAATCTCCATTTAGTCCCTAATGATTCATGAAATTGAAATTCCTTGATCATAATCACTGGATCAGTCAAATTAGTCTTTGATATTGTTTTACAAAAACTAATGCATTCGAAGATTTTCAATTTCATAGATCATTCTAAAATTTCTTTAATTTCAGAAACCAAATTTGAGATTAAACATAGACTTGCCCCGACTCTCTTGTAAATGATTAAAAATGTGTCGTCAGGAAGGATTTCGCGGACTATGCAGAACTTTGCTTTAGAGAATTTGGTGACAGAGTGAAGCGTTGGATTACTTTGAATGAGCCACTCACTTACACAACTCAGGGTTATGCAAATGGATTATTTGCACCAGGAAGATGTTCCAAGTGGTTGCCGTTGAATTGCAGTGCAGGAAATTCTAGTACTGAGCCCTACTTAGTCACTCACCACCAGATTCTTGCTCATGCAGCTGCTTTCAAAGTCTACAAGGACAAGTATCAGGTTACCATATAAACCACTTTTGTATAGCTCTATGATATTAGGCACTTATGATTCATGAAGCACTGACACAAATATGGACACCATACATGATATTGATGTTGACACGTAGACACTTGTAATAATTTAAGAAAATAAAAGTGATTGAATGTAATTGTATATATCAATGTCGTGTCGGTGTTAGACCTGATACATGTTAGACACAAATCAAAGATGTGTCTAGTGCCTAACATGTATCCGGTGACTGATACTTCAGATCAAAGATGTAGGCACAATGTTATACATTAGAGGAGTGAAGAAGATTCATTAAATTAGCAGTTGGTAAGTGGTAGGGTAAATTTAACTAAGAGTTGTTTATTTTATTTAGATTCCTCAAAAGGGAGAAATTGGACTAACATTAAACACTCCATGGATATTGCCACTTTCTCAATCAAAGGCAGACATAGATGCAGCATCTAGGGCCCTTAATTTCCTGTATGACTGGTAATTTTTTTCCAACTAATTCTTCTTTTGGATCATTTCCAGTGGTCATGATTTGAAATTGGGGGACAAAAAGATTATCATTTTTCTATGTTTGAGTACTAAAAACTTATTTAAACTAAACTTAATAATCAATGCTTAGGGGATATCAAGTTTTGATGTAACCATTTTTTCTTTCAATTCTTTTCTTGATTTAAACTATTTTATCCCCTTCTTTACCGAATCAAATAACTGATTTAAAAACATATATATATATAGCTATATATTAAGGAGATGTCAAGTTTTATTGTAACAATTTTTCTTTCATTTTACCATTCATTTAAGCTATTTTATCATTATTTACTTGATCAAATAATTCATTTTTTTTAATAACCGTATAAAATTTTGTACCTTCTATTGTTTTTACCAGAAAAACCATAGGGAAGGGCACACTAAAGTCTGACATAATGTTGTTACAACATAATGTTTTGCCAACAATCTTAACTAAAATTGTTTCCTGATGTCTGAGGTTTATGGAGCCACTAAAGTCTGGATCATACCCTATTGAAATGGCTAATAACACTGGTGAAAGATTGCCAAAATTTTCAAGGGACCAATCCTTGATGGTTAAAGGATCCTTTGATTTCATTGGACTCAACTATTATACAGCAAATTATGCAGTCAATGCACCTTGCTCAACTGAAAACCAAACTATCTTATCAGATGCTTGTGTTTTCCTCACAAGTATGACAATAGTTGAAATGTACTTTTTGTTTTTCACTTTGATCTTTCTTGTATTTCACATTGCATTTGTTTACTTAATATCTTGTTTTTCACTTAAATCAGCAATGAGAGATGGAGTTCAGATTGGATCAAAGGTAAGTTCATATTTTCGTATATATAATTAACACATTTAGTAAAAACAAGATTAGACACGGACACTGAACATAGTATTAACAAATACACGTTGATACCAATAATAATTTTAAAAAAATAAAAGTAAATAAAAGTAACCACATGTGTTCGTGTCGTGCCAGTGTCAGACACACCTTCAATTCAAAATCATAAATTGATAGCAATGTTTTCCTTGAGTGAAAATAAGTAATTTTTTCAGAAAGCAATTTATTGAGAGAGTATGGAATTTGCAGGGAATCAGCAACCATCTTTATTATGTTCATAGTGCCATACAGTGAGTTTCTCATGTAGTATTTTCAGTTAGTCTATTATGTTTATATCCGAGTGTTTCGATGAACGAACACAAGATATAGTTTACGATTAATCAATGTTTAACGACGATTGGCAAAACTCCTCAGAAGTAGAAGTTCAGCACCCTCCTCGTCCTTACGGTTGAGACGTTGACTTGATTGGTGTCGGTTCGACGAGTTAAGTTAAGATGGAATATTTTTTATTTTTCTTTATTTTTATTAAACGAACCTCAATCAAGTCAATGTCTCAGTTATGAGAATGAGGAGAACCATGAACTTCTACTTCTATGAGACAACATCTCTCAAGTACCAGTCCACTGCGGACCACCTTGAGAGGATTTTGTGTTTAATCTAGATTTTATAATTTTGATTTAATTGTACTTTTGATTCTCTATTTTATCACACAAAAATAATTCTCCTATTTTAAAATCAAATTTTTAGATCTATCAATTATCACATTTGTTGCAATTTGAGTTCCAATTTAGATTTTTTACCTCTGCAAATTATTTTTGGCCACCAAAATGACAATTTATTGCCTCATTGGTAAATTTGTAGGGAAAATATCACTATTCGACTTCACATGGCTAAGACCAAAATTGGGATAAAAATAATGGATTGGGACCAAAATTGCAACAAATGTAATAATTAAGAGATAAAAAAGTTCAATTTTAAAATAAGAAGACTATCTCCGTGAGTGTGATGAAATAAAGAGATCAAATGTGCTATTAAACATTTTTTTATCCTAATAAAATCACTATCGTTTAACTTTATTCTCTATAAATTTTTTATTCATTTCTAGTTCTATAAAAATACAAAAATTATTACCGTTTTAAGTTCATGGCAAGGAAAAAATCTAAAAACACAATTTTGTCAAATTTAAAGACCAAAGATTGATAAAATTTGTTTAAGGACTATAATTGGTTGATAGATCGAAATTATATAAAAATAAAAAACATTTTTCTCTGTAAACTCAAACAAATATATTGGCAGGAATGGTGTCAATGTCAAAGGCTACTTTGTATGGTCATTGTCAGACAATTTTGAATGGACAGAAGGATATACGGCTAGATTTGGAATTGTTTATGTTGATTACAAGGGTGCATTGAAGAGATATCCTAAGAAATCAGCTCAGTGGTTCAAAAAGTTTCTTATCAATATAATTAATCTTGTACTTAAACATATTAGTTATATAATTAGCTTTTGCATTTAATCTTGCACTTATTTGATTCATTTTAGTAATGCTGCCACTTCCCAAAGAGAATAATGGATTTCTAAGTTCTCACAATGCGTTTTTCGCAATACACCTCTCCTCAACTCTAAAATTTATTATTAATAGCTATAAATTTTGAACAATATATTTTTTCATGTGCATAGTTACCCTAATGTCTTTTTTTATTAATTGAAATTTACACTACAACTAGAGGGAACTCCAAACCTAATTAGGTGCCAATTTTAGTTGGGCATTTTTTAACAAACTTGTCTAAACAACACTAACTCTTAAATGTAATTTTATGTGCTGTGTCAATATTTCCTCCGTCAATAATAGTTATAATATGACAAAATTACATCTATAGAAATTTATCTCGTTTAATTGTAATATATTTGCTCTTTATAATATTTCATTTTGATTAATAAAAAATTTCCCACTCTCCAATTTTGTTTATAAAAAGTTAATATATCTAAAAAAACTATTTAAATTAGAATTATAGTAATTTGACTAAAGGAGTTTCAATTCAAGGACTTTAAAACATTCGTTTCTTAATACTTAAGTATTAATTCAATTGACAAAAATGTGGATATTATATAAAAATGTCGATATTGTTAGATTGTACGTCTTGTTCCGAATTCGAAAGCGGATCTTATGTGAATTATGGTAGAATTTACCATCTATTTTACGATAAAAAAAACCATTCGTTTTTTATAAGAATTATTATGATACTGCTTATCATTCGTTTACTCAATTGAAAACAAAGTCGAGAAATTTTTCGGTGCAAGCGAACATAACACATTATCATTACAAACAACAAATTAATTAATTTTTTTAATAAAATAAATACTAATTAAATAAAAATAAACTCATTCTCTTCTTTCCCATATTCTCGCATCGTCTCTCTAAAACCTAAACAACAATGAATCTTTCCTTTCACTCCAAACCCACATGTGATTCTCTGTCAAATTAGATCATGGCATGTGACAATGGATGTAGAATGCACTATTTCTTTGGTTAATTAAAGGTGAGAGCTTGATCACTAGAGTCATGAAAGGAAAAACAAATAAAACAAAACTTGAAATGCATAGAGGCAAGTTTTTGGATCCATAGTGAAAAGAAATACGATGATACAGATTAATCTTATTAATTAATAATCCATGGCTCACTAAAAGAATAAGATAACAAATTATACTAATTTGAAGAAACCGAAAAACCCCTCCAAAATAAAATAAAAAATAGTGTTTGTACAAATATTAGTATGGCAATTATTATTATCTCTTTGATGTAAATTGCATTTTCTGCTTTAAGGTATGGGTCTGAAGCCATGAGAGAAGAGAAAACAAAGTGGGTTTGATGAAAAAGAATTTAACAAATATGTGAATAAAGTTAAAGAAATACTTTGTTATACCTTGACAATATTTATATCACGAAGAAAATAATATTTGTATAACAAATCTCTAAAAGATTCTTTGTTCAAAGAAAAAGATGTAGAAGATTTTTGCGAAAAATTTAGAAGATTTTTGTCAAAAATTATATGTGCCTTTATTATTATAGATTAGCTTAGTTAAAAGCTTAAAAAATTATATGTGCCTTTATTATTACAATGAGCCAAACAAAAAATAAGTAATTAAATAAGTTTGTGGTACTTAAAATAAATCCTATTTCATCTTTAGTCCTTCAGATTTTTTTTTTAAAAATGGTCCTTTAAATACTTTTCGTCAACAATTTTGGTCCCTATTTTTAAATCAATTGATGTGTATTGTCTAAATTTTTGAATGATTTTTCGCATTATAAAAAATCTCTCAATAAAATTTAGATTTTTTTAATAATGGATGAATTAAATATGATTTTTTTTTTCTTTTAACGCTTAAAAATTCATATTTAATTCATCTTTTGTTAAAAATATTAAATTGTGTAGGGGAGATTCTTATAATGCGCTTAATATAAAAAACTATTCAAAGATTCAAATGATACATATGAGTTAAACTTAAAAATAAAGAGATTAAAATTGTTGACTCAAAACATTTGAAAGACTATTATTTACAGAAATTTTTTAGAAGAACTAAAAACAAAAATAGTATTATCAAAAATAGAAGAACTAAAAGCAAAACCTTATTTAACCTTAAAAAAATTTACGCTTCCATGCCTTTTTTGGTTAATTTTTTTGAAGTTCTTTTTGGAAAAGCAACATGTTTTTATGTTGGTTTAATTTAATTGGAGTTCTGTTGGTTAAACTCGTGTGTTTATTGATGATGTATTAGTATTCTTGGATAAATTGTCCATGAAAGCTAGCTATTTGTAATGCAACCTTTTGAACATCAATTAATCCTAGAAAATATACTTACATATCAACATCATGCAAAATAACAAAAGAAGGCAAACAAACAATTTACATTTTAGAATTATCAACACAAATCACATACATTCAAATAAAACCTACATTTTTCATCATAAATATATCATCCTTCAACAACACGCACTAAAGACATACCAATGTTCACATGCAAGAAACTAAACAAAGCATAAGAACATAATATTCAAGTACTAAATCTAATAAACTCTAGAGAAGTTTTAAGTCGGGGGATTTCTATGTTACTTTTAGGGTTTCTTAGATGAAAATGAAAAAATTCCCAATTTTGCATTAATCTACAACTCCCCTCGTGGCTATAGCTTTTCCAAGGCCCCCTTTCTTCATGCATGCTCTAAGGAGGTTGAGCCATAAGTTTTCCACTCTCTTCTCCCTCCGGTCTCTCTCACGCGTACTCTCTTTCTCTCTCTAAGATCTAATTCCTTCATTACGCCAAAAATAACATTTTACAGCACTTTTTTAAGCTTTTTACAGCGCTTTTAAGCGCTGTAGTATCTAGTGCTGTTAAAAGATACAACAACGCTATTTATTTGAAAAAAGCGCTGTAATAGGTATAAATATATAGCGCTTCTCTTAGACTCGTTTTACAGCGCTTTTCTTAAAAAAGCGCTGTAATAGGTGCATATATAGCGCGCTTCTTATACTAGTTTTATAGCGCTTTTCTTAAAAAAGCGCTGTAATAGGTGCATGTATAATCAGCGCTTTTCTTAAAAAAAAGCTCTAATAGGTGCATCCTTATACTAGTTTTACAGCGTTTTTTTTCAAAAAAGCGTTGTAATAGGTGCATCCTTATACTATTTTTACAGCGCTTTTTTCAAACAAGCGCTGTAATAGGTGAATCGTTATACTTGTTTTACATTTTAAAAAGCGCTGTAATAGGTGCATTCTTACACTTGTTTTACAGCGCTTTTTGCAAAAAAGCGCTGTAATAGGTGCATCCTTATACTAGTTTTAATGGCATTTTTAATGGCATTTTTTTAAAAAACCGCTGTCTTCAAATGAGATTTCAATTTTTTTCCAAAATCATATTCATCAAGCACATATTGACACAATTGCAATTTTTTAATACAAACATATTCACAATATGTATTCACAGCAACAAGTTCAATTACATCAGTACTATATATATATATATATATTCTCAATTACATAAGTAACAAGTTCAATTACATCAGTACTATATATATTCACAATATTCACAAGTTCAATTTCGCAGTAACAAGTTCAATTACATCAGTACTATTATCAACATCAGTATCAACATATTCACGCTATCAATTACATATTCACAGCAACAATATCACGCCAGTAATTAGAATAATGATCAACAATTTCAACAATTTTCAGCATGCCAATTTCCCAGCAATTTCTTACTTTACCTACTATAACAAAAAATAAAATAAACTAATTAGAATAATGATCAGTTCACACAAACATATAAGATATATAATAGTTTACAATGTGAAACTCACCTATTAACAAATTATATAACTTCCAGTTCGATCACATACTTACACCAGTCTTCCTTTATTTCAGTTAGATCACTTTCAGAGTATGTTGAATTGGAGTTGTCAAAGTACTATGCGATATAATATTTGAACATAAATAAGTTAGAATCAAATATATATAGTTTATATATGAAAGTCAAAATATAATGAAAATAATGTACCGTTTCTGGAATTATATTTTGATTCATATCAACAATCTCCTTCATGAATCGCAATATATAGTATCCGCAGTCTATGTTGTTAGTTTGGCGAGGGCACTATAAAATAAAACATGTACGCCAATAAATATTTATGCATTGATTGTAAATGAAATTTTAAAGTCATATAATTAAGTTCTATAACAAAAATTTCAAACCTTTATTGGAATCCATGTGATGTTGTTTGACTTATGCTTCGACACTGTAGTACCCCTTTGAGCGCAGAAAACTTGTAAAGCACTATCAAATAAATGTGATTATTATTCAATTACCAAACACATTATTTATATATGTAATAAATAAATGAATATTACTTACGCATCGAAGATATTCTTTATATCCGGGTAATTGTTATAATGACCGTGCAGTGGATCTAAATAGTATATAATTTCATAGGTGACATTGATGGCAAACAACACCCAATGTTGCCTACAACAACAAAAATTTGGTTGGCAAATACATAACTGATAAAGTATCATAAATTAAAAAATATATAGATAAAGAATATCTAATTACCCTGAATTATATGGCGCAAGAAACAACTTATCCTTCTCTTTATTTTCCAAAAGTATATCAACTACATATTTTTTTACGTTAACTGGATCAAGTTTAAACATGGATAGCTTATGTGGAGATAAGAATGAAAATCTATTTGTCAATTTGCGCATGCACACCAACTTTTCATACAAATACCTTCAATGAAAATATCAAATTAGATTAATTACCAATAAATGTGATAGTGATGCAATTAAAAGTAATTTTTATCTTAAATAAAGTATTTTACATTACCTAATGTATATGCTGATGACAATAGCACTCAGCTCCTTATGATTGAGAAGTTCATATATGTGCTCTTTATCAAGTAATTCTTCATACTCATCTCCGAAAATACCTTTCTTCATATGTATGATATGGGAATCATTGCTGTCCATATTCATTTTTGCTTGTATGTCAAGACACGACCCAAATCGAGAAAGGCCTGGATGACTTATTTTAGGAGCAACAACTGATTTTCCATGATCCGGTCTTTGAATTTTGGCAGATTTATTTTTACCATGAACCTGCATTTGCGGTGCGGCGGGTTTCTGTCTGATTTGTGGTGCGGCGGGTTTATTTTTTGAATCAACTTTCTTAACATTTTTGGTAGGTTTTGCTTAAATCGGAAAAAATGAGGTTGATAAGTTTTTTAGTTATTATAGTAAGTTAATCATTTTGTGAATCATTTTTTGAATTAACTTTCTTAACATTCCCTTTAGACTTTGTAAGAATCTAAATAAATGTGAAATTAAAGTTAACAGCGGAAAAATCAGCAATTAAACATAATCAATCATAATCATACAATTAAACATACATAGCAATTAAACATACCATATTTATGCCAACAAGATTTTTGGGCCATGCCACGTAACTACATATTGCTTCTCCCAAAAACTTCATATCTCCATCGTTGTCGGGTATAGGCAATGGTGCAAGTGGTTCAAAAGCAATCATAGGTGAAACTTTAACATGGCCGACAGGGATCGGTTTATGGTGTAATACTTCTCCCAAGGTATTGTACAATGTTCCTTTTCCAACCATGCGATAAGTAGGTGAGGATAAATATAGCACGCAAGATGAGACACCCTAAATCAATGGTTAATACATAAGTATGTAAAACAATTAGGTTGAATGAATTTCTTATTTCACTAAGTAATTAATTACCGCTTGAAGACGTTTACGACCAATGTTGCAACTACCATTTTCACTCTCTAGTTGTATTTCAGGTTGACACTCCAGAAGTTGTTTTTCCTTATTCTTTTTCACCGAAGATGCAACTTGCTCTGTTAGGATTTTTAGCTTATCTAGTACTTCCTCATTAGATGGATTTGTGCGCTTCTCATGTGAAAAATAGCTTTTTGGAGTTACGCCAAATCCTTTACCCCTCACACGGCCAGAATATTCAAGAACATTAAATACCTTGCCAAGTATGTCCCTACAACTAACTTGTTTATTCTCCTCTGGATTTTCAGAACATTGTTCTAGATTCTCCTAAAATACATGTAGTATTAAAAAGATAAGTTCAATATCCTTTTTAAAAAACAATATTAAAAAATATTAAAGTGATAACATACTTACACATTGTTCTATCACTTGTTGAACATTTTGATTATCAACTATTCAATCCTTATTCAAACGAGCCTCCTTCCACAAAATATGACGACCTAATGGTTGATCGGATTTTGTCTCTTGAAGCTATTCGTTAAGACATTAACAAAATATTAGTTAGAAACTATAGTTTATAATCTACCACATTATATAAAAGTGATGTTTACTTACAATTTTTTGCTCTAAACGTGAATACCCCAAACACGACTTTTTGTACGGATTGGCCGTACTTATACTCTATATAAAAAAAAAATAACGATCGTGTAAAAAAATACGCTTAGCTACAAAAGCGCTCAATTCTTCATTTGATATGTAGTGTTTGTATATTTTCGGAGCTTCAACATTCAATTTCCATCACGATCTCTTAAGTAGCAATTTGACAAATGAGATCTAAATCCTCTGTGTATTTTTCCAGCAACTCTAAGCACATAATTTTTTCGCACATCATCAATGTTAAAAGCCGACTGCAAACCAAATATAGAGTTTGAGTAAAAGTATTTCAATGGAAAAAATTCTAAGTAACAAAAAAGTGGAGAAAAAATGTTACTTGTATATCATTCCACAATATATCTTTAGCATTATTCAAAGCTTTATCTTTCTGATCATCAATTGTTATTGGGATATTTTGACGAACAACTGCACAAATGTAACTTACCATCATTGAACTGTTGGGCTCAATTGGTTGGCCACTTTGATTTCATCCCACCTAATAAACTCAGAGTAAGTGCATGTTTTCAAAGAAGATAAAAAATAAATTCTAAACAAAGTATAGTATACCTCAAATTTAATTCCATTACTTCTTGCTTTGATGACCTTTTGCATAATAGTTGCCCCACGTTTAGCTTCGTTTTCAAAACTCTTAGTATTGACAACTTCATCATTTTGACGATCTAAATCACTATTGGAATCCATTTATCTACACATTTCACACAATATAATTATAAGTTCATTTCAGTTCAGTATTAGTTCAACAAGTTCAACATATGACAAATTAATAAGTTTAACATTATAAGTTCAACATGCATTAGTCTAAGTAGCAATATAAGTTCAACATGCAGTTTAGTGACAAAAAAAAATTAATAAATACAATACCTGACAACAACAATCACTAAGTTAAGGGTTACGACTTGCTTAAGTAGAAATGACAGGGAAACAGCGAGAAGAGGGCGCACTAGTTAGAAGAGTATCAGTAGGGTTCGTATGAAGAGGGTTCGTAGAGATAGTAGTGAAGAGGGTTCGTAAAGATAGTAGGGTTCGTATGGAGTGTAACGAAGATGGAGGAAAATGAAGCGGTTTCGCACTGCCATGCAAAAGGAAAATGAAAAGGAAAATGAAAAGGAAAATGAAAAGTAAAAGGGAGAGTACGTAATGAAAAGGAAAATGAAGCGGTTTCTAATTATCAGTTTACTTTAAAAAAAACCCTTTTACAGCGCTGTAAATGATTTGAAATTTAGTTTTTAAAAGCCTTTTACAGCGCTTATGGACAAAAGCGCTGTAAATGGTTTGAAATTTAGTTTTTTAAAGCGTTTTATAGCGCTTATGGACAAAAGCGCTGTAAATGGTTTGAAATTTAGTTTTTAAAAGCCTTTTACATCGCTTATGGACAAAAGCGCTGTAAATGGTTTGAAATTTATTTTTTTAAAGCCTTTTACAGTGCTTATGGACAAAAGCACTGTAAATGGTTTGAAATTTAGTTTTTAAACTCCTTTTACAGCGCTTATAATTTAGTTTTTAAATGCCTTTTACAACGCTTATGGACAAAAAGCGCTGTAAAATTACAAGTTCAGTTCAAGTTAAATATACTAAATTACAATTTCAGTTCAGTTTCTGTGAAATGCTAAATAATTAATTTGTTAAATACCTATATATCAATGCTAAATGCTAAATTACAATTTTAGTTCAGTTTATGTAAAATACCTATATTTGGATTTTTTTTCCAAATAATTAGTTAAATACCTATATATCAATGCTAAATACTAAATTACATGATCAGTTCAGATTGGGATCAGTTCAAGTTCAAGGAAAATGCCCAGCCAAACATAGCTTTTTCAAGTTCAGATCAAGTTCAGTATAATTAAGTAGTTCAAGACGTAGTTCTGGCAGAAAATCAGTATAAGCAGAAAGTCAAATATAGTTCAAGCTAAATGCTCAGTTCTGGCAGGTCAAATAGATTGCTAAGTATAAATTACATGAAATTAGTTATGGCAGTTAAAGTTACATGAACTTAGTATAAATTACATGATGAGTTCAGATTACATGGCTTATATAAAACACTTAAACACCTTAAGATGCCCTTCTTCTTTTCTTGGTGGGATTCACATTTGTTTGTCCCTTAATGATACGAAATGATGGATTAATCCAAATTCCCTCATCATGATCATCTCTAAGATATAAACCATCATTAGTCGAATCAATTTCACGTGGTTGTGATGTCGCAAAGAAAAGATCATTACCAACATCTTCATCGTTATTGTTATCATCACTTATTTTATTGGTCGATAGGACAATGGACCATTTATCATCAGCCGGATCAGTGACATAAAACACTTGTTGAGCTTGCGAAGCTAAAATAAAAGGCTCATCTTTGTATCCCACCCTATTAAAATCGACAAGCGAGAACCCTCACTCATCAATCCGAACGCCATTATTATTATCGATCCACTTGCAACCAAATATGGGAACACGAAACATTGTGTAATCTAACTCCCATATGTGCTCAATAACCCCAAAATATGATAGATTTGCATATATTGGGTTTTTGTCTTTTGCACTTGAGATATGCATCTCTTCAGCTACGAGAGTGACTCCGCTATTTTGCATAGTGGTTTGATCATCTTGTTCTTTGGTATAAAATGTGTAGCCATTAATTACATATCCGGTGTAAGAAAAGACATGTAAACTCGGACCATTTGTTAGCCACCTCAATCTTTGTGAAATTGAACCGAGGTCTATATCAAACTTTGAGTTAATGTGATTTTTTAGCCATGTTATAAAAATTTGATTGTGCTTTCGTGTTATCCAATTTTGATTCCTATTCATGTTCATACTAGATAACTGATCCATGTGTATTATAACATACGGTTGAACCTCATCATCATTGTGCAGAACATACAATTGTGCCTGCTCCTATTCTATCCTTGATATAGTCATTACTCTCTTCCCAATTATCCCTTCTCCTGTTATTTTTCCCGAATGACGAGACATGAGAAGCCCTTTGGATTCAACATTGGATAGATATTCAGTACCAAATTCAGTAGTTTCTTCAACCATGTACCGTTCAACAATACAACCTTCTGTTCGACTTCTACTTTTTACGTACCCTTTTAATATTTTCATATATCGTTCTATCGGATACATCCATCTCATATAAGCTGGCCCACAAAGTTGTGTCTCCTTAACAAGATGAATAGTAAGGTGAACCATTATATCAAAAAACGAGGGTGGGAAATACATTTTAAGCTCACACAAAGTAAACAATTTCCCTCTACAATGTCGATATTTTATGAGGATCGATCACTTTACTACAAATTTCCCTGAAGAAGAAACATAATTTAGTTATGGCTCGTCGAACTTTTTCAGGTAAAATGGAACGTATACCTATTGCTAGCAAATGCTCCATTAGAACATGACAATGATGAGTCTTCAAACCTTTTAACTTGAGGTCTTTCATACAAACTAAATTTTGAATGTTTGAAGAGTATCCTTCTGGAACTTTAACTTCGTGTAGAAATTTACATAAAACAATTTTTTTCTTTCTAGATAGAGTATGAGCGGCTGGAGGTAGATATGTCCAATTTCCTTTCTTTACAGGATCCAATTCATTTCTTATTCCCATATCGACCAAGTCCAATCTTGCATTGATGCCATCCTTAGACTTTCCTGGAACATTGAGTAACGTAACAATAACACTATCAAATACATTTTTTTTCAATATGCATCACATCGGGAAAATGTCTTATATACAATGACTTCCAATATGGCAATTCAAAGAAAATTGACTTTTTCTTCCATCCAGTTTTGAGAAGCTCTCCCGCAAAAGGTTTGCCAAATTTATTGGGCAAACCTTGTACTTTTTCAAATATTTGATATCTAGTCGGTGCTAAAGGAGCAGTACCTTCCTCTGATTTTACATTGAATGCATTTCTCCACCCACGATACTTATGACTAAAAGGTAAAAATCTACGATGTCCAAGAAATACGTTCTTCTTACAATGTTTCAACCGCATCCAATTTGTACTCTCTTCACATATAGGACATGCACACTGGCATTTAATCCTATATCCTGATAAATTACCGTATGCTGGAAAATCATTAATTGTGTCGAACAACATAGCCCTCAAATTGAAACATTCTTTCTTATACCCATCATAAACTTCTACACTTGTCTCCCACATATTTTTTAAATCTTCAATTAAAGGAGTCAAGTATACGTTGATATCATTCCCCGGTTGTTTGGGGTCCAGAAATTAACAGAGGCAACATCATAAACTTACGCAACATACATAACCATGGAGATAGGTTAAAAATCAACATAATCACAGGCCACGTGCTGTGTGAGATGCTTTGAATACCATGTGGATTCATTCCATCAGTAGAAAGTGCAAGTCGTAGATTTCTTGACTCTCTCCCGAAATCAGGATACTCGTGATCAATTTTTTTCCATTGTCGAAACTTTCCATCTCTAATTCTTTCATCTGCATGCCATGTCGAGTGTTTTGAATCTTCTTCATTGCGATAGATGCACCTAAATCTTGGTATTATAGGAAAATACCACACGACTTTTGCTGGAGTAGATTCTTTCTGCTTATATCGAGAGACATTGCATTTCGGACAATGCTTTAGTAATTTATATTCTTTTCGAAATAAAATGCAATCGTTAGGAAAAAATCAATCCTTTCGTAACTCATGCCAATAGAGCACAAAATTTGTTTAGCCTCGTAGGTTTGACTGGGAAGTTCATTATCATCTGGCAACATATCTTTTAGAAGTGTTAATAAATCTGTGAAGCTTTTATCAGACCATCCATTAATCGCTTTTAAGTTGTACAACTTTAATATCGCCGACAGTCTTGTGAATTTAGTAGAACCATTATATAATGGTTTCTCTGCATCACTCAACAAACTCTCAAAAATTTTAGGACAATCCCGAAGATCTTCTTCAACTGCTTTTGCAATATCCTCAACTCGGCTCCGCTCATATGTATCTGTGTCAAAATCATTTGAAGCATATGTCGAACCATTCTCAAAATTAGTGTTCCCTTTTTTTTTTCTCACCATGTCTTATCCAACATGTATAGCTTTGATCAATTCCGTGCCATACTAAATGTCCTTCCAATTGATCTGCTCTAACGCGTTTTCCAAAACAACATTTTAAACAAGGACAAACGATTCGATTTGGGTCTTTTGCATTCTTCACTACAAACTCAACAAACTCCTTCACTCCATTTTCATACTCTTTTGACAATCGATTGGCAGACATCCATTTCCGGTCCATTTTATATGACCTATATGAATGCAGTGTTACACAAATGATAAGCTACTGATAACATTATACCAATCTATAGTATATATAGTATAATATTGGAAAATGGAAACCAAGGTCCAAGGTGATGCATACAAGTCTGATTTCAAAACAAAAAAGATCGAACAGATTTCAAAACAGAACAGATGTTATATGATTTATCAAGGTTATGCCATCTACTATCAGGTAACATTTTATATGATTTATCAGGTAACAATTTATCAGTTTTAGTGACAACAACAAATTAATAAATACAGTACTTGAGACAACAATCACTCAGTAGAAATGGGCGCACAGTAGAGGAGGGTTCAGCGAGAAGAGGGCGCACAATAGAGGAGAGGAGGGTTCGTATGGTTAGGGAGACAACATATTAAATATGTTTTTATTTATTTAAAGGGTTCTGTAATTATGTGAAAGCACTACATTTTACAGCGCTTATATACAATGCCCTCTAAAAGCGTTGTAAACATTATGTGGGAGCGCTTTACTTTACAGCGCTTATATACAAAGCGCTGTAAATATTATGTGAAAGCGCTATGTGACCCTACAACAACGCTTTCAGCAAAAGCGCTGTAAACGTCATGACCCTATATGATCATACAATAGCTCTTTTGCAAAAGCGCTTGTCAGAAAAACGCTTTTAATTTTTAAAATATTATACAAAAGCGCTTTTAGTTAAAAAGCGCTGTAAAATGCTATTTTTGGTGTAGTGCTTCCTTTCTTTCATTGGTTTAGAGATGTATGTGAGCAAGGAGGAAGGTTGCATAGGTGGTATGTAGTGGGTTTCTTCCTCTTTCTCCCTTCATTCTCTCCTCTTTCACGATATGCTCCCCCTCTCTCTATTCCTAGCAATTGGGTTTTAAACGAGGAGGAGTGTGATGGGAATATGCAATTCTATCCATCCAAATTCTTACTAATGATAAGTTATATTTGACTACAAAGTGGACTACTAAAATTGGACTTAGAACATCTATTGGGTTTATTTCTAATTCCTTCATCAAATATAACAAATATACACACTAGTAAAAACTTCATTTACTTATAAGCTTTACTTGAATAACGAACAATCATTTTTAGTTAAGTAAGACCTAAGAGATTAGTATAAATATATGAATTTCGGCGATAAAAAATATAAATGATAGAATTGTTAGTAAAATAATAAGTTGATTATAAAATATTTGGAGTGTTACAATATACATATAAAATAAAAAATTTAATGATAATTGTACATTTGGTCCTTGTAATAAATAAATTTTACCATTTGGATTTTTGAATTTTTTTTTTTATCTTAATTGATATGTGCAATTTATTTTTGTTTTATTTTATTCATTGTTGTTTGATTTTAGTCTCTATAATAATACATTTTTATTTATTTTAATCTCAAATATTTAACTTATAGTCCACTAGTCATTGTATACTCACTACTAGAAATTAGTGTTTTTATTCCGCAGGTATATTTCCGATTGAGTGTTTTTTTTTTTTTTTTTTTTTTTTAAA
>JBBPBQ010020323.1:43401295-43536586 GCA_037974755.1 Cicer yamashitae | reverse complement strand
ATAAATAAAGTAAATTTTATGGTTTTGGTTGCCTCTATTTCTGGATGTCTCTGGTTCTGTTTGCTACGGATTCTGGTTGCCTCATGTTCTGGTTTCCTCTAGGTCTGGTGCCTTTGGTTTTGGTTGCCTTTGGTTCTATTTTTCATTGATTGTGGTTGCCTCTGATTCTTGTTGTCTTTGGTTCTGATTGTCTTCGGTTCTGGTTGACTCGGGTTCTAAAATACAGTCAAAGTCATTGACATATTATTCAACTATTGATGATTTCTATATTTTAATTTTTATATAAATAAAGTAAAAATTTTTTTTAAACAAAATAAAAAGTATATACGTACTATCAATATTTTGACTAATCATTCTTTTTAATTCGTCTGCGTGCACATTATTATAGTATTTATTTAATTGACTAAATTAAAAGTTTTGATACATTTATCTATTCAATTTTGATCCAAATAATTTAATAAATTATTTTTATAATTAAAATTTTAATAATAATTTTAATTAAAATCATAACAAAAACTTTATTTAAAAATAGTTCCAAAAGATAAAATTTAAAAATTTGATGATAATAAATCTAAAATATAGTCAAACTCATTCATAGATGATATGTTATTTAACTATGAGTGATTTAATTTAATAATATCAAAACATATTAATTTTTAAATGTAACATAAAAGTCTCCAAAAAAAAAACAAAATTATTATGTCAAATTGTATAAAAGTAGAGTAAAATTGACTGATTTTTCTAGTGCCCATTAAAATTGTTCAATTTTTTAAACAAAAATGCTACCTACACCCCTCACTTTTCTATCCACACCCTTCATTTTTTTTAAAACAAATTACCCAAAATGCCCTTACTTATTTGGTGAATTTTTAACTCTAATCTCATTCATTCATCTTCATCTTCAAAATCCTAACCTCTCTCAATCTTCATCTTCATCTTCATCTTCATCAACATCTTCATCAACATAAACATATTTTTATTCCTTATTAAACATATTTTCTTTATCTGCTGTGAATTTTCCCCAAAAAATCTAGTATAAATTATTATATATGTTATTTTGGGGTTTAAGGATTCACATTAGTGCCTAGTGAAATATGCTCTCTCGAGGTTCGATCTGCAGGTCAAGCTACCAATGTTGTTGTGAATATGTTGTTCACCTTTGCCATTGTTCAAATTTTTCCTACTATGCTTTGTCACTTGAGGTTCGGACTTTTTTTCTTCTTTGCTGGCTTTGTGTTCATCATGACAATTTTCATTGCCTCGTTTCTTGCCCGAGACAAACAACGTCCCCATTGAAGAAATGAATAAAGTGTGGAAGTCTCATTGGTTTTGGACAAAGTTTGTTCCTGATGTTGTCACTGATAATGACCACAATGTGATTGCTTGATTTTGTTTTTTTATAAAATGCTTGTGTCCAAATGTTTATTTTAATACTTTGACTGAAAAATCATTATCCAAAAACAAAATATGGCTATAAAATTATGTCATTTCCTAACTAAATCTCATTGAAATATTCGTATGTTATGAACTATTGGTTTTTTGTATGTGAAGATGAATGAATTAGTTTATTATAGATTTATAATCCTATCAATTTAGTTCAACGAAAATTTTGATATTAGTGAAGTTCGTCAATTAAAAATTACATCAATATACTTAGGCCCAAAATAAGTTGATAAACATAATTTTTAAGTCGTGTTATTTTTTTTTTTTCATAAAATACATTTTTTTTATCAAAATATATTCCTATTCATAAACTGAGTTGACACATCATCTATTTCAAAGTTACCCAAATTCTTCCAACAAACCTCTTAACCAATAAATTTGAATATTTATTCATTCTAAATATTAACAAACAAGCGGAAAATGTTGATCTAACCATGCAAGTCGTACTATGATAAACTGTCAAAATCATCCCAAAGATGTTTGGAAAATGAATTTTACCATGAATAGACTTACGAAACAAAAATAAAACTTTTTAATGACGAAAGCAACAACTAAATAAACAATTATAAGTTTGAATATTAATGTATAATAACACTCTTGATAATTTAAAGAGATTTTGTTGTGGTTTATTTATGCTTGTTCAATAAATATAAAGTTTTTTAAAGCAAACTAGCACCTAATGAAAATCATTGTAACACCCTGAATCATTTCTATGTTGCCACCCAACTAAGTTTGAATTAAACTAGCCATACTTACATAAAATATATCAATATTTATTTTGAAACAATATGTACATATACAACAAAATTAATAACAATATGTATTTTAATGTGCTTTTGGTCCTTCTAATAAATAATTTTTTCCATTTTAATTTATGAATTTTTATTTTATTTTAACAGGTTTGAGTAATTTGTTTTAGTTTTATTTAATTCCTTATTTTTTGGTTTTTGTCTCTATAATACATATTTATACACTTTAATCTCTCAAATATTTGACTTATGTTCCATTAGTCGTTGTATGCTCAAATGAATAAAATAAAAAGCAAACCAAAATTTAAACAAAAGTATATTAGAGTCACCTAAACAAAATAAAAAGTGTTAAAACAAAAGTATATTATATCCATCGTATTAAAACAAAACTTTGGGACCTAAATAAAAAATGACTATATTACAAATATCAGCATTATATTGAATTATGAATAAAAAATAGTTTATTGAAGTATTTTAAAATTAATAATTGTACTAAAATTAAATATCAACGTGAAACAATCTAAAAATTTTATACATTTATTAATTTATCCGCCCAATCACAAAAACTTAAATGTCGTGTCCTTACCAAACATTAATAATTAAGTAACATCGTGCTCTATTAATTATTAATCTATTTTTTTACTCAAAAAATCACATTTCCTATGTTAACTGTGCAGTAAATTATGATGTGTATATTCTTATAGAATCTTGCAATATTTTATAAAATGGATGATTATTCTTTCATTACACGAAAATATTGTCGTATTTTTAATTAAGTATGTTGAATGTAAGGATGAATTAAAAAGATAGATATAAAATGAAATTTTGTCAACGGTTCACAAAGTTTCTCCATTTATTGCATGTATCTTAGACT
Source organism: Cicer yamashitae (assembly GCA_037974755.1). Classification (NCBI taxonomy): domain Eukaryota; kingdom Viridiplantae; phylum Streptophyta; class Magnoliopsida; order Fabales; family Fabaceae; genus Cicer; species Cicer yamashitae. The sequence goes on along the minus strand of JBBPBQ010020323.1, from coordinate 43,533,520 downwards.
GCTTACTATTAAGTATTCTAGTCATAATGAAGAAGATTCTTGGTTGAAGGAGTTAAATGTTGAATTATTCCACTTTCTATATATTTTAGCTTGTGTTTGAGCATTCATATATTTTCTTTGTATTTTAGAGTTCAAAGATGAATAAATGCTTCATAAATTATCAATGTATGATAAAACTTTAACTTGGCTTCTACTTTGTTGTTAGAGAAAACAAATAAAAAACATGTCTTAATATCTCTTTTTAGGTGGCTTGTTTTTCCTTGTTGGGGCTTTGCTGAATGGTTTTGCTGTCAACATTGAAATGCTTATCGTCGGTCGCCTATTGCTTGGTTTTGGTGTAGGATATTGTAATCAGGTATGAACTGGTATCAATCTTATGCTTTCATGTTGTAATGTATAAAATGTCAAGAATATTGCAAGACTAATGGCATTTAATTTTGTTTGTCGCTCCTAAACAGTCTGTTCCAGTGTATTTGTCTGAAATGGCTCTGACATAGATCATAGGTGCACTCAACATTGGCTTCCAAATGATGACCACAATTGGAATCCTAGGCACAAATCTTATCAACTACTGGACTGCCAATCTTGAGAGTGGATGGAGAATTTCTTTGGGTATTGGAGTCGTCCCTGCAATCATGTTGTGTATAGGATCTTTTTTCATAGGTGACACACCAAACTCTATGATTGAAAGGGGCCAAAGAGAAGGAGCTAAGAAAATGTTGCAAAAGATTCGTGGCATTGATAATGTTGATGAGGAGTTCCAAGATCTAATTGATGCTTGCGAGGAAGCCAAAAAGGTGGAGCACCCATGGAAGAATATTACACAACCAAGATACAGGCCTCAACTCACTTTTTGCTCTCTCATTCCATTCTTTCAACAACTCACCGACATCAATGTTATCATGTTTTATGCACCTGTGCTTTTCAAAACTCTTGGTTTTGGAAACGATGCTTCGGTCATGTCCGCAGTAATTACCGGAGGTGTCAACGTTGTTGCTACTTTTGTTTCCATCTTCATTGTGGACAAGTTTGGAAGAACGATTTTGTTCCTTGAAGGTGGTGTCCAAATGTTTATTTGCCATGTGAAAACTGCAACTTAACTAGTAATAAATTTGTTATATTTAAAAATTAGTATCCACACACCATTCAAACTAAGCCATTTTAAAATAACGACTAATATAAATGTTATAATCATTTATTGTAGATTGTTGTTGGAAGCATGATTGCTATCAAGTTTGGAGTTAGCGGTGAAGGATCGTTTACCAAAAATGAAGCCAATCTTCTCTTGTTCCTATGGAAATAATTACGAATATTAAAAATGTATGTACTGTTGAAACAACTATACGTTTTTTATGACTTCCTCTTATCTTGTTGTCAATTGTCAACGTTATAAAATGGGCATAATATTTCACATCTAAGACATCAAGAAAGAAAAGTGAGAACAAGTTTACATCACAGACATACCTAAACCTTAAGATACACGGATTTGAAAGATTGCTGGTGGAGTCTTAGTTGCTTCAAAAAATGGAAGGCATTATGAAGGGAAGGTCACATCATTTGTGTTGGTCACATGTTTGGTGGCGGCCATGGGAGGTCTACTTTTTGGTTATGATCTTGGTATTACAGGAGGAGTGACTTCCATGGAACCATTCCTTGTCAAATTCTTCCCTGGTGTTTACAAGCAAATGAAAGATGAATCTGGGCACGAGAGCCAATATTGCAAATTTGACAATGAGCTCCTTAATTTGAAGGAAAAATCATTATCCAAAAACAAAATATGGCTATAAAATTATGTCATTTCATAACTAAATCTCATTGAAATATTCAAATGTTATAATAAATGAACTATTGGTTTTTGGTATGTGAAGATAAATGAATTAGTTTATTATAGATTTATATTCCCATCAATTTAGTTGAACAAAAATTTTGATATTAGTGAAGTTCATCAGTTAAAAATTACATCAATATACTTAGGCCCAAAATAAGTTGATAAACATAGTTTTTAAGTCGTGTTATTTTTTACACAAAAGACATTTTTTTTAAATAAATGTACCAAAATTATATATTAACGTGAAATCTTCTAAAAAATTTAATGCATTTATTAATTTATCCGCCCAATCACAAAAACTTAAATGTCGTGTCCTTACCATAGATTAATAATTAAGTAACATTGTGCTCTGTTAATTCTTAATCTTTTTTTTTTTCTGTACTAAAAAATCACATTTCCTATGTTAATTTTGGAGTAAATTATGATGTGTATATTCTTATAGAATCTTGCAATATTTTATAAAATGGATGATTGTTCTTTCAGTACACGAAAAACCCCTCAAAGAAACGGGAAGGGGAACAGTAATTACAATAAAGAAGCTATTAATTCTTAATCTCTAATTTATCACTATCAAAGAAAACTTAGTTTTGTGTAAGCATACACACTTAGCATCGTTTAGTTAACTTCTTTTTTTAACAAAAGAGGAATTTCGAATAAAAGACAATTAGATCATACACTATACGAGGTCATCCACGGATAATTTTAAATAGGCTGGCGAAAATATTGTCGTGTTTTTAATTAAGTATGTTGAATGTAAGGATGAATTAAAAAGATAGATATAAAATGAAATTTTGTCAACGGTTCACAAGGTTTCTCCATTTATTGCATGTATCTTAGACTGCTTACTATTAAGTATTCTAGTCATAATGAAGAAGATTCTTGGTTGAAGGAGCTAAATGTTGAATTATTCCACTTTGTATCTATTTTAGCTTGTGTTTGAGCACTCATATATTTTCTTTGTATTTTAGAGTTCAAAGATGAATAAATGCTTCATAGATTATCAATGTATGGTAAAACTTTAACTTGGCTTCTACTTTGTTGTTAGAGAAAACAAATAAAAAACATGTCTTAATATCTCTTTTTAGCCTAAAAGAAACTGAAATTCTCAGTGGCAAACATAATTATATTTTTTTTCAATTAAGGAAGACAAAACCTAACCCTTATTAGATTACTATGCGTTAGTTGAACATTCGTTAATTATTTGTAATGCTATCTTATACGCTAACACTAACACTCGGGAGAAAAAGCAATGTATCATAAAATTTTTTGAATTGACAATTATTATTTTATATTTGACTACATAAATGGAATCCCACGGTTGCTCCTTTATTATTATTATAATTAAATTTCAACTCCCTATTTTGTCATTAAACATTTATGTGTCTTTCACAATTCGAAAGACAATAATACATTTTATAAATTACTTTAAAATACTACAAATTAAATATATAGCTAATTTTAGCGCATATTCTACATAGGCAAAGTTGTTTTCCTATGAACGTTGAGCACCCATAAATTCTGTTAGCAATACAAAAATTAACTAGTAAATCGAACTAATATACTATGTACTGAAATAAAAAGAAAAAAGATAAAATAGTAATAGTAGATGGACAGTTATTATAATGACTGGAAAACAAAGACATTTAATTGTAGCAGAATAAAAAAAATTTGTCAAATAAAAATTACAATCTCAATTCCATCATAAAATATAATACCTCAATTATATGTTTGATTGTTCATTTATCGGTCCAACCTCGTCTTGTACGAGTTGCAAGACACTTTGATTGATTCATTTATTTATATTTTTGTTTATTAATTCAAATAAATAAATTTTAAAATTTTTAATTTCAATGTTTATTAAATTTATTTAACCTTAAAATATTTAAAATAATTCATAAGAATTTTTTTTGTAACAAATGGGATTCGACTTACTTTGCATTTACTTTTTCTCATTAAACCATAAATAGATTGACAGAGTACCGTTAGGTATTATTTACTGTGGTTTGTTCCATCATTACGTTTGATAATCTAATCCAAAAATTACATCTTATCCCAAGTCCTGATAATATTGTATCGACACCAAATCTAGAGAAAGAATGCTCCTATCTTAGCAAATTACTAGGATGCAAATAATTACGAATATTAAAAATGTATGTACTGTTGAAACAACTATACGTTTGTTATGACTTCCTCTTATCTTGTTGTCAATTGTCAACGTTATAAAATGGGCATAATATTTCACATCTAACACATCAAGAAAGAAAAGTGAGAACAAGTTTACATCACAGACATACCTAAACCTTAAGATACACGGGTTTGAAAGATGGCTGGTGGAGTCTTAGTTGCTTCAAAAAATGGAAGGCATTATGAAGGGAAGGTCACATCATTTGTGTTGGTCACATGCTTGGTGGCTGCCATGGGAGGTGTACTTTTTGGTTATGATCTTGGTATTACAGGAGGAGTGACTTCCATGGAACCATTCCTTGTCAAATTCTTCCCTGGTGTTTACAAGCAAATGAAAGATGAATCTGGGCACGAGAGCCAATATTGCAAATTGGACAACGAGCTCCTTACTTTGTTCACATCTTCCTTGTATCTTGCAGCATTAATAGCTTCTTTCTTTGCTTCCACGACTACAAGAATGTTTGGTCGTAAGGCCTCAATGTTTGCAGGTGGCTTGTTTTTCCTTGTTGGGGCTTTGCTGAATGGTTTTGCTGTCAACATTGAAATGCTTATCGTCGGTCGCCTATTGCTTGGTTTCGGTGTAGGATATTGTAATCAGGTATGAACTGGTATCAATCTTATGCTTTCATGTTGTAATGTATAAAATGTCAAGAATATTGCAAGACTGATGGCATTTAATTTTGTTTGTCGCTTCTAAACAGTTTGTTCCAGTGTATTTGTCTGAAATGGCTCCCACACAGATCAGAGGTGCACTCAACATTGGCTTCCAAATGATGATCACAATTGGAATCCTAGGCGCAAATCTTATCAACTACTGGACTGCCAATCTTGAGAGTGGATGGAGAATTTCTTTAGGTATTGGAGCCGTCCCTGCGATCATGTTGTGTATAGGATCTTTTTTCATAGGTGACACACAAAACTCTATGATTGAAAGGGGCCAAAGAGAAGGAGCTAAGAAAATGTTGCAAAAGATTCGTGGCATTGATAATGTTGATGAGGAGTTCCAAGATCTAATTGATGCTTGCGAGGAAGCCAAAAAGGTGGAGCACCCATGGAAGAATATTACACAACCAAGATACAGGCCTTAACTCACTTTTTGCTCTCTCATTCCATTCTTCCAACAACTCACCGGCATCAATGTTATCATGTTTTATGTACCTGTGCTTTTCAAAACTCTTGGTTTTGGAAACGATGCTTCGCTCATGTCCGCAGTAATTACCGGAGGTGTCAACGTTGTTGCTACTTTTGTTTCCATCTTCATTGTGGACAAGTTTGGAAGAAGGATTTTGTTCCTTGAAGGTGGTGTCCAAATGTTTATTTGCCAGGTGAAAACTGCAACTTAACTAGTAATAAATTCGTTATATTTTAAAATTAGTATCCACACACCGTTGAAACTAAGCCATTTTAAAATAACGACTAATATAAATGTTATAATCATTTATTGTAGATTGTTGTTGGAAGCATGATTGCTATCAAGTTTGGAGTTAGCGGTGAAGGATCGTTTACCAAAAATGAAGCCAATCTTCTCTTGTTCTTTATATGTGCATATGTTGCGGCATTTGCATGGTCTTGGGGTCCGTTGGGATGGTTAGTGCCTAGTGAAATATGCTCTCTTGAGGTTCGATCTGCAGGTCAAGCTACCAATGTTGCTGCGAATATGTTGTTCACCTTTGCCATTGCTCAAATTTTTCTTACTATGCTTTGTCACTTGAAGTTCGGACTTTTCTTCTTCTTTGCTGGTTTTGTGCTCATCATGACAATTTTCATTGCCTTGTTTCTGCCCGAGACAAACAACGTCCCCATTGAAGAAATGAATAAAGTGTGGAAGTCTCATTGGTTTTGGACAAAGTTTGTTCCTGATGTTGTCACTGATAATGACCACAAGGTGGTTGCTTGATTTTGTTTTTTAGGAAATGCTCGTGGCGTAGACCAAGATGTGTGATATAATAGTTTCCGTAGAATTAGTGTGATTTTGTTTTAGTCCTTCAGTAGTTACAAATTTATTTATAATTGTATTCATTTCGGATTGGTCTTTGATAAATTGATGTTTTAATATACTGTGCTTGTAGTTTGAAGACATAGTTTTCTTTAGTTTAATTTAATACTTTGAAGGAAAAATCATTATCCAAAAACAAAATATGGCTATAAAGTTATGTCATTTCATAACTAAATCTCATTGAAATATTCGTATGTTATAATAAATGAACTATTGGTTTTTGGTATGTGAAGATAAATGAATTAGTTTATTATAGATTTATATTCCCATCAATTTAGTTCAACGAAAATTTTGATATTAGTGAAGTTGTTAAAAATTACATCAATATACTTAGGCCCAAAATAAGTTGATAAACATAGTTTTTAAGTCGTGTTATTTTTTGCACAAAAGACATTTTTTTTAAATAAATGTACCAAAATTAAATATTAACGTGAAATCTTCTAAAAAATTTTATGCATTTATTAATTTATCCGCCCAATCACAAAAACTTAAATGTCGTGTCCTTACCATAGATTAATAATTAAGTAACATTGTGCTCTGTTAATTCTTAATCTTTTTTTTTTCTGTACTCAAAAATCACATTTCCTATGTTAATTGTGGAGTAAATTATGATGTGTATATTCTTATAGAATCTTGCAATATTTTATAAAATGGATGATTGTTCTTTCAGTACACGAAAAGCCCCTCAAAGAAACGGGAAGGGGAACAGTAATTACAATAAAGAAGCTATTAATTCTTAATCATTAATTTATCACTATCGAAGAAAACTTAGTTTTGTGTAAGCATACACACTTAGCATCGTTTAGTTAACTTCTTTTTTAACAAAAGAGGAATTTCGAATAAAAGACAATTAGATCATACACTATACATGGTCATCCACGGATAATTTTAAATAGGTTGGCGAAAATATTGTCGTATTTTTAATTAAGTATGTTGAATGTAAGGATGAATTAAAAAGATAGATATAAAATGAAATTTTGTCAACGGTTCACAAGGTTTCTCCATTTATTGCATGTATCTTAGACTGCTTACTATTAAGTATTCTAGTCACAATGAAGAAGATTCTTGGTTGAAGGAGCTAAATGTTGAATTATTCCACTTTGTATATATTTTAGCTTGTGTTTGAGCACTCATATATTTTCTTTGTATTTTAGAGTTCAAAGATGAATAAATGCTTCATAGATTATCAATGTATGATAAAACTTTAACTTGGCTTCTACTTTGTTGTTAGAGAAAACAAATAAAAAACATGTGTCTTGGGCTCCCTTCCTATGTGGAGAAAAGCCCAAATATTGTAGTCCATGTGTCTCACTTATTTAAGTGGAGAATGGTATAATTAGGGTTGTAAGAGAGATACTATTTTGAGAGAAAAGGCAACCACCAAAAGAGAAAAGAGAAGAGTAAACCCTATTCCCGATTTTGTTAAATCAGTCTCAGAAAAATATCGATTGCATATTCGTTAACCGTTGGATCGAGCTGAAATTTGGATAGTAGGTTCGCAACATTCAGGGCTTCGTTTTCAACGGTCGGATCGGCGGAACGACTTCTGGAGTGGGAGGCGTCGAGCTCGCACAGTAGCAGGTTTTTTGATGTTTTACTTCTTCTTGCTTTTCATTTGTAAGCTTTAGTACTTTGTTATTTTGACTGGTTGTAGGCACACTTTGTGCATATTTTTGAGACTCTCTTGTACCCTTATTTGATTATAGTGGAGCTATTTCTTTGGTCTGGACGACCCGTGGTTTTTTCCCTTGCATTGAGGGGTTTTCCACGTTAAAATACCGGTGTTCTTTACGCTCTTTTATTTTGATTAATTTTCTGCCATATATTTGTTGTTGCTCCTTACGGGTTCTTTAAAGTTGGGGGAATTTTATATCCGCTGCGTATTACTTGTTATTGTGTTTCTGTGTTTATTCCCCATCAGAGTGGCATCAGAGCTCTTGGTTAAAGGGTTATTTGACTTGCTTGAAGGATGGAGGCAAATATGAATATAAAGATGGTATGCTTGAATGGTACTAATTACCATTTGTGGAAGTGCAAGATGAAAGATTTGTTATTTGTGAAGAAAATGCATCTTCCTATTTTTGGTTCTAATAAGCCGAATAATAAATACAAGGAAGACTGGGATTTGAACATCAACAGGTATGTGGTTTTGTTAGGCAATATGTAGAAGATAATGTTTATAATCATATTGCTAATGAGACAAATGCAAAAACTATGTGGGATAAGATACAGACTTTGTTTGCCTCTAAATCAGGGAATAATAAATTATTCTTGCTGAATAGTTTCATAAGTTTGAAGTATAAGGAGGGAACGTCTATTTCGGACCACTTGAGTGAATTTCAGGGGCTCCTTGATCAAATGTCTGGAATGGGTATCAAGTTTGATGATGAGCTATTGGGATTATTTTTACTGTTATCTTTACCAGAGTCTTGGGAGACATTTCGAGTTTCTATAACGAGTTCAGCTCCTAATGGTGTTGTTTCTTTGGAAACGGCTAAGGGTGGTGTTTTGAGTGAGGAGATGAGAAGGAAGGCACAAGGTTCTTCATCTCAATCTGAAGTTTTTGCCACTGAAAATAGGGGGAGAAGTCAGAAAAAAGAACCGAAGGGTGGTAGAGAAAACAGCAGAAGCAAGTCCAAGTCTAGATACAAAAATGTGGAGTGTCATTATTGTCATAGAACAGGGCACATACTGAAGAATTGCTTTCTGTGGAAAAAGGAGAACAAAGGCAAGAAGGGTAAGCAGAAACAAAGGGGTCGTGATGATGATAGTGATGATGACCGTGTTACTACTGCTACTAGTGATGATCTTGTTATTCTCCGTGACTATGAGTCAATTAATCTTGTATCTGATGAGAGCATGTGGATAATTGATAGTGGTGTTACACTACATGTTACACCGAGGAAGGAGTTCTTCACATCTTATACTTTAGGTGACTTTGGAGTTTTGAAGATGGGTAATGATGGTGTATCTAAGGTAATTGGTGTTAGTGATGTATGCCTGCAAACCAACATGGGAATGCAATTGTTGCTTAAAGGAGTCAAACATGCTCCAGATGTTCGCTTCAATTTGATCTCTATGCATATGCTTGATGAAAGTGATTTTGATAATCATTTTGCTTCTGGAAAGTGGAAACTCAGTAAAGGTAACTTGGTTGTGGTTAGAGGGGAGAAAATTAGTAAACTGTATTGGACAAAAGCTTTAGTTGCAAAAGACAGTGTGAATGCTGTGGATATGGAATCATCTTTGTGGCACCGAACGCTTAGCCATATCAGTGAAAAGGGGTTAAATTGCTTAGCTAGAAAGGATGTTCTTCCAGGATTGAAGAATGTAGATTTGGAGAAATGTTCTCACTGCATAATTGGTAAACAAACTAGAGTATCCTTCAAAAGGCATCCTCCCTCTAGAAAATCAGAGTTGCTTCAGTTGGTGCATTCTGACGTCTGTGGCCCTTTAAAGGTAAAATCTTTTAGTGGTGCACTTTATTTTGTTACTTTTATTGATGACTGTTCCAGGAAACTATGGGTTTATGTTCTAAAGACAAAAGACCAAGTGTTGGAGAAATTCAAACAATTTCATGCTTTGGTTGAGAGGCAGACAGGCAAGAAGCTGAAACGTGTTCGTACTGACAACGGTGGTGAGTATTGCGGACCCTTTGATGTCTATTGCAAACAGCAGGGTATAGCACATGAAAAGACTCCTCCTAAAACTCCTCAGCTGAATGGTTTAGCAGAGAGGATGAATCAGACACTTGTTGAGAGAGTGAGGTGTATGCTCTCTGAAGCTAAGTTGCCTAAACATTATTGGGGTGAGGCACTGTACACGGCGGTGCATGTTATTAATCTTACTCCTACTGTCGCTTTGAATAGTGAGGTACCAAACAAGGTATGGTTTGGGAAGAATGTCAAGTATGATCACTTGAGAGTCTTTGGTTGCAAGGCTTTTGTGCATGTTCTGAAGGATGAAAGATCCAAGTTGGATGCAAAGTCAAAGCAATGTATCTTCATTGGTTATGGTGAGGATGAATTTGGCTACAAGTTATACGATCCTATAAACAAAAAGGTTATCAGAAGTCGTGATGTAGTGTTCATGGAAGACCAAACTATTGAAGACATTGATAAGGTGGAGAAGACTACACCTGAGAGAGATAACGCCTTAGCTGATGGTGATCCAGTTCGGTCACCTGTTCCTGATTTGGATACTACTGATGGTAATGTTCAGAATGATGAGCCACATGATTGTTTTGATGATCATCGACTTAGAGATGAGGTAAATATTCCAACTAGTGAAGATCATGAGTTTTCACACGATGAGAATCTTAGTGATGCTTCTGAATCATCTCTAACCCAACTCAGGAGGTCTAAGAGGCAGAGACAACCATCTACAAGGTATGTCTCTGATGAGTATGTGAATTTGACTGATCAAGGGGAACCTGAGTGTTTTCGAGAGGCCATAGAGAGTGAAGAAAGTCAAAAGTGGTTGGAGGCAATGCATGATGAGATGAAATCCTTGCATGATAATCACACTTATGATTTGGTGAAGTTTCCAAAAGGCAAAAGGGCTTTGGAAAATAGGTGGATCTATAGAGTGAAACTTGAGAGTAACTCAAAGTCTCCGAGGTATAAAGCTAGATTAGTGGTGAAAGGTTTCCGTCAAAGAAAGGGTGTTGATTTTAATGAGATTTTCTCACTTGTGGTAAAAATGTCATCAATTAGAACCGTGTTGAGTTTGGCAGCTACTCTTGACTTAGAGGTAGAACAAATGGATGTAAAAACAGCTTTCCTTCATGGTGATTTGGAGGAAGAGATTTACATGAAGCAACCTGATGGTTTTCTTGTTGAAGGCAAGGAAGACTATGTGTGTAGACTAAGAAAGAGTCTATATGGTTTGAAGCAAGCTCCAAGGCAGTGGTACAAAAAGTTTGAGTCTGTCATGTGTGACCAAGGATGCATGAAGACTACTTCTAACCATTGTGTATTTGTTAGAAAATTTTCTAACGATGATTTCATTATCTTGTTATTATATGTTGATGACATACTTATTGTTGGGAAAAATATTTCCAAGATTGACAGGTTAAAGAAGCAGTTGGGCGAGTCATTTGCCATGAAAGACATGGGAGCAGCTAAACAGATTCTTGGCATAAGAATCGTGCGTGACAGAAAGGAGAAGAAACTTTGGATGTCACAAGAACATTATATTGAGAGAGTGTTGCAAAGGTTTCAAATGGAAAACTCTAAGGCTGTAAGTACTCCTCTTGCTACTCATTTTAAGTTGAGTTCTAAACAAAGTCCTTCTAGTGAAAATGAGAAAAGATACATGGAACGAGTTCCTTATGCTTCTGCTGTGGGTAGTTTGATGTATGCAATGGTGTGTACAAGACCAGATATTGCGCATGTTGTTGGTACAGTCAGTAGATTTTTGTCAAATCCAGGTAGAGAGCATTGGAATGCTGTAAAATGGATTTTGAGGTATCTTCGTGGTACTACATGTATGAGGCTTTGTTTTGGAGGTGACAAACCTATTTTGGTGGGGTACTCCGACTCAGATATGGCTGGAGATATTGACTCAAGAAAGTCAACTTCAGGCTACATGATTAAATTTGCAGATGGAGCTGTGGCTTGGCAGTCGAGATTACAGAAATGTGTTGCATTGTCTACAACTGAGGCAGAGTTCATTGCCATTACCGAAGCATGCAAAGAGTTGATTTGGTTGAAGAAATTCTTGCAGGAGCTTGGGTTTATTCAGGATAAATATGTATTATTTGTCGATAGTCAAAGTGCAATTCATCTTGGTAAGAATTCAACGTTTCATAGCAGGTCCAAACACATTGATGTGAGGTATCATTGGATACGTGATGTTTTGGAAGCTAAGTTGTTGGAGTTGGCTAAAGTTCATACTGATTATAATGGTTCTGATATGAAGACTAAAGCATTACCAAGAGGGAAGTTTGAAACTTGTTGTGATATCGTTGGTTTGGCGATTATCTCCACATAGTTGTGAGGGGGAGATGTGTTGGGTATTGGGCTCCCTTCCTATGTGGAGAAAAGCCCAAATATTGTAGTCCATGTGTCTCACTTATTTAAGTGGAGAGTGGTATAATTAGGGTTGTAAGAGAGAGACTATTTTGAGAGAAAAGGCAACCACCAAAAGAGAAAAGAGAAGAGTAAACCTTATTCCCGATTTTGTTAAATCAGTCTCAGAAAAACATCGATTGCGCATTCGTTAACCGTTGGATGGAGCTGATATTTGGACAGTACGTTCACAACATTCAGGGCTTGGTTTTCAACGGTCGGATCGGCGAAACGACTTCTGGAGTGCGAGGAATCGAGCTCGCACAGTAGCAGGTTTTTAGATATTTTACTTCTTGCTTTTCATTTATAAGCTTTAGTGCTTTGTTATTTTGGCTGGTTGTAGGCACACTTTGTGCATCTTTTTGAGACTTTCTTGTACCCTTATTTGATTATAGTGGAGCTATTTCTTTGGTCTGGACGACCCGTGGTTTTTTCCCTTGCATTGAGGGGTTTTCCAAGTTAAAATATCGGTGTTTTATTTTGATTAATTTGCTGCCATATATTTGTTGGTGCTCCTCACGGGTTCTTGCAAATTGGGAGAATTTTATATCCACTGCGTATTACTTGTTATTGTGTTTCTGTGTTTATTTCCCATCATTTTTAGCCTAAAAGAAACTGAAATTCTCAGTGGCAAACATAATTATATTTTTTTTCAATTAAGGAGGACAAAACCTAACCCTTATTAGATTACTATGCGTTAGTTGAACATTCGTTAATTATTTGTAATGCTATCTTATACGCTAACACTAACACTCGGGAGAAAAAGCAATGTATCATAAAAGTTTTTGAATTGACAATTATTATTTTATATTTGACTACATAAATGGAATCCCACGGTTGCTCCTTTATTATAATTATAATTAAATTTCAACTCCCTATTTTGTCATTAAACATTTATGTGACTTTCACAATTTGAAAGACAATAATACATTTTATAAATTACTTTAAAATACTACAAATTAAATATATAGCTAATTTTAGCGTATATTCTACATAGGCAAAGTTGTTTTCCTATGAACGTTGAGCACCCATAAATTCTGTTAGCAATATAAAAATTAACTAGTAAATCGAACTATGTACTGAAATAAAAAGAGAAAAGATAAAATAGTAATAGTAGATGGACAGTCATTATAATGACCGGAAAACAAAGACATTTAATTGTAGCAGAATAAAAAAAATTTGTCAAATAAAAATTACAATCTCAATTCCATCATAAAATATAATACCTCAATTATATGTTTGATTGTTCATTTATCGGTCCAACCTCGTCTTGTACGAGTTGCACGACACTTTGATTGATTCATTTAATTATATTTTTGTTTATGAACTCAAATAAGTAAATTTTAAAATATTTAATTTCAATGTTTATTAAATTTATTTAACCTTAAAATATTTAAAATAATTCATAAGAATTTTTTTTGTAACAAATGGGATTCGACTTACTTTGCATTTACTTTTTCTCATTACAACATAAATAGATTGACAGAGTACCGTTAGGTATTATTTACTATGGTTTGTTCCATCATTACGTTTGATAATCTAATCCAAAAATTACATCTTATCCCAAGTCCCGATAATATTGTATCGACACCAAATCTAGAGAAAGAATGCTCCTATCTTAGCAAATTACTAGGATGCAAATAATTACGAATATTAAAAATGTATGTACTGTTGAAACAATTATACGTTTGTTATGACTTCCTCTTATCTTGTTGTCAATTGTCAACGTTATAAAATGGGCATAATATTTCACATCTAACACATCAAGAAAGAAAAGTGAGAACAAGTTTACATCACAGACATACCTAAACCTTAAGATACACGCGTTTGAAAGATGGCTGGTGGAGTCTTAGTTGCTTCAAAAAATGGAAGGCATTATGAAGGGAAAGTCACATCATTTGTGTTGGTCACATGTTTGGTGGCGGCCATGGGAGGTCTACTTTTTGGTTATGATCTTAGTATTACAGGAGGAGTGACTTCCATGGAACCATTCCTTGTCAAATTCTTCCCTGGTGTTTACAAGCAAATGAAAGATGAATCTGGGCACGAGAGCCAATATTGCAAATTTGACAACGAGCTCCTTACTTTGTTCACATCTTCCTTGTATCTTGCAGCATTAATAGCTTCTTTCTTTGCTTCCACGACTACAAGAATGTTTGGACGTAAGGCCTCAATGTTTGCAGGTGGCTTGTTTTTCCTTGTTGGGGCTTTGCTGAATGGTTTTGCTGTCAACATTGAAATGCTTATCGTCGGTCGCCTATTGCTTGGTTTCGGTGTAGGATATTGTAATCAGTAATGAACTGGTATCAATCTTATGCTTTCATGTTGTAATGTATAAAATGTCAAGAATATTGCAAGACTGATGGCATTTAATTTTGTTTGTCGCTCCTAAACAGTCTGTTCCAGTGTATTTGTCTGAAATGGCTCCCACACAGATCAGAGGTGCACTCAACATTGGTTTCCAAATGATGATCACAATTGGAATCCTAGGCGCAAATCTTATCAACTACTGGACTGCCAATCTTGAGAGTGGATGGAGAATTTCTTTGGGTATTGGAGCCGTCCCTGCGATCATGTTGTGTATAAGATCCTTTTTCTTAGGTGACACACCAAACTCTATGATTGAAAGGGGCCAAAGAGAAGGAGCTAAGAAAATGTTGCAAAAGATTCGTGGCATTGATAATGTTGATGAGGAGTTCCAAGATCTAATTGATGCTTGCAAGGAAGCCAAAAAGGTGGAGCACCCATGGAAGAATATTACACAACCAAGATAGAGGCCTCAACTCACTTTTTGCTCTCTCATTCCATTCTTCCAACAACTCACCGGCATCAATGTTATCATGTTTTATGCACCTGTGCTTTTCAAAACTCTTGGTTTTGGAAACGATACTTCGCTCATGTCCGCAGTAATTACCGGAGGTGTCAACATTGTTGCTACTTTTGTTTCCATCTTCATTGTGGACAAGTTTGGAAGAAGGATTTTGTTCCTTGAAGGTGGTGTCCAAATGTTTATTTGCCAGGTGAAAACTGCAACTTAACTAGTAATAAATTCGTTATATTTTAAAATTAGTATCCACACACCGTTGAAACTAAGCCATTTTAAAATAACGACTAATATAAATGTTATAATCATTTATTGTAGATTGTTGTTGGAAGCATGATTGCTATCAAGTTTGGAGTTAGCGGTGAAGGATCGTTTACCAAAAATCAAGCCAATCTTCTCTTGTTCTTTATATGTGCATATGTTGCGGCATTTGCATGGTCTTGGGGTCCGTTGGGATGGTTAGTGCCTAGTGAAATATGCTCTCTTGAGGTTCGATCTGCAGGTCAAGCTACCAATGTTGCTGCGAATATGTTGTTCACCTTTGCCATTGCTCAAATTTTTCTTACTATGCTTTGTCACTTGAAGTTCGGACTTTTCTTCTTCTTTGCTGGTTTTGTGCTCATCATGACAATTTTCATTGCCTTGTTTCTGCCCGAGACAAACAACGTCCCCATTGAAGAAATGAATAAAGTGTGGAAGTCTCATTGGTTTTGGACAAAGTTTGTTCCTGATGTTGTCACTGATAATGACCACAAGGTGGTTGCTTGATTTTGTTTTTTAGGAAATGCTCGTGGCGTAGACCAAGATGTGTGATATAATAGTTTCTGTAGAATTAGTGTGATTTTGTTGTAGTCCTTTTGTAGTTACAAATTTATTTATAATTGTATTCATTTCGGATTGGTCTTTGATAAATTGATGTTTTAATATACTGTGCTTGTAGTTTGAAGACATAGTTTTCTTTAGTTTAATTTAATACTTTGAAGGTAAAATCATTATCCAAAAACAAAATATGGCTATAAAGTTATGACACTAAATCTCATTGAAATATTCGTATGTTATAATAAATGAACTATTGGTTTTTGGTATGTGAAGATAAATGAATTAGTTTATTATAGATTTATATTCCCATCAATTTAGTTCAACGAAAATTTTGGTATTAGTGAAGTTCATCAGTTAAAAATTACATCAATATACTTAGGCCCAGAATATGTTGATAAACATAGTTTTTAAGTCGTGTTATTTTTTGCACAAAAGACTTTTTTTTTTTAAATAACTGTACTAAAATTAATTATTAACGTGAAATCTTCTAAAAAAATTTATGCATTTATTAATTTATCCTCCCAATCACAAAAACTTAAATGTTGTGTCCTTACCATACATTAATAATTAAATAACATTGTGCTCTGTTAATTCTTAATCTTTTTTTTTGTACTCAAAAATCACATTTCCTATGTTAATTGTGGAGTAAATTATGATGTGTATATTCTTATAGAATCTTGCAATATTTTATAAAATGGATGATTGTTCTTTCAGTACACGAAAAACCGCTTAAAGAAATGGGAAGGGGAACAGTAATTACAATAAAGAAGCTATTAATTCTTAATCTTTAATTTATCACTATCGAAGAAAACTTAGTTTTGTGTAAGCATACACACTTAGCATCGTTTAGTTAACTTCTTTTTTAACAAAAGAGGAATTTCGAATAAAAGACAACAAGATCATACACTATACGAGGTCATCCACGGATAATTCTAAATAGGCTGGCGAAAATATTGTCGTATTTTTAATTAAGTATGTTGAATGTAAGGATGAATTAAAAAGATAGATATAAAATGAAATTTTGTCAACGGTTCACAAGGTTTCTCCATTTATTGCATGTATCTTAGACTGCTTACTATTAAGTATTCTAGTCATAATGAAGAAGATTCTTGGTTGAAGGAGCTAAATGTTGATCCCTCCAGTTCTTACCTTCTCCTTCTCACCGTCGATCCATCCCGAGCTGGAATCTGTTGCCTTCTAGCCGTCGTTGAATCTCGCACCATCGTTCTCGATGTGACCATCGCACCATCGTTCTCGCCGTCGCACCACCAGCGCCACCGTGACCTGACTCTGTGACCACCGTTCTCGCACCACCGGTAAATTTTGAATTTCTATACTGTTTATGTAATTTCTCGTACCACCGTTCTGTACTGTTTTGAATTTCGCACAACCTAAAACCTGTGACCTTAGTTCTTTGTAATTTTTGTGTTGTTTTGAATTTTTCGCGAGTTTGATTGAGAGTTAAGGTTAATTTTAGGGATAAATTTTGAATTTTCGCGAGTTTGATTGAGAGTTAGGGTTGATCACATTTCCATTGTTTTTGCTACCAATTATTCCATCTTGTCTCTGTTAATTTCAAAAAATTAAGTTTAACATCCTCTGAAAAACTATTTTCAACCCGATCCATGATGTATCCAACATTATTTATGAGTTCAATTGATAACTTAGACATAGTATTGAAGAATCTAGTTATGTTTGACTTCACATAATGGGTTGCCCCACCGTATGTATTTTCTTTCGTTTTTTTTTCTCCTTTGCATTTTGCAGTTATTCAGTCCAGATGTAACATGAACTAAAACAGAATATCTAAGTAGTAATGAATCATGATTCATTTCCGTCGAGGGACACTCGCCACAAATTAATAGGTGAATACAACATTAAATCTGTCATAAATTTCCAAATTATTACGCCTGTCCCTCTCTGGAACTTGTTACTAATAACCAAAGCTTATAGTAATGTAAATGTAATCATGACAAAAAGCATGAAAAATATGAAGTAGCAGGGAACTGAAAACACTGTTAGGAAGAAAAGAAGTTGATCAACTGACTCAGAAAACACATGTAAAGAACTAGCGGCTAAAGGATGCATCAATGGAGTCTTGACTAAGAATGGTGGGGATGTTGGAGAGGGGTTTGAGTAATTTGATCCAAGTTTAACCTGTTTAGATGTTGATCTGCGAGAAAATACAGACAATATGTAATTTGACAGCTAATCTTTCTTTCAAACTCTCTCATTAGACCTGCAAACTTATTAAATATTTGGATCCTATTCAAAGTCAAACTAGAATATAACTGAGCCTTTAGTTTCATTTGTCCTTTTTTCGATTTCTTTGGTTTTGGCTTATTTCATTTAACTGACATGGTTACTTTATTCTATTAAATTAGTTATGGCTTTAAAGTTTCAGCTGTAATTTTAAAGACTTTTGTGACTTGATTATTTTGTTTGAAGAATATGAATGGCTTGATATATAGCTTCACATGCATTTTGCATTAAGTTGACGGTGGTATATAATGCAATAGACACACTGAGTAGCTAACCTTGCAAAAGCGGTTCATACTTGAGTTTGTGAGAGTTAGGAATTTTCCCAGTTCTTGGCCTCAGCCTCTCACATGGACTTCTAATAAAGTCATCGCAATCGAATTGATTCTTTGTCGTGTCTTCCATCATTTTCCTCTTTTTTTTCTTCCCAACATTTGATTTGGGAACTGCTGTAGTCAACTAACAGCTTTCTAGCTCCCCATTATCTTGTGACAGATGAACTTCGCTTCCATTTGTATTTTCTCCAACACATATCACTTTCTCAGATTGAGAACATTCCTGAAATGATACAGAAAGTTCCTCATCAATTTTATTAATTGGTTGGATTTCCATTTCCTTTTCTGTATTCGAAATAAATTGAATACATGAGTCTTCTTTAGGACACGTTTCTGCTGAAACTTCAGAACATCCTAATTCTGAGGTAGTTACACTTCCATTGTCACCTTTTGCAAAAGAATTAGAAACAATTTCCTCATCAGTTCTATTCTTATTTTGGATCTGAAACTACTTTGCAGACTCTAAAATCAATTCATCCTGCAACACCTCAGCATTTTCCCCTCTTGTGAATTCACACATTTGTTTTTCTGAAATATGAGTGGACTGAATTATTTCCTTTTCGCCCCTTTTTCCAACTTGTCGTTCTTGTTGTATCTTAGCATCCAAGCTTACTGTATTATGGAAGTGTGCAGCAGCACGAAGTTCTCTTGGAACTTCACAAACGTCTGCGTTTGGAGTTTGATTGCCCTGATTGCGTTGATTTTAAAGCATTATTGAACAGTATTATGGAAGTCTACTTTTATTGCCTTAATTTTGGTCTAGTTTCTAAAGCATTATTGGACAATAAATTTTTGTTACCTGAAAGCATGTTTTAAATTTGAAAGAGGTGTTTAATATTGTTATTTTAAATCTTGACTTGGATTGCTTAATAAATAATTTAGATATAACATGTATGGGAGTGTTTCAATAGAGAAATTGTATAATAGTTTTGGAATGTATAAATTTGTTAGCAAGTTTTTTTTGTCAATTGTTAGTTAGACACTTGCCATTTCATTTATGATCCATGTTGAATTATTTTAATATTAATGAATTCACTGTTTTGATTGCGCTGTTTTTCTATACTGTCCTATTTAAGCAACTTACTATATAGAATTAAGTTAGTTTAAGCAAACTTTAATTTATTTGCCCTGTTTCTCTATTTGCCTATGTTAAATTATTTGCCCTGTTGTGTATTCGAAATTTGATAATATTTCTAGTTGCCTTTGTCTTAAATTTTTCTGTGTTAAAACAAAAAAAAAGGGAAAAAAACTTATTGATTTTTAAAATTTGTATCATCCATTTTCAGTTAATTTTTCCAAATGGCTTATAGAGAATGGATGTCTTATCCATCAAAACAAAGTGAAGAATATATTCGAGGAGTTAATGAATTTCTTGAATTTGCTTTTCAAAATTCACAAATTAATGGAAAAATAATGTGCCCTTGTACAAAATGTGCCAATTGCCACTCTTATTTTCGCGCATGTGTTTATGAACACTTAACAGATCCACATCGTGGATTTCTTAGAGGCTATAGACAATGGATATATCATGGTGAAAAACCTAGAACTTCAAGTAGCGCTACTAAACAAAATGTAGAGATGGAGCATGACATGGATGGATTAGTTCATGATGTATTTGGAATTCATTCTACAGAAGAGCCAATTTATGGTGAAGGTGAAAGAATTCCCGAAGTTAGAGAAAACTCTAAATTTTACGAATTTGTGAAGGAGAATGAGCAAATGCTTTACCCCAACTGTAAGAAGTATAGCAAGCTATCATTTATGGTACATTTGTATCATTTAAAGTGTCTTCATGGGTGGAGTGACAAGTCATTCTCCATGTTGCTTGATTTACTAAGAGATGCTTTACCAGAAGAAAATGTTTTGCCAAAGTCATACTATGAAACTAAAAAGATGGTTTCAGAATTAGGTTTGGGGTATGAGAAGATTCATGCTTGTCCCAATGATTGCATATTATATTGGGATAAATATGTCAAATATGAAGTATGTCCAAAGTGCGGTACGTCAAGGTGGAAAACAACAAATGAAGAAGTACAAGGTAATGGAATGGAGACTTCTGATAGGCGAAAGAAGATACCAGCAAAGATCCTTTGATGGTTTCCATTGAAACCAAGGTTGCAAAGGTTATTCATGTCCTCCAAAGTTGCCGAATCAATGAGATGGCACCATGAGAGTAGATTGAATGATGGTTCTCTTAGGCATCCAGCTGATTCCCTTGCTTGGAAAAATTTTGACGCTCGGTATCCAACATTTTCGTTAGATCCTCGTAATGTTCGATTAGGAGTGGCTTCAGATGGGTTCAATCCTTTCAAGACTATGAGTATTACTCATAGCACTTGGCCTGTCATTCTAATTCCTTACAATCTTCCTCCTTGGATGTGCATGAAACAACCATACTTCATGTTATCACTATTAATTCCGGGTCCAAAAGGTCCTGGAAATAACATTGATATTTATCTCCAACCTTTAGTACAAGAGTTGCAAGAGTTATGGGATGATGGAATTCAAACATTTGATGCCTATAAGAAAGAGACATTTCAACTTCGTGCAGCTATAATGTGGACTATTAATGACTTTCCAGCATATGCTAACTTGTCTAGATGGAGTACTAAAGGTCAATATGCATGTCCATGTTGTGGTATTGAAACTACCTCACAGTGGTTACGTCATGGTAAAAAAATTTGCTACATGGGTCATCGTCATTGGTTATCTCCCAAACATAAGTGGAGGCTGAATAGTAGGGATTTTGATGGAACACGGGAGCTAAGGAGCCCTCCTAGAAGACTTGATGGGACTGATATTTTAAGACAGATAGATGAATGTATAGAAAAAGGTCTAGCAAATGGAGCACAACCTTGGAAAAAGAAGAGCATTTTCTTCACATTGCCTTATTGGCAATATAATGTATTGCATCATAATCTTGATGTGATGCACATTGAAAAAAATGTATGTGACAACATCATTGGTACATTGTTAAACCAAGAGGGAAAATCCAAAGATAATTATAAGGCACGAGCTGATCTTTTAGATATGGGCATAAGAAGTATGGTCCATCCTCAACCAAGTCCTAATATAACTACAATGCGTTTGCCTAGAGCATGCTATCAAATGACTAACAAAGAAAAGGAATCTTTTCTAAGCATTCTCAAGAATGTAAAAACTCCAGATGAATGCTCATCAAACATCCCACGTTGTGTGCATGTCAAGCAACACATGATGTTTGGATTAAAAAGTTACGATTGTCATGTTTTGATGCAAGATCTTCTTCCAGTAGCATTACGGGGTTCATTGCCAGATAAAGTCACTTCAGTGTTGGTTGATCTTTGCAATTTCTTCAAGCAAATTTGTTCTAAGGTACTTAATGCGGAATTTTTATCACAATTGGAGTCTCAAATAGTTATCACACTCTGTCAGTTGGAAACAATTTTTCCTCCTTCATTTTTTACTGTTATGATGCATTTGGTAATTCATTTGGCACACGAAGCCCAAGTTGCTGGACCGGTACATTATCGATGGATGTATCCGATTGAGAGGTATGAATGGTTTATAAAAACTTCAATTAAAAGTGTTAAACTAGTTTTTTTGGATGTTGAGAACATACATATATTAAATTTTCTTGACTTTCGGGTTTCTTCTTACTCTTAAGTCTTTTGTACGTAATAGAGCCCATCCAGAAGGATCAATTGCAGAAGGATTGTTGGCCAATAAATGTTTGACGTTTTGTTCGCAATATCTATCTGGGGTAGAAACTAGGTTCAATAGACCTAGCAGAAATGATGATGAAATCTCAAGAAGGCCATTAGGGATAAAGAAACAAGAAAAGTTACAATTAGGAAAGAGGAAGAAAGTGAGTAGAACTAAACTTGACAAGAAATAGTTAGCACAGGCCCATAGATATGTGCTTTCTAATTGTGATGCAGTCGCTCCATTTATAGAGTTAGTCACAAATCATATTTCAATTTTATACTGTTTATATATATATATATATATATATATATATATATATATATATATATATTTTAATTTTTTTAACTCTATTACTGTTATTTTTAGAGAACACATTTCACATCTTAAGAGACAGTGTCGACCGCGGCGATTGACACAACTTGAACTTGACAAGCAACATGGTCAAAAATTTATTGAGTGGTTTAAACTCAGAGTGAGCATATATGAATTTGATTATTTAAATTTTACTGATTGTTTTAATATAGGAACTTACTATATTTCATGAAATATTTTAGATTCAGCGTATGGATGAACAAAATAGCTCAGAAGTTACTCATGAACTTAGATGGTTATCCCGTGGACCATCTGAGGTAGTAAGAAGATACAAAGGTTATGCAATTAATGGTTTTAGGTTCCACACAAAGAAGAGAGAGAGATTTTTGAAAACACAAAATAGTGGAGTAATTGTAAAGACAAAGACCTCAAAAGATGAAATTAATTACTATGGGGCAATAACTGATATACTGCAGTTGGATTATTCTGGAAAGTACAAGTTTGTGTTATTTAAATGTGATTGGGTTGATACTAATAAAGGTATCAAGAAAGATAAGTTTGGCATGACACTTGTCAATTTCAAATTTTTAAAACATACTGGGAAAAATATTTGTGGTGACCCATTTGTGTTTGCATCACAAGCTAAAAAGGTGTTTTATATATATGATGAGAGAAACAAGGATTGGCTTGTTGTTCTCAATGCAAAAGCTAGGGATATCTATGATATGGGTGATGAGGAATCTAATGAAATTGAAGAAATTCATGAGCAACTAATGAGCGATACAAGTGAAGCTACTCATAATGTCAATGATTTGGTTAGGATTGAAGTTGAAGATGATAATGATTTTTTTGAAGTTTTTGATGTTGATAATATGGATGATGATGAAGATGATGAGGAAGACGAAGGAAATGTGTTCTAGTTTGTTGAAGTAAATGTGTTCTAGTTGTGTATGATTTTATACATTATGTTTTTCTTATACTTTTAGACTTGTCCATGTTTTCTGAAATTTGTCTAATGTTCATTTATAATTTTGTGTTAGAGAAGCAATGGCTCGTAAAAGAAAATTAAATATTCGACATCGAGCAAGTGATAATGAAGGAAAGCAGTCTACTTCTGATAATACAAACTCAACCAATGTAGAAGGAAGTAATGTTGCAGAAACTCGTTCTAGTTCGTGTCATGCAGAAGGTGTCATACATGAGTCTGTAGAATCTCACTCAATTCCCTCCGATATAGATGCTGAAGAAGAACAAATTGAAAAAGGTATTAATTATATACTCTTGATTTAAAGCTTTATTTATATTGTTTTTATTATGACTTATATGCACACATAGTTTTATTTGCCTTTTGTTTTGTTTGTAGAAGTAGAGCCTAAACGGGTTAGGGGTCCTACAAAAATGTTAGATGTATGGGAAATGGAAGATGGTGATTTAATAATCGTTAATTTGGACAAATATGGTCGACCCATTGGTGAGGAAGGGACAACTCTTACCCGTTTCATTGGTAGCGTGGCTAGAAGGCATCAATATGCTCCTATCGACTACACGTCATGGAAAGACATGCCAAATGATTACAAAGAAGAAATGTTGAAATTAATAGAGGTATTGTGATTATTCATTTAACTAATATAACATGGTTTTTTAAGATGACAATTGAGATGTACAATTAACATGTCAAACTTTTTGAGTAATTATATAGATACTAGATAGAGATGATGTTCTACTTTGTCAAACATTTAAAAGAAGTATATCTCAATTGATAGCTGTAAGAATATCGATATGTAGAGGTCTGTTTTTTTAACATCTCTTATTGTGTAGAGCAAATTTGAGTTTGTTCCTCCAATAAATGACTTAACAAGAGAAATGTTAAAATCTGAGATGAATGAGAAGTGGAGGCAATGGAAGGGTGATCTAAAGTCAATAGCATATGACCCTACTAAAACAGAAGAAGAAGTTGCATCTCTTGTACCAGATGATAGGGTTGACCCAAATCAATATCGTGGTTTGGTTCATTATTGGTTTTCTGATAAAGGACAAGTAAGTCATATGTATTTTGAGTAATATATTAAAGAGTTTATTATTTAGACTAATATTTTGTATCAATTGCAGAAAATAAGTAAAATTAATAGGCAAAATCGTGCTAAGTTTGAAGATGTTCATTGTATGGGTTCAAAAAGTCTCCCAAAGTTTATTGATGAGAAGGTTTATTTCTATTTGTATTTTCATGGCTTTAATTTGAATTAAAAAATAAAATGCATTTAACTTGTTTGTTTGGTTGTAGATAAAAAAGGGCAAAGGAGTGTTGCCTGGACGTAAAGAGATTTACATTGATACCCGCACTCGTAAAGACGGATCAATTGTCAATGAAAAGGCTGCAAGATTGATTGTAAGTTTTGATAATAATTAAGTTTGACAAAGTGCTGAATTTTAATTGGATCTTATTTGACAAAGTGCTGAATTTTAATTGGATCTTATTGTATCTTATTGTAAGTTTTTAATTGGATCTTATTGTATTACTACAAGCTTTGAATGTCAATTTCAATTTGGTATTTTCAATCATTAATAATTTTTATTTTATTTTTTAGGAAGAACTAAAAAAACATAGTAATGAGGTTGGAACTTCTCAATCAACCCAAGAAACACAAGGTTCTATATCTTGGAAGGATGACATATTTTATCAAGTACAAGGACCTGATAAAAACGGACGTGTGCGTTGTATGGGCAAGATTCCTCATTCCAAAAAATCGAAGGTTTGTGTATCTGAAAATGAAGAGTTGCGCGAAAGAGTTAAGAATATGGAAAACCTGTTAGCAAATGTGATGACTTTAATTCAAAATCGATTTTCTGGAGAAGATTTGAATGATATAATACAAGCTACAAGACAGGTATATCATAAGTTATTAATCTTACCCAACTAGCTTCATAAGTTCCATACTCTATTTTTCACAAGTAATATTTTCTAATTTTTGTGATAGGTTCCTGATGCTACTAGTGCTCAAAACCATTTGAATTCACTTAGTCCAAAAAACAACAAAAATAATGAAAATGGTAATTAGATAGTATTAGTTAATTTTGATTAAAATCATTAATATTTTCTCTGTTTTATTAGTAATATTTTTATTTTGAATCGTGTATTTATTCATTTGTTATTTTATTGATTGTAGGTGAAGATTAAAAGCTAATTTGTTGTTTAAGATGAAATCTTGGCAATTTGGTGGACTCAATTTCTTAATGTTTTTGAGATTGTTTTGTATGACATAATATGTCTATTTTAAATATTAGTAAGACAATGTTTTCCACTACTAAGTAAAAATACTCTACGTTGCACTATAGTGAACATTGTTTAACTATTTTTTTTATCGTTGTAAGACTTTTATGTTAATTTTTAATATATATGAGGAACACCTTTTATTTTATTTTGACTCTTAAATATATATATATATATATATATATATATATATATTTAATTGTGTATTTATATTTGGTTAATTTTATAAAATAAAATTTTAAATTATTATATAATTTTTATTGATAACAAAAAATTAAAATTTATAGCAAATTTGTTAGGGTTAAAACCTATACCAACAGAAATAAGTTGTCACATAAATGTATAGCAACAAAATCAAAACCGTAGCTATAACTTTTAAAAATTATGGCTAAACTATATACCTATGGTGAAATGTCCGTAGGTAAAATCAAATGTTTACAACAACGGAAAAATTTCTGTCACTATAACCTATAACAACGGCGAAAATTTCGTAGGTATTGGGTAATTATGTACCACGAAAAAAACCCCGTCGGTATAGGTTTTTTTTGGCTATCCCTACGGTTTTTATACTTTTCCCTACAGATTTTGACTGTCACTAAATGTCAATTTTCTTGTAGTGTATATATTTTAGCTTGTGTTTGAACATTCATATATTTTCTTTGTATTTTAGAGTTCAAAGATGAATAAATGCTTCATAGATTATCAATGTATGATAAAACTTTAACTTGGCTTCTACTTTGTTGTTAGAGAAAACAAATAAAAAACATGTCTTAATATCTCTTTTTAGCCTAAAAGAAACTGAAATTCTCAGTGGCAAACATAATTATATTTTTTTTCAATTAAGGAGGACAAAACCTAACCCTTATTAGATTACTATGCGTTAGTTGAACATTTGTTACTTATTTGTAACGCTATCTTATACGCTAACACTAACACTCGGGAGAAAAAGCAATGTATCGTAAAAGTTTTTGAATTGACAATTATTATTTTATATTTGACTACATAAATGGAATCCCACGGTTGCTCCTTTATTATAATTATAATTAAATTTCAACTCCCTATTTTGTCATTAAACATTTATGTGTCTTTCACAATTCGAAAGACAATAATACATTTTATAAATTACTTTAAAATACTACAAACCAAATATATAGCTAATTTTAGCGTATATTCTACATAGGCAAAGTTGTTTTCCTATGAACGTTGAGCACCCATAAATTCTGTTAGCAATACAAAAATTAACTAGTAAATCGAAATAATATACTATGTACTGAAATAAAAAGAGAAAAGATAAAATAGTAATAGTAGATGGACAGTCATTATAATGACTGGAAAACAAAGACATTTAATTGTAGCAAAATAAAAAAAATTTGTCAAATAAAAATTACAATCTAAATTCCATCATAAAATAAAATACCTCAATTATATGTTTGATTGTTCATTTATCGGTCCAACCTCATCTTGTACGAGTTGCAAGACACTTTGATTGATTCATTTATTTATATTTTTGTTTATTAACTCAAATAAGTAAATTTTAAAATATTTAATTTCAATGTTTATTAAATTTATTTAACCTTAAAATATTTAAAATAATTCATAAGAATTTTTTTTTGTAACAAATGGGATTCGACTTACTTTGCATTTACTTTTTCTCATTACACCATAAATAGATTGACAGAGTACTGTTAGGTATTATTTACTGTGGTTTGTTCCATCATTACGTTTGATAATCTAATCCAAAAATTACATCTTATCCCAAGTCCCGATAATATTGTATCGAAACCAAATCTAGAGAAAGAATGCTCCTATCTTAGCAAATTACTAGGATGCAAATAATTACGAATATTAAAAATGTACGTACTGTTGAAACAACTATACGTTTCTTATGACTTCCTCTTATCTTGTTGTCAATTGTCAACGTTATAAAATGGGCATCATATTTCACATCTAACACATCAAGAAAGAAAAGTGAGAACAAGTTTACATCACAGACATACCTAAACCTTAAGATACACGGGTTTGAAAGATGGCTGGTGGAGTCTTAATTGCTTCAAAAAATGGAAGGCATTATGAAGGGAAGGTCACATCATTTGTGTTGGTCACATGTTTGGTGGCGGCCATGGAAGGTCTACCTTTTGGTTATGATCTTGGTATTACAGGAGGAGTGACTTCCATGGAACCATTCCTTGTCAAATTCTTCCCTGGTGTTTACAAGCAAATGAAAGATGAATCTGGGCACGAGAGCCAATATTGTAAATTTGACAACGAGCTCCTTACTTTGTTCACATCTTCCTTGTATCTTGCAACATTAATAGCTTCTTTCTTTGCTTCCACGACTACAAGAATGTTTGGACGTAAGGCCTCAATGTTTGCAGGTGGATTGTTTTTCCTTGTTGGGGCTTTGCTGAATGGTTTTGCTGTCGACATTGAAATGCTTATCGTCTGTCGCCTATTGCTTGGTTTCGGTGTAGGATATTGTAATCAGGTATGAACTGGTATCAATCTTATGCTTTCATGTTGTAATGTATAAAATTTCAAGAATATTGCAAGACTGATGGCATTTAATTTTGTTTGTCGCTCCTAAACAGTCTGTTCCAGTGTATTTGTCTGAAATGGCTCCGACACAGATCAGAGGTGCACTCAACATTGGCTTCCAAATGATGATCACAATTGGAATCCTAGGCGCAAATCTTATCAACTACTGGACTGCCAATCTTGAGAGTGGATGGAGAATTTCTTTGAGTATTGGAGCCGTCCCTGCGACCATGTTGTGTATAGGTTCTTTTTTCTTAGGTGACACACCAAACTCTATGATTGAAAGGGGCCCAAGAGAATGAGCTAAGAAAATGTTGCAAAAGATTCGTGGCATTGATAATGTTGATGAGGAGTTCCAAGATCTAATTGATGCTTGCGAGGAAGCCAAAAAGGTGGAGCACCCATGGAAGAATATTACACAACCAAGATACAGGCCTCAACTCACTTTTTGCTCTCTCATTCCATTCTTCCAACAACTCACCGGCGTCAATGTTATAATGTTTTATGCACCTGTGCATTTCAAAACCCTTGGTTTTGGAAACGATGCTTCGCTCATGTCCGCAGTAATTACCGGAGGTGTCAACGTTGTTGCTACTTTTGTTTCCATCTTCATTGTGGACAAGTTTGGAAGAACGATTTTGTTCCTTGAAGGTGGTGTCCAAATGTTTATTTGCCAGGTGAAAACTGCAACTTAACTAGTAATAAATTCGTTATATTTTAAAATTAGTATCCACACACCGTTGAAACTAAGCCATTTTAAAATAACGACTAATATAAATGTTATAATCATTTATTGTAGATTGTTGTTGGAAGCATGATTGCTATCAAGTTTGGAGTTAGCGGTGAAGGATCGTTTACCAAAAATGAAGTCAATCTTCTCTTGTTCTTTATATGTGCATATGTTGCGGCATTTGCATGGTCTTGGGGTCCGTTGGGATGATTAGTGCCTAGTGAAATATGCTCTCTTGAGGTTCGATCTGCAGGTCAAGCTACCAATGTTGCTGTTAATATGTTGTTCACCTTTGCCATTGCTCAAATTTTTCTTACTATGCTTTGTCACTTGAAGTTCGGACTTTTCTTCTTCTTTGCTGGTTTTGTGCTCATCATTAAAATTTTCATTGCCTTGTTTCTGCCCGAGACAAACAACGTCCCCATTGAAGAAATGAATAAAGTGTGGAAGTCTCATTGGTTTTGGACAAAGTTTGTTCCTGATGTTGTCACTGATAATGACCACAAGGTGGTTGCTTGATTTTGTTTTTTAGGAAATGCTCGTGGCGTAGACCAAGATGTGTGATATAATAGTTTCCGTAGAATTAGTGTGATTTTGTTTTAGTCCTTCTGTAGTTACAAATTTATTTATAATTGTATTCATTTCGGATTGGTCTTTGATAAATTGATGTTTTAATATACTGTGCTTGTAGTTTGAAGACATAGTTTTCTTTAGTTTAATTTAATACTTTGAAGGAAAAATCATTATCCAAAAACAAAATATGGCTATAAAGTTATGTCATTTCATAACTAAATCTCATTGAAATATTCATATGTTATAATAAATGAACTATTGGTTTTTGGTATGTGAAGATAAATGAATTAGTTTATTATAGATTTATATTCCCATCAATTTAGTTCAACGAAAATTTTGATATTAGTGAAGTTCATCCGTTAAAAATTACATCAATATACTTAGGCCCAAAATAAGTTGATAAACATAGTTTTTAAGTCGTGTTATTTTTTGCACAAAAGACATTTTTTTTAAATAACTGTACTAAAATTAAATATTAACGTGAAATCTTCTAAAAAAATTTATGCATTTATTAATTTATCCGCCCAATCACAAAAACTTAAATGTCGTGTCCTTACCATACATTAATAATTAAGTAACATTGTGCTCTGTTAATTCTTAATCTTTTTTTTTGTACTCAAAAATCGCATTTCCTATGTTAATTGTGGAGTAAATTATGATGTGTATATTCTTATAGAATCTTGCAATATTTTATAAAATGGATGATTGTTCTTTCAGTACACGAAAAACCCCTCAAAAAAACGGGAAGGGGAACAGTAATTACAATAAAGAAGCTATTAATTCCTAATCTTTAATTTATCACTATCGAAGAAAACTTAGTTTTGTGTAAGCATACACACTTATCATGGTTTAGTTAACTTCTTTTTTAACAAAAGACGAATTTCGAATAAAAGACAACAAGATCATACACTATACGAGGTCATCCACGGATAATTTTAAATAGGCTGGCGAAAATATTGTCGTATTTTTAATTAAGTATGTTGAATGTAAGGATGAATTAAAAAGATAGATATAAAATGAAATTTTGTCAACGGTTCACAAGGTTTCTCCATTTATTGCATGTATCTTAGACTGCTTACTATTAAGTATTCTAGTCATAATGAAGAAGATTCTTTGTTGAAGGAGCTAAATGTTGAATTATTCCACTTTGTATATATTTTAGCTTGTGTTTGAGCATTCATATATTTTCTTTGTATTTTAGAGTTCAAAGATGAATAAATGCTTCATAGATTATCAATGTATGATAAAACTTTAACTTGGCTTCTACTTTATTGTTAGAGAAAACAAATAAAAAACATGTCTTAATATCTCTTTTTAGCCTAAAAGAAACTGAAATTCTCAGTGACAAACATAATTATATTTTTTTTCAATTAAGGAGGACAAAACCTAACCCTTATTAGATTACTATGCGTTAGTTTAACATTCGTTAATTATTTGTAACGCTATCTTATACGCTAACACTAACACTCGGGAGAAAAAGCAATGTATCCTAAAAGTTTTTGAATTGACAATTATTATTTTATATTTGACTACATAAATGGAATCCCACAGTTGCTCCTTTATTATAATTATAATTAAATTTAAACTCCCTATTTTGTCATTAAACATTTATGTGTCTTTCACAATTCAAAAGACAATAATACATTTTATAAATTACTTTAAAATACTACAAACTAAATATATAGCTAATTTTAACGTATATTCTACATAGGCAAAGTTGTTTTCCTATGAACGTTGAGCACCCATAAATTCTGTTAGCAATACAAAAATTAACTAGTAAATCGAACTAATATACTATGTACTGAAATAAAAACAGAAAAGATAAAATAGTAATAGTAGATGGACAGTCATTATAATGACTAGAAAACAAAGACATTTAATTGTAGCAGAATAAAAAAAATTTGTCAAATAAAAATTACAATTTCAATTCCATCATAAAATATAATACCCCAATTATATGTTTGATTGTTCATTTATCGGTCCAACCTCGTCTTGTACGAGTTGCAAGACACTTTGATTGATTCATTTATTTATATTTTTGTTTATTAATTCAAATAAGTAAATTTTAAAATATTTAATTTCAATGTTTATTAAATTTATTTAACCTTAAAATATTTAAAATAATTCATAAGAATTTTTTTTGTAACAAATGGGATTCGACTTACTTTGCATTTACTTTTTCTCATTACACCATAAATAGATTGACAGAGTACCGTTAGGTATTATTTACTGTGGTTTGTTCCATCATTACGTTTGATAATCTAATCCAAAAATTACATCTTATCCCAAGTCCCGATAATATTGTATCGACACCAAATCTAGAGAAAGAATGCTCCTATCTTAGCAAATTACTAGGATGCAAATAATTACGAATATTAAAAATGTATGTATTGTTGAAACAACTATACGTTTGTTATGACTTCCTCTTATCTTGTTGTCAATTGTCAACATTATAAAATGGGCATAATATTTCACATCTAACACATCAAGAAAGAAAAGTGAGAACAAGTTTACATCACAGACATACCTAAACCTTAAGATACACGGGTTTAAAAGATGGCTGGTGGAGTCTTAGTTGCTTCAAAAAATGGAAGGCATTATGAAGGGAATGTCACATCATTTGTGTTGGTCACATGTTTGGTGGCGGCCATGGTGTTACATCCTCTAAATTATTATTCAAAAATAATTAGAACTTATCAATATTATTCAATATTAAATTATGTGTGATAATTATTTGCCTTGTTCAATTTTTGTAGTTGATAAAGTTATTAGTAAGAATTATTTAAATGGGGAGTTTAAATATAATATATATATATATATATATATATATATATATATATATATATATATTTAAGTAGAGATATATTATATGTAGATGTGTTTTCCCTAGTGCAAGAAGAATTTGGGCTAAGGGTTTGAGGCTTAGTGTGACCCAACCCACTTGAATGAGTATAAATTTGGGCTATGTGTTTGTGGCTTGGTTTTTATGATCAAGGTTAAAAAAAAAATAGTGACATTTTATCCCTCTTATTCTTCATTTAGGCCCAACATTATCTAACCAACAATTTCCACTTTAAATTTCCCTAAGTCCACAATTTCTGTATTCTCACTAATAAGAAACAAAAAGAATTCCGAAACCCTAGCCACCATCACCTTCACACCTCATTTTCTTCGTGTATCCAAGCTTGGAACTTCTTTTCCTTGTGAACAACTCCGTGGGGCTTAAAGCTTTGTACTAGGAAGAAAAGCGGCCAAGGTAAGGGCTTTTCCCCACACAAATCATAGTTAGGCCGTTGGTTGGATGACATGGAATAAATAATCGTGATTACTTTGATTTTAGAAGGAATAAATGTAGACTAATGGATTAAAATAGCAAAACCCCAATTTTTGTTGAGATTGAATTGTAATATATGACTTCTATGGAGTAAAGTATGAAATTTTATGCTATGTGTGATAAAATTGTAGTGTTACGATGAATATGAAATAAAGTATGAATTTTTACCTTATATGTAATAAAGTTTTAACTTTTATTATGTATATGAATTGGAGTTTGAATTTTCTTGTCATATATGTTAAAGTGTTAATTTTTATGGCATATATGATATAAAGTTTCTATTTTTATGTGTATGTGGTGAAAGTCATAATTTTTATGATTATTTGTCTATGATTATGTGATACTCATGATAAGGATGTGTTGTATGTGTTCTTAGTGATATGTGAATAAGAGATGATTTTGAAAAGTAATTTTGAATGCATATGACATGATTCTTAGTGGGCTGTGTGGGAATATATATGTTTGATACTATATCATCATGTCATGGCATATGCATCTTCGTGGGAGTTGCCTTAGTGGCAGGTTTGATTTCCCCATTGGAATGGGTGACCTTTATGTGTGGAAGTTGCCTTAGTGGCAGGTTTATATCCGGATCATATAGTTTTCGGAGCATGCACTATGCATATGTTTGATATACAATTTACCGGTTTGCGCATTTTTTTTCTTTTAAATTGGAAGTTTTTACTTTTATATGTTTTGTGTTGTTCTTTCATATGTTTAGCTTTGGTTTGATGTGGATGATGGAATAAAACTGACCCTTACAACAACATTTTTGGTACTAATGAGTTCGAGGAGATTCAAGAGTAGTTAATGAGTATTGATGTGCGGCGAACGTGGGGTAAAAATGGGTTTTTCGAGACAATTTTGTAATAATAGAGTTGTCGCAATATTTCTAAGTTCTTTTTAATCTTTTGTCACAAACTTTTAAAATGTACTAGAATTTTAGAAAAACGGAAGTGGTTCCCTTCCGTTAGAAGTAATTGCCTTTACTTTGTTTTAAATTTTGAATAAATATTTTCTTAATAATATTAAATAAGGTGCTTGTTACTAATTATTTAAATAAATAAATGCTAAGTATTCAAAAAAAAATTCGTAAACTTTCCTAAACAATAAAAAAAATTTTAAGTAACGTTTTGGATTAAAAATCCGGGGCGTTACATTATGGTATCAGAGCAATAATTCACGGACTTTGGGGTGGGACGCTTCGAGTATGTTGCATATATTTTAATGTTTCTTCTGTTAATTGTTTGTTTTTTTTTAAATTATTGGATTTTACTAATTACTTACATTTCTATTATGTCCCATTAATTCTATTAATTGTTGGTTTTCTAATTATTGGATTTTATTAACTATTTAAATTCCTATTATGTGTCATTAATTGTGTAACCTCATGAATTTTTGTGATTAAATATATGCCTTAAATTCCTACCAATTGAAAATAGTTTTAATTTGATTCAATGCAATAATTGCTTTTGATTTTAATGACGTTATGAATTTAATATTATGATGTTACAAACTTACTACTCATGAATTGAATATTTTTTTGTTTTATATGTTATGAATTTAATACTCGTTATTTAATGACATTATGAATTTATTACTCTTGATGTGAAGTTTTTAAAATAATTGTTTGTATGTTATGAATTTAATACTTGTCATTTAATAACGCTATGAATTTAATATTGTGACGTTACGAATTTACTAATCATGATTTGAATTTTTATTGTTCGTATGTTATTAATTTAATTTTCGTGACTTAATGAAATTATGAATTTATTACTCTTGATTGGAATTTTTAAAATAATTGTTTGTATGTTATGAATTTAATACTTGTCATCTAATAACGCTATGAATTTAATATTGTGACGTTACGAATTTATTAATCATGATTTGAATTTTTAGTTTGTATGTTATTTATTTAATTTTCATGATTTAATGAAATTATTAATTTATTACTCGTGATTTGAATTTTTAATAATTTACTAATCGTGATTTAATTTGACGTTATGTAATAATTGTTTGTACATTTATGACATTATCAATTAATTGTCACGAATTCAATTTTTTTTTTTAATTTTAGAATCGTAAAATGATAAGTTTTATTTTGCTATAAGGTGAAATTATTGTGTATTGATTTGGAGTGACTTGTTTGAAAATATACAATAATTAATTGGTCTCCACTTTAATGACGTTATTAATTAGACCAATTGAATTATGATAATTATGAATATTCCTTAATTATTTAATTTTTGTGTGATAATTTAAATTTTTATGACAATGTTTTAGACATTTAACCTTATAGAATTTTAGGATCCCCATAATAGAAAGGAAGGGTAATACCGTAGAAAGTTGTATTAGCGGGATTCTGGCTAAGGAAAGACTTGGTTATTAAGTGGTCCATTGACCCACCTCTCTTTCCTGAGAACCCCTGTAGTACACGACTTACTGGGTGACCCAAACCTATTGTCCCCATAATAGAAGGGAAAGGTAATACCGTAAAAAGTTGTACTAGCGAGATTCTGGCTAAGGAAAGACTTGCTTATTAAGTGGTCCGTTGACCCACCTCTCTTTCTTAGGAAGCCCTCTAGTGCACGACTTGATGTGTGACCTAAACCTACTATATAGACGTGAATAAAATATTTCCTTACAACCGTAAGGTTATAATTAGATCATAGTGTTATCCTAATTAGATAATTTGTAGGAAGTATGGCTCGTCGCGCAAATCGATCAGTCCCCCAAGGAGGAAGTGACATGACTGAAGTAATCCAAGCCATGAATTCAATGGCCGCTGCAATGGCCCAACAAGCTGCAGTTCAGGCTCAGCAAGCTGCAATCCAAGCTCAACGTAATGCGCAGAGGGACCTGAGGGAGGAAGCAACTGTTGCAACGAGGGGACTATCTGAATTCCGTCGACAAGATCTGCCAAAATTTAAAGGGGAGCATGACCCTGACAAGGCTGACCTCTGGCTGCAGGAGATAGAGAAGATATTTGACATCCTCCACTGCCCCGATGACACGAAAGTGGAGTATGCGGCCTATTTACTGATTGGTGAAGCTGAATACTGGTGGCGGGGGGCGAGACAAATGATGGAAGGAAACCACGAAGAGGTGACTTAGGAAGTCTTCAAGAGAAAGTTCTTGGACAAATATTTTCCGAAGAGTGCCAGGGCTGAGAAAGAAGCCCAATTCCTGAGACTATATCAGGGAAGTCTCACGGTGTCCGAGTGTGCGGCAAAGTTTGAGTCCCTAGCAAAACATTTTCGCTACTTCCGTAACCAAGTGGATGAAGAGTACATGTGCGAGAGGTTTGAAAGCGGGCTCAGGTATGAGATTAAGGAGTCTGTGGAACCCCTAGAGATACGTCAGTATCAGGTGCTGGTGGAGAAATGCAAAAAGGTTGAGATCATGAAACGGGGCCGCCTGAACAAAGGTGCTATTGGTGGACCGGCGAGACCTCAGGTAGAAATTAACCACAACCTTATCATTTAATTATGGGGTTATGTCTCTAAATATTACCTTTGAACAGGGAATTGGTGACCAACAAAATAGAGGCAGACAGTTTCAACAACAAAAGCCTTATGCTCGCCCACAAGGGATTGCTAGAGATCGACCAGGTCCCCAAAACATGGGAGATCATAGGCCTCAAAATCCAACACATAACTCAATGCGAAATGTTCAATGCTATCATTGTAGATACGAGGGACATAGGATAACTGAGTGTCCCAGAAGAACCAGGATATGTTATGTTTGTCAGAAACCAGGCCATCTTGCAAAAGATTGTCGGGAGAAGGACACTGGCAACAATAAGGATGTTGTCAACAACAAGGATGTTCCACGCCCTACTGCTCGAGGACGTGTTTATCATATTAGTGGAGAAGAAGCACCATCTTCCTCAAAACTTATTCAGGGTGAGTGTTTAATTGCTGGGAAAATACTTTCTGTGATATATGATTCTAGAGCAACACACTCGTTCATTTCATTAGATTGGGTGGATTCACTCCAGCTAGATGTCACTACCTTACCATTCGATTTACTGGTTACCCTCCCCTCTGCAGAACCAGTAAAATGTAATTCGGCGTGCTTGCAATGCCCACTGACTGTGTTTAAAATGAATTTTAAGGTCGATTTAATTTGTATTCCTCTGAAACATCTTAGAGTAATTTTGGGAATGGATTGGTTGTCTAGCAACTACGTCATGTTAGATTGCGCCCGACGGAATGTGATATTTCTAGATCCTCACATTTCGAAGTTCCTTTCGGCCAATAGATTGAAGTTTTCTCTGAAGGGAGAAGTGCAAAAATATGTGTTTCTCAACTCCATTAGTATGACTCCAGATGTTGTTGTCGATGAGATCCCAGTGGTGAAGGATTTTCTCTGAAGTTTTCCCACCAGACGTACCAGGATTACCCCCAGTCCGCGACGTCGAATTTTCTATCGATGTCATTCCAGGTACCGGACCCATCTCTATCGCTCCTTACAGAAT
This sequence comes from Cicer yamashitae, assembly GCA_037974755.1. Lineage (NCBI taxonomy): Eukaryota > Viridiplantae > Streptophyta > Magnoliopsida > Fabales > Fabaceae > Cicer > Cicer yamashitae. The sequence goes on along the minus strand of JBBPBQ010020323.1, from coordinate 43,496,282 downwards.
GGCCCCTTTAGAGCTATCAGAACTAAAGAACCAGTTGGAAGACCTTTTGTCTAAGAAGTTCATTCGGCCTAGTGTGTCACCATGGGGAGCCCCTGTACTATTGGTCAAGAAGAAGGATGGAAAGTCGAGACTGTGTGTTGATTACCGACAACTCAACGAGGTCACAATAAAAAACAGATACCCCTTACCTCGCATTGATGATTTAATGGACCAACTCAGAGGGGTAGAGGTGTTTTCTAAGATTGATCTAAAGTCAGGGTACCATCAGATTCGGGTGAAAGAATATGATATATCCAAGACGGCCTTCAGAACGCGTTATGGGCATTATGAGTACTTGGTGATGCCCTTCGGAGTGACCAATGCGCCAGCTATCTTCATGGATTATATGAATCGTATCTTCCGTCCATTCTTAGACAAGTTCGTGGTGATCTTTATTGATGACATATTGATCTATTCCAAGACCCGAGAAGAACATGAGGAACATTTGCGTCAAGCTCTACAAGTACTGAAGGAGTAACAACTATATGCCAATCTAGGAAAATGTGAATTTTGGTTGGAAGAAGTGAAGTTCTTGGGACATGTAATTTATAAGGAAGGGATTGATGTTGACCCATCCAAGGTAGAAGCCGTGATGGCATGGAAACAACCACAGACAGTCACAGAGATTAGAAGTTTTCTGGGTTTGTTCGGGTACTATAGGAGATTTATTGAGGGATTTGCCAAGATTGCTGCTCCATTGACACACCTTACGAAGAAGAACCAAATTTATGCATGGACTGAGGTGTGTGAGAAAAGTTTCCAATTGATGAAGGAGAAGCTAACTACGTCCCCAGTGTTAGTGTTGCCACAACCAGAAGAGCCTTATGAAGTTTATTGTGATGCTTCCTACCAGGGTTTGGGTTATGTGCTGATGCAGAACAAACGAGTAGTGGCCTTTGCCTCAAGGCAATTGAAGGTGCATGAAAATAATTATCCCACTCATGACTTGGAGTTAGCGGCAATTGTCTTCGCATTGAAAATTTGGAGACATTATCTATATGGGTGTAGTTTTGATGTATTTAGTGACCATAAGAGTTTGAAATACTTGTTTGATCAAAAGGAACTTAACATTAGGCAGAGGAGATGGATGGAGTTCAATACAGACTATGAGTTCACGTTGCATTACCATCCAGGGAAAGCAAACGTGGTGGCTGATGCCCTAAGCAGGAAGCGAGTTCATCTCTCGTTTGTAACAATGAAGGGGATGGAGTTGTTAGAGAAGTTTTGTGACTTGGATCTTAATTTGGATTCCCCATTGGGGAAGGTGCAATGTGGAATGATCATTATAGATAGTGAATTGATGAATGAGATTAAAGTTCTCCAAGTTACAGACGTGTTGACTCAAGAGAAAAGGAAGTTGATCGAGGTTGGCAAGGCACCTGAATTTGAGGTGGGCCCAGACAATATTTTGAGATGTAATGGACGTGTTTGTATACCCGACAATACAGAATTGAGGAAGTCTATCTTGGATGAGGCCCATAAAAGCAAGTTGAGTATTCACCCTGGTACCACCAAAATGTATAAAGACCTTAAGCAAAAATTCTGGTGGCCAGGAATGAAGAAACAGGTAGCAGAATATGTGGCTTCATGTTTGACTTGTCACAAAGCCAAGGTAGAGCATCAGAAACCAGGGGGACTACTAAGGTCGTTAGATATATCAGTATGGAAATGTGATAGTATATCTATGGATTTCGTGGTAGCATTGTCGAAGACTCAACGGAAGTTTGACTCCATTTGGGTGACCGTCGACAGGTTGACCAAATCTGCCCATTTCATACTCGTGAGGACTACTTATGATGTGACTAAGCTTGCAGAGATCTACATTGCCGAGATTGTTAGACTACACAGGGTACCCTCCAGCATTGTGTCAGATAGAGACCCAAAGTTCATTTCTCGCTTGTGGGGAGCATTACATGAGGCGCTAGGTACTAAGTTGAGATTGAGTTCAGCCTATCACCCTCAAACCGATGGACAGACAGAAAGGACTATTCAGACCTTGGAGGATTTACTAAGAGCGTGTGTGTTGGATGAGCGAGGAAGTTGGGATAATATGTTGCCTCTCGTTGAGTTCACCTATAACAACAGCTATCATGCGAGCATTAGGATGGCACCATACGAGGCTCTATATGGGCGTAGGTGCCAAACTCCATTGTGTTGGTATCAGGACGGTGAGAACCTAATTGTGGGGCCAGAATTGGTACAACAGACCACAGATAAAGTTCGTCTGATCCAAGAAAGAATGAAGACAGCACAAAGCAGAAAAAAGAGTTATGCCGACCAACGGAGGAAACCGCTGGAGTTTCAAGAAGGTGAACATGTGTTTTTGAGAGTGACGCCCACTATCAGATCCTCCGACGTGTGGGTCCCGTAGCCTATCAGATTGCCTTGCCTCCGAGTCTGGCCAAACTGCACGACGTATTCCACGTGTCACAGCTGAGGAAGTACATGGCTGATCCTTCCCATATTATCACGCTAGATGATATCCAGTTGAAGGAGAACCTTTCCTTTGTAATTCCACCACTAAGCATTGGAGATAGGACTACTAAGCACCTACGAGGTAATGAGATCGCCTTGGTCAAGGTGATTTGGGACCAAACGACTGGAGATGCAACTTGGGAATTAGAGGAAAAGATAAGAGAACTCTACCCTAATCTATTTATGTCTACCTAGTTTCGAGGACGAAACTATTTTTAAGGGGGTGAGTATTGTAACATCCTCTAAATTATTATTTAAAAATAATTAGAACATATCAATATTATTCAATATAAAATTATGTGTGATAATTATTTGCCTTGTCCGATTTGGTAGTTGATAAAGTTATTAGTAAGAATTATTTAAATGGGGAGTTTAAATATAATATATATATATATATTTAAGTAGAGATATATTATATGTAGATGTGTTTTTCCTAGTGCAAGAAGAATTTGGGCTAAGGGTTTGAGGCTTAGTGTGACCCAACCCACTTGAATGAGTATAAATTTGGGCTATGTGTTTGTGGCTTGGTTTTTATGATCAAGGTTAAAAAAAAAAATGTGACATTTTATCCCTCTTATTCTTCATTTAGGCCCAACATTATCTAACCAACAATTTCCACTTTAAATTTCCCTAAGTCGACAATTTCTGTATTCTCACTAATAAGAAACAAAAAGAATTCCGAAACCCTAGCCACCATCACCTTCACACCTCATTTTATTCGTGTATCCAAGCTTGGAACTTCTTTTCCTTGTGAATAACTCCGTGGGGCTTAAAGCTTTGTACTAGGAAGAAAAGCGGCCAAGGTAAGGGCTTTTCCCCACACAAATCATAGTTAGGCCGTTGGTTGGATGACATGGAATAAATAATCGTGATTACTTTGATTTTAGAAGGAATAAATGTAGACTAATGGATTAAAATAGCAAAACCCCAATTTTTGTTGAGATTGAATTGTAATATATTACTTCTATGGAGTAAAGTATGAAATTTTATGCTATGTGTGATAAAATTGTAGTGTTACGATGAATATGAAATAAAGTTTGAATTTTTACCTTATATGTGATAAAGTATTAACTTTTATTATGTATATGAATTGGAGTTTGAATTTTCTTGTCATATATGTTAAAGTGTTAATTTTTATGGCCTATATGATATAAAGTTCCTATTTTTATGTGTATGTGGTGAAAGTCATAATTTTTATGATTATTTGTCTATGATTATGTGATACTCATTATAAGGATGTGTTGTATGTGTTCTTAGTGATATGTGAATAAGAGATGATTTTGAAAAGTAATTTTGAATGCATATGACATGATTCTTAGTGGGCTGTGTGGGAATATATATGTTTGATACTATATCATCATGTCATGGCATATGCATCTTCGTGGGAGTTGCCTTAGTGGCAGGTTTGATTTCCCCATTGGTATGGGTGACCTTTCTGTGTGGAAGTTGCCATAGTGGCAGGTTTATATCTGGATCATATAATTTTAGGAGCATGCACTATGCATATGTTTGATATACAATTTACAGGTTTGCGCATTTTTTTTCTTTTAAATTGGAAGTTTTTACTTTTATATGTTTTGTGTTATTCTTTCATATGTTTAGCTTTGGTTTGATGTGGATGATGGAATAAAACTGACCCTTACAACAACATTTTAGGTACTAATGAGTTCGAGGAGATTCAAGAGTAGTTAATGAGTATTGATGTGCGGCGAACGTGGGGTAAAAATGGGTTTTTCGAGACAATTTTGTAATAATAGAGTTGTCGCAATATTTCTAAGTTCTTTTTAATCTTTTGTCACAAACATTTAAAATGTACTAGAATTTTAGAAATACGGAAGTGGTTCCCTTCCGTTAGGAATAATTGCCTTTACTTTGTTTTAAATTTTGAATAAATATTTTCTTAATAATATTAAATAAGGTGCTTGTTACTAATTATTTAAATAAATAAATGCTAAGTATTAAAAAAAAAATTCGTAAACTTTCCTAAACAATAAAAAAAATTTTAAGTAACGTTTTGGATTAAAAATCCGGGGCGTTACACATGGGAGGTCTACTTTTTGGTTATGATCTTGGTATTACAGGAGGAGTGACTTCCATGGAACCATTCCTTGTCAAATTCTTCCCTGGTTTTTACAAGCAAATGAAAGATGAATCTGGGCACAAGAGCCAATATGGAAAATTTGACAACGAGCTCCTTACTTTGTTCACATCTTCCTTGTATCTTGCAGCATTAATAGCTTCTTTCTTTGCTTCCACGACTACAAGAATGTTTGGACGTAAGGCCTCAACGTTTGCAGGTGGCTTGTTTTTCCTTGTTGGGGCTTTGCTGAATGGTTTTGTTGTCAACATTGAAATGCTTATCGTCGGTTGCCTATTGCTTGGTTTCGGTGTAGGATACTGTAATCAGGTATGAACTGGTATCAATCTTATGCTTTCATGTTGTAATGTATAAAATGTCAAGAATATTGCAAGACTGATGGCATTTAATTTTGTTTGTCGCTCCTAAACAGTCTGTTCCAGTGTATTTATCTGAAATGGCTCCGACACAGATCAGAGGTGCACTCAACATTGGCTTCCAAATGATGATCACAATTGGAATCCTAGGCGCAAATCTTATCAACTACTGGACTGCCAATCTTGAGAGTGGATGGAGAATTTCTTTGGGTATTGGAGCCGTCCCTGCGATCATGTTGTGTATAGGATATTTTTTCTTAGGTGACACACCAAACTCTATGATTGAAAGGTGCCAAAGAGAAGGAGCTAAGAAAATGTTGCAAAAGATTCGTGGCATTGATAATGTTGATAAGGAGTTCCAAGATCTAATTGATGCTTGCGAGGAAGCCAAAAAGGTGGAGCACCCATGGAAGAATATTACACAACCAAGATACAGGCCTCAACTCACTTTTTGCTCTCTCATTCCATTCTTCCAACAACTCACCGGCATCAATGTTATCATGTTTTATGCACCTGTGCTTTTCAAAACTCTTGGTTTTGGAAACGATGCTTCGCTCATGTCCGCAGTAATTATCGGAGGTGTCAACGTTGTTGCTACTTTTGTTTCCATCTTCATTGTGGACAAGTTTGGAAGAAGGATTTTGTTCCTTGAAGGTGGTGTCCAAATGTTTATTTGCCAGGTGAAAACTGCAACTTAACTAGTAATAAATTCGTTATATTTTAAAATTAGTATCCACACACCGTTGAAACTAAGCCATTTTAAAATAACGACTAATATAAATGTTATAATCATTTATTGTAGATTGTTGTTGGAAGCATGATTGCTATCAAGTTTGGAGTTAGCGGTGAAGGATCGTTTACCAAAAATGAAGTCAATCTTCTCTTGTTCTTTATATGTGCATATGTTGCGGCATTTGCATGGTCTTGGGGTCCGTTGGGATGATTAGTGCCTAGTGAAATATGCTCTCTTGAGGTTCGATCTGCAGGTCAAGCTACCAATGTTGCTGTGAATATGTTGTTCACCTTCGCCATTGCTCGAATTTTTCTTACTATGCTTTGTCACTTGAAGTTCGGACTTTTCTTCTTCTTTGCTGGTTTTGTGCTCATCATGACAATTTTCATTGCCTTGTTTCTGCCCGAGACAAACAACGTCCCCATTGAAGAAATGAATAAAGTGTAGAAGTCTCATTGGTTTTGGACAAAGTTTGTTCCTGATGTTGTCACTGATAATGACCACAAGGTGGTTGCTTGATTTTGTTTTTAGGAAATGCTCGTGGCGTAGACCAAGATGTGTGATATAATAGTTTCCGTAGAATTAGTGTGATTTTGTTGTAGTCCTTTTATAGTTACAAATTTATTTATAATTGTATTCATTTCGGATTGGTCTTTGATAAATTGATGTTTTAATATACTGTGCTTGTAGTTTGAAGACATAGTTTTCTTTAGTTTAATTTAATACTTTGAAGGAAAAATCATTATCCAAAAACAAAATATGGCTATAAAATTATGTCATTTCATAACTAAATCTCATTGAAATATTCGTATGTTATAATAAATGAACTATTGGTTTTTGGTATGTGAAGATAAATGAATTAGTTTATTATAGATTTATATTCCCATCAATTTAGTTCAACGAAAATTTTGATATTTGTGAAGTTCATCAGTTAAAAATTACATCAATATACTTAGGCCCAAAATAAGTTGATAAACATAGTTTTTAAGTCGTGTTATTTTTTGCACAAAAGACATTTTTTTTAAATAACTGTACCAAAATTAAATATTAACGTGAAATCTTCTAAAAAAATTATCCATTTATTAATTTATCCGCCCATTCACAAAAACTTAAATGTTGTGTCCTTACCATACATTAATAATTAAGTAACATTGTGCTCTGTTAATTCTTAATCTTTTTTTTTTGTACTCAAAAATCACATTTTCTATGTTAATTGTGGAGTAAATTATGATGTGTATATTCTTATAGAATCTTGCAATATTTTATAAAATGGATGATTGTTTTTTCATTACACGAAAAACCCCTCAAAGAAACGGGAAGGTGAACAGTAATTACAATAAAGAAGCTATTAATTCTTAATTTTTAATTTATCACTATCGAAGAAAACTTAGTTTTATGTAAGCATACACACTTAGCATCGTTTAGTTAACTTTTATTTTAACAAAAGAGGAATTTCGAATAAAAGACAACAAGATCATACACTACACAAGGTCATCCACGGATAATTTTTAATAGGCTACTTTTCCTCATCCAAAATTTAAAAAGTGCTAAATTGAAATATAATTATTATATCGGTCATTGTGAAACGAATATTTGGGACCTAAATAAAAAGGACTAATACAGATATCAACATTATATTGAAGTATGAGTAAAAAAATAGTTTATTGAAGTATTTTAAAATTCATAATTGTATTAAAATTAAATATTGACGTGAAACAATCTAAATCATTTTATACCTTTATTAATTTATCCGCCCAATCGCAAAAACATAAATGTTGCGTCCTTCCCATACATTAATAATTTAGTAACATTGTGCTCTATTAGTTCTTAATCTTCTTTTTTTTTACTCAGAAATCACATTTCCTATGTTAATTGTGTGGTAAATTTTGATGTGTATATTCTTATAGAATATTGCAATATTTTATAAAATGGATAATTGTCTTTCATAATATGCAAAATCCCTCAAAGAAATGGGTAGGAGAACAATAATTGCAATAAAGAAGCTATTAATCATAATCTTTAATTTATCACTATCAAAGAAAACCCAATTTCGTATAAGCAGAGACACTTGGCATAGTTTACTTAACTTCTCTTTTAACAAATGTGGAATTTTGAATGAAAGACAAAAAAGCCAAACACTATGCAAGGTCATTGACTGATAATTTTTAATAGACTGACAAAAATATGGTCGTATTTTAATTTAGTATATTGAATGTAAGGATGAATTAAAATGATATAAATATGAAATGAAATCAATGGTTCACAAGGTTTCTCCATTTATTGTATGTATCTTAGACCGCCTACTATTAAGTATAAGTTAGTTTATTTATGTATTAGGAATTGGTAATTCAACACTTTAGAAAGTCAACAATCTGAATAGCACAGGCTCTAAAGAAGACAAATTTGTTTATCCTCTAGTCAACATCTTGAATCAATTAAATTGTTTAAATGTATTTGTGACATCCTCTGATACTAGCATCCTCTAAGATATGCCCTCTTAAATTGAAGATACGCATAATCAATCATGAAGATATATATGGATACATATTAAAGACGGATATGCCTTAAATGGTGATTGAATATCTTCAATGATAATATTCTCAACAGACACTGCTTCTCGGTATTTAAGAAGAAATTGTCCAATCAATCAAAAGTGTGAGAGGGAATGAAAAAGGAAATATGTTAAGAAGAAATTCTGAAAAAACAAAGAACAATATAAAACAAAAGTATGAATAAAAAATCATCTCAAATGAGAGTTATTAGAATTGATGTAAATCAGTTAAAGTGTTTTCACACACTATTACCGATATAGGACTTGATATGTAACATCCTCTCAATGAGAGTAAGAATCCTAGAAACAAATTTTGTGTCAATTTAGACATGAACTAGAACTGATGTAAATCATCCTGATAGTGGCAACAACTCTCTCACCCCCAAGAGGTACCTGAAAAGGTACAACAACACTCATGAACCTCAATGGCAGGTTAACAGAAAGTTGAAGAAGGGTTCTGGCGATGACAACCTGGAGCAGCTAGAGAAAAATACTCAAAGCCTGAAGAGGTAGAGTAAAGAATACTTGTATGCTATTAATTGAAATAGTGGATTAAGTCTTCGACTGTACTAAAGCAAAATCTCTCTGTAAGGGGAGGACTAGATGTAGCAATAGTCTTTTTACTTCTATATTTGTATTTCGCATAGATTCCTTTGAAGATTATCCATCAAAGATAGATGGTGAATTGGTAGTCGCCATAGATCTCGAGACAATGTTCCATGTGGATCGGCCTCAAGATAGTGTATGAGAACGGTGAACAATGGTAGGAGTTGGATGCAACACATGACATAGAGACTTAAAAGGTATTGGTGATGTATATCCACTGGGATTGGGCTTAGGGAATGATAGGTTGACAAGAGTAGTGAAGATCTTTCAACATCTACTTTCTCATATGATTTGGTATACTCATCGGTTTACTCTTCAGATTCCATTATGCCCAGCAAATGGTCATGGTTGTGGATGACAATGGTATACGTGAGGATAAGGACATGGTGGGCTTTTCGGGAGAATATGAAAGTTTGAGGAGGACAGGATATCCTCAAAAGGTTTAAGTGTGATCGATCCTCTCAATTGAGCTCTTAGCACTAGTCGTTGATGTTGTACATGATGACACATGATGCTTGTATAGTACTTTTGGTTCTTTTGTTACACTTTTTGGTTAGCCAGTATGTAAGGTCATTAGGTATGAAGTTTTGGTGTCACATGAAATTCATATGAACTATATGTTGCTTTATCTTATTATGATGAGGTATGTTTTCTACTTTTATGTAGAAGTGGAGCTTTCATAAAGCACAAGACATGATAACATGTATATTATGTGTGCCTATCTACGATATGTGTTTTAGGTTTCAAATTATCAACTTTTCTGCAACGATCAATAGGTTGGTTTCATGTGTTTCATCGATGGGACGTTGGGTTGTCTCAAGAATTATCTTACTCGTGATTTAGAGCTAGGAGCATTAGTGTTTACACTTAAATTATGAAGATATTATCTCTATGGAGCAAGATTTGAAGTGTCCAATGATCATAAGAACATACAATATATATTCAATCAGAAAAGGTTGAACATGATATAATGTAGATGGATGGAACTTCTTAAGGATTATGACTTTGCTCTAAGTTATCATCTAGAAAAAGCAAATGTGGTGGTCAATGCCTTGAGTAGAAAATCCTTAACATAGGAAAATATGATAATTCAGTGGTCAAACATGTTTGGGGAATTCAAATATATGGGTTTGGATTTTGAGTTGACATCATCGAGTACCGCTAAGCACTATTAAGGAACCAAGTACTCTAAGCCTCTTCAGGCTAAGTATTGTTTGAAGCCTCTCCAGACCAATCCACTCTCAACAATTCTGGCTTAGTACCGTCAAGCACTATTGAGAGTATCGACTGTTTATCTATCTCTCCAAGTCCCTTTATATCAATTAAAGGGTTTTGCCAATATCAGGCCAATTACAGCAATTTGAGTTTGTATCTGATTTGATAAAAAACCATATTCAAAGATTTTAACTCTCGTTGAGAGAATCTTACAATTTTTAATGCTATATCAATTCAAGTATCACATTTCATTAGAATTAGACATAGTTGTAGTAGTTTCTTCAAAGTCATTATGATATTTGTTTAGAAGACACTATTTTCATTTTTCTTTAGAGGATCTAGCTAACACCAGAACAATGACTTGTATTCCTTTTGCTTTTAATGCTTTGACTCAGAATGTATATCACAATACTTCTTATTGCTATATTGTGGTTTGCTCGATTAGTAAACATCTTGCTTGACATACTTATACATACTTATCAAAGGAATATGATCATTTTTCTTGACATACTTATCAAAGGCAGACAATCATCTTGCTTGTATTAACGAATTTACTAGAGGCACGTTTGAGGGCACGTTTAGTAGAGTCATACATAGTTGTAGTAGTTTCTTCAAAGTCACTATGATCTTTGTTTAGAAGATTCTATTTTCTTTTTTTTTTAGAGGATCTAGCTTACACCAAAACAATGACTTGTATTCCTTTTGCTTTTAATCCTTTGACTCATAATGTATATCACAATACTTCTTATTGCTATATTATGACTTGCTCTATTAGTAAACATAGTTACTTGTTTATTATGTGATAATATTCTTTGTGTTTAGAAACACTCAGATTATTATCTCTAACTTACTTGTAATTTATGCTACCTTAAAATAGATAGTCATTAATATAAATATGTGTCTTCTAACTTAGTCTACACACTTAGCAAATACAGCTAAGGGATAATTGTTCTTTATTTGTTTCTTTTTTTATCATCAAAACATCAACCAGAGAATTGTAGCTAAAACCACTTATGCACTAATAGATTAAATTATGTATTATGTGTTTAGACCATCTCTCATGATGTGTTGCTTTTATTTAAATTATGAAAATTTGATGATATGGATGTTTTATATATGTTATAATTATTATGTATGATGATGATGAATGATGTTTAAAATGACTCTATTTTAATGAAATTGTATTTTGTTTTATTTTATGATGCAATGATCGATTAATGTTGGTGGTTAATCGATTAGTATGTAAAAAAGAGATAAACTATTTAAGATTAATATGATAGTGACCTAGGAACAATCAATTACTTTAAGTTAAGAGTGAATAATCAATTAATTAGACCTTGGTAATCGATTAGGATAATGTTATGAACTGAAAAACGCCTAAGTTAAGTAATAATCGACTAATGGATCTCATTTGATCAATTAGAATGGTATTAAGGACTTAAAACTTGTAGCAGTGAGGAATAATATATTAGTAGGTCTTGGTTAATTGATTAGGTAAAGAATCATAATCATAAAATGGTTAAGTTACAAAATAATCAATTGAAGGCTTGGAGTTAATCGGTTAGGCGGAGAATCAAAAATAAAAAATAACTTAGTTATAAGTTAATGAAGTAAAGGATTAGGGTTAATCGATTAGGTTAAGTAATAATGATAAAAATCAGAACCCATAAACTAGTAATAAGAAGTTACATATTAAAGGATAGACTAATAACGTGGGATTAAGTTAGTAAGTTAAATATCGTAGATATTATGTGATCTATTGATGATGAATATTAATATGTCGTAGTACAGTTAGTCAAAAATATGGATTGAGTGTTGTTGGACAGTGATTGTTGATGAAGGAATATTATGTGTTGCATAATATATGTTACATTCATATAGTATGACATGTTGGGGGTTGTATCATGATAGAATCAAAGCTCGAAAGTTGAGGAGGCCTCGAAGGAGTTATCACTATAAGGGTCTTACATAAAGGAGGGGCACCATTGGGGCATTATGTTGAATAATGAATCGCCTTGACTAAACACTATTGTTAGTTGGGTACTAGGTGGCTTCTCTATCCGTATCTACCCGGAGTTAGAAGGATCTAGAGTGAAGTAGTTGATGATTAGGATTCTTGCCGTATTGTCATTCATTGTTGATATTATTTATTGTATATGTTGAAATGCTAATTGTGCATTTAATACACTTTACTTTGTTTGATTATGTCTTGAGAATGATGATTCCCCTTCATTTGTTTCTTTTGTGGTTGCATACACACTACGTAGTAATTGATATCAAGAGATGAAGCAATCATTAACGAGGAAGAGACAGTTATTGGTATTCTGCAAATGTAGTAGGTATCGGTTTCTTTTCTGTCGACCAATAATTTTGGATTGTATAGAGTCATCTATGATTAGTGTGACAATTTTGGGGTTGCACTCTTTTAATTTTGTTATTTCCTCATGTTTTCGAATTGTTCTTTTTCTATGCTTGAGATGTTTTAATCACAAATTATACTTTTGTATTTTTATTATATGTATGTTTTAAAACATTTTGGAGATATAGAGTGCCACACACAACACTATCAAGACCAACATTTGCTCTCTTATTCTATGTGAAAAGTTAGAAACAATATTTTTGATTCGCTAGATGTATGTTCGACATTATTATTCTCATTGAAATAATCCTATATCGAAGACTTAAATAAATTTTTTATTCCTCTAATTTTTCATATGTACGATTTTGGTCCTGAAGTTTTTTTTAACAATTTTAGTTCCCTTTTACCCCTTTTTTTATTTCTTAGTACCTCGACGTTTAACTCCACATAATATTTATCTCAACATTTAAATGATTTTATTTTATTTAAAAAACTAAAAGAAACTCATCTATCTCCCTCTCCCTCTCTCACGCAGCCACACTTCTTCATGTGTTGCTCTCGTGATCATCCTTTCAAATTTCATCATCTTCATCAACAAAATCCATCCAATGATACAATCCAAGAAATCAATAATAATTTGAAAAACAATGACAAACAATGACATCCCTTGCTCTTCTATGGCCCTGCATATTCCACCACACACACACAAGAAGCCTTCAACCTTAACCCTTAAATCCAAACCAACCTCAATTTCATTTTCACCTTTAACACCACTAATTGAACTCACCCTAAAACGTTGTCGTTAACACTACTAGAAATCAGCATTTTTCCTGCTAAATGAATTCCGCAGGTAATACATGAAGATTTCTGAGAATTCTTATGCCGGAAAATTCTGCAAGAAATGCCGCAGCAAAGTTTATTTTACTTAGATCCTTAGAAAATTTCGTAGGTAAATTTCCTGCGGAATTTCATGCCTATTTCTATTTTTTAATTTTTATATATATAAAAAAAGTAAGACAGGTTCTAAGGTATTATAAAAAAAAATTATGTGTATCCGTACTATCAATATTTTGATAAATCATTTTTCTTTAATTTGTCCACGTGAGCATTACCATAGTATATTGATTAAATTAAATGAGTTCAATTTTTCTCTTCTTCTCTCTCATAGCAATTCGATTTCCCGTAATGATTCTATTTAGCTCTTCTTCTTTCGATTCGATTTTTTTCGTCATCCAATTTTGTTCAATTTTGTTCAATTTCGTTCAATTTCTAATGTGTTGATGCCGTTTTGTTTAGGCTGAAGATGGTAAACCTGATTATATAGCAAGGTTTGATTTTGTTCTTTGCGTTTTGTATTTTTAGTAGATTGTTTTGGGTATTTTTAAATTTGGAGATTTGAAATGTTTATGCAGGTTATTAAGGATCATGGTAATCTGGTTGATAAGAAGAGGGTGTTTATATCTGATTCTAAAGATGAAAACCCTCTTGATTGTATTGTTTCCAAAGTTAAAATTGTGCAAATTGCTCCAAATGTAGGTGTTTTGTTTATTTGCTGTTGCTTAGTTTGCTTAATTTATGATTGTTTTTTCCTTAATTAAAAGGTTGGATGTATTTATAATTTTGTAACTACATGTGGGTACAAAGAAGAAAATTCATTCTTGTGATCTATATTATGATATGAAGTACAATGTGTCTTATTTAACCTTTTCAAAAATTGTAAAAGGTACGAATTTCATTATTTATATATGATGATTTGTGCAAAGTTTATGCATGCCACATTGCTGAGTTTTTCAAGTTGATTGTAGTTTGCTCTGATTGTTACAGAACCAGCCAGAATTAGAAAGTGATTCAACATTTACAATTTCAAGTGAATCTGGTTCTAATGGTTGCGTTGCTGATAGTAATGTGGCCAATGGAGGGAAGTGTCAACATAAAAGTTCTGATAAGTCAGAGTGGACATTATTAGATTTGTATTTTGGGTGTGGAGCCATGTCCACTGGCCTTCGCTTTGTGGCTTCCATATCTGGCATGAAACTTGTCACAGTAGGTATTTAGCATTAAGAATAATCTTTTTCACAAGCAATGTGTTCATTTTAACTTATTTTTAAAGCAATTTATTTTGACTGATTTTAGAATGTTGTTTTTGTCTTCAAAGAGGTGGGATGTTGACATAAACTCACATGCATGTAAAAGTTTAAAGTTAAACCACCCAGAAACACAGGTATGGTTTTGTTGGCATCCTGTAGTTAATACGAGTCATTGTATCTTTATTATTTTACTCTTAATCTTATTAATATTAATATTCATGTATTTTATCAAAATCTAAAATTCAGGTGAGGAATGAGCCTGGAGAAGACTTTTTAAGTCTACTAAAAGCTTGGATTAAGCTATGTGAAGAGTTTTCATTGATAGCATCTAAAAGGTCAGATTCTGATCTAGATGTGGACGAAGAAGCCGATGATGAAGCCAGTGATGTGAAAAATGAAGCTATAGATAATCCATCCGACTCTGAGGAATTTGAGGTGGAAAAGTTACTTGTTGTTTGTTACAGTGATCCCAATGAAGTAAAAAAACTATGATTATATTTTAAAGTATATTGGCTTCGAACTTGCACAATAACTTGATTGGTTTACATTAGGAATGGCTACTATATCTTTGATCCTAGCTTATTATTACTTAAAATATGCATAGCTACTTCCAGCGCTAGATTTATATCTAAGAACATGGTTACCTTTTTAATTTTATTGTGTAATGAAACTTTTTCAGTCAGTATTGATTATTTTGATGTCATCATTCAGGTGCATTGGAGGGGTTATGATTCCAGCGAGGATACATGGGAGTGAATAGATGGCTTGAGGTAAACTCCAGTTATCAAATTACTGAGTATTGTTCTCCTTAACTTTGCTTTACTACATTTTTGTCATAATGCATGTGAATTAACATCAATTAACCAATAGATAAGAAATTGTTCTAGCTCTCTGTTGTTGGAAAAATAATCTGCATCTGTTACACTTTATCAGCCCCATATCAGGCGGGGACCAATTCGTCATCCCAAAATCAGAACTTGCAAGTTACTGCTCCTAAACTATGCGCTTCTGCACTGCTGCATTTTTCCAATCTGCATTATAGTATGTGCCTCTTCAATCTCATCATCCCATAGCTTCTTGTTTTTTGCATTCAATATAGCCCATGTATGTCATTGCAAATTTCTCAACTATAGCTACATTGCCACTGAAAATGATTTTTGACTTTTGCATATTAATGGATTGTCTCGAGGCTTTTTCGTAACTATTTAGGACCTGCTTCAATGCTTGAAACTCACTTGATGTGGCTCTCACACTCAAAAAGCTATCATCACAAGTAATAAATGAGATATTATTGGTGCATGCATACATACCTTAATGCCATGTATACGACCACCTCTCTCCTTTTCTTGGAGTAACGTGGTTAACCGTTCCACATAAAGGATATCCAGATAAGAGGAAAAAGGGTTCCCTTGTCTCAACCCCCTTCTCCATACCACAAGTCCTACCTCGTTGTGATTCATAGTAACATAGAATTGAATAGTGGACACATACATATAGATCCAATCCACCCATTTATTATTAAAATTGAGTTTCAACATGACAACATATAAATAACTCCAACTAACTCGATCATACGATTTACTCACTTCCAACTTCAATGCTACCTCTCCTATCTTCCCACTTCTTTACATTTCATACAGTGAGTAAACAATTATTCATAGATTCAACTATTCATTTCTTATACAATTATACATTCAACCATTCTGTATACAAAAAACTTTGTTAAAATAATTATCATAAGTGGTGATAGATTAGTTTTATAATTCAAAAGAACTGAGTTTTTAAAAGGGAATGGTTTTAGACCCTAGTATGGTTTGTATAGTACGTTTCAAAAAAAAAAAGAATATGGTTTGTATGATTTTAGACTTAATATAGTTTGTATAATTTTAGACTGCGCAGATAGTGGTCTAGTAATTATTGGCTATGCTCTCTCAAACTCCAAAATTTCGATGTTTTTCCAGATTTTAGAGTTCAAAAGTAAAAAATGTCAATTTGCTAGTGAAAAATGAGATTGATATTGGAGCAATTTGATAATATCTTTTTTACATATTTTGAATAAATATTGGAGCAACCACATTGATAATCTAGTATGTTTTCTTTATGAGTGTTTGTTACTATTATGTTTGTTAGCCCTATGTAGAACTTAATTGATGTTAGCAGATACTAGAAGTTAATTGATGTTAGCATATACAAGATACTAGGAATGTCTTTAGTTTTTGTGAAGTTTTAATCATTGGAGTTTGGCTTTTCCGTCTCTTCTTAGTTTTTACTTGTTGAAACTATTAGCTTGGTTGAACGTGTTTGATGCCATGCAACTGGATACCCTGCTTTAAAATATCTTTCGCTGGTTGAGCAAATGTGCAATGCTGGACTTATATAAGGGGGTTTTCTAGAAAATGTATTGTGTGCAGGTATTGACTTTGCTATAAATTTGTATTATAACCGTTCTTAATGCTCAGCTATGCGATAGCTAGAGATCAATTTTGATAGCTTATGATACTAAAGCACAGTTTATGCAGCAACATTGATTCGTTAGAATTTTTCCCAAAATTTCATGCTCGAAAAGCATAGGTCCATATAATTAGGATCATAAATCTTGACACTAAATTCTTAAAGTAAGTCACATCGTAGCTTACAAGGTTTGTGTCTTTCGTTCTCCTCCCTCCCTATACTCGATTTTTAATGTGTCACAAATGCTGATTTTGTATCTTGTGCAACCTGAGATAACATGATTTTGATGCAGGGTGGCCTTGCATTGCATGTTGATATGGGACGCCGAATGATGGGAATGACGTGAAATGCTAGCATATTTCCTCTAATAACCAAGAACCTATTGCAAATTTTGGTGAATTTATTGCTGAAGTTCAATCTTATGCTTTTGAGCTCCTCTGCAGCTATGGTGGGATGGCGAAATGCATAGTGTCTCTTTAGGAACCTGTAGAGAGGTTAAGGAAGCCAAGTCCTCCCAAGTATTGTGTTAGGCCTCTTATAAATAAATATTATAAGAGGAGGGTCAAGAGTTAGAATTTTAAGTGGGAACTGAATTTATATTGCAGTTATTTTTTATTCATGCAGTTATTGTGTCAATTTAAGTTGTAAATCAGGCAGTAACTGTTGCTCTAGAGCAGATATGAAGCAAATAAAAGTAGGAAATTAGAAAAAGGAAGGCAGGAAATTTCTGAGTGGTTATTGGGAAGGGAGAGGTCAAGCTCTCAAATTCTTTGAGTGGATATTCTTGTAACCGTTTATCAATTCTGCCCAAATAGAATTGTAAACTCGCATTTTGTTTAAATTCAATAAAGAATTTAGTTCCTCCATTTCAATTATGTACTAACCAGTTCCAACACTGGTATCAGAGCAACAAAAATCCAGGAGAAATTCATGGTATTTACGCGCAATATGGAAGCACGCAGTATGGCAGCACGAATGGAAGTTCTGGAACGCGGGTTTGAAGGGTTGCTGGCTTTGCGTGAAACGTGGGAAAAACATATGGAACAAGAAAGGGTGGAGCGGTTGGAAACTAGGCGCCAATTGAATGACTTGGCTGATGCGGACAGGCTAATTCACGCGAGGCAGGAAGATGATTCCAGCGATGGGAGTCGTGATGTGTTGTATGGAGAGAGGCCAGAAAATTCTCTAGACTTGCGAAACAGGGTCGAAAGGTGGAGGAAATTAGAAATACCCGTCTTTGATGGTGAAGATGCGTATGGATAGACGACTAGGGTGGAGAGATACTTTGATCTGAAAGGAATGTCTAGGGCAAAGAAGTTGCAAGCGGTAATGGTGGCTATAGAGGGAAAGGCTTTGACATGGTACCAATGGTGGGAATTTTCTGCTCAACATCCTACTTGGGACGATTTTCGTGCCGCTGTGATTAAGCGTTTCCAACCATCTATGGTTGAAAGCCCTTTTGAATTGTTACTAAGTCTCAAACAAACAGGGTCAGTAAACCAATGAGAACTAACAATAATACTAGAACGGTGACATGGGAACTCAGGGTAAAGCAACAAACACAAACTACAATGTTAGGTGTTGGAAGTTCTTCAGAGGAAGGAAGTGTTGCAAAGCTTCCTGGAACTTTCAGAGGCAGAGGATTCAAAAGGTTAACCGAGGCTAAAATGTAAGATAAATCACGGAAAGGATTATGTTTTCGTTGTGATGAGAGGTTTAGGACAGGCCATGTGTGTGTTAACAAGCAGTTGCACGTGCTGGTTTTGGGTAAGGAAGATGAGAAATGTGAATTGCAGGAACCGAATCTAGTGGAAGTGGAGGGAGAGTTGAAAGACCTCAAATTGTCTATGTGTAGCGTTGCTGGTCTCACTTCGAAGAAAACCATTAAGTTATGGGCAATGATTGGCGAGGAACATGTTATGGTCCTTGTAGATTGTGGAGCTTCACATAATTTCATTTCAACCACTTTTGTGAAGTAACATAATTTGCAAATGTTTACAACCTCCATATACACGGCGGAAGTAGGAGATGGGAGAAAACTTGATTGTGAAGGAGTGTGTCCTCAATTAGAATTGGTGATGTAAGGACTCAAAGTGCAACAAGATTTCTATGTCTGTGATCATGGAGGAGTGGATGTAGTGTTGGGGATGGAATGGTTGGCTGGCCTGGGAGAAATTAGAGCCAATTTCCGTGAGTTGACACCTAGAATTCCTATTGGAAATGGTTATCACTCTTTGAAAGGGGACCCCGATTTAACTAGAGCTGTAGCATCTCTAAAGTCCCTTTTGAAAGCGTTAAATGATCAAGGCCAAGGATTCTTAGTGGAATATCATCAACTACAAGCCGAAACTACAGTTACAGATAAAAATCCAGAATGGACAACAACTATTTTAGAAGAATATGGTGATGTTTTTCAAGAACCTCAAGGGATACCCCCTACTAGAAGGAAAGACCATGCTATTAAAAGAATGAAATAGAAAGATTAGTAGATGATATGTTGAATTCTGGTATAATTAGACCAAGTGTAGATTACCCTCACTAGCCCAATCATTTTTGTGGAAAAAAATGGCGAGTGGCGCTTTTGTGTAGATTACAGGGATTTGAATAAGATAACCATACCAAATAAGTTCCCTATTCTTATTATTGACGAGCTGCTTGATGAATTAGGAGGCGCAGTGATCTTTTCAAAATTGGACCTGAAATCGGGATATCATCAAATTAGGATGCGGGAAGCAGATATTCCAAAAACAGCTTTTAGAACTCATGAAGGGAATTATGAGTTTATTGTCATGCCTTTTGGACTTACGAATGCCCCTTCAACTTTTCAATCCCTTATGAATGAAGTGTTAAGGTCGTACTTGAGAAAGTTTGTGTTGGTTTTCTTCGATGACATCTTGGTTTACAGTACAGATGAACAAGAGCACCAAAGACATTTAAGGGTTGTCCTAGCTTTGTTGAAAGAGAATTAATTATTTGCCAACAAGAAAAAATGCACTTTTGGGCAGACTCAATTAGAGTATTTGGGTCATATCATCTCAGCAGGTGGAGTTGCAGCAGATCTAAAGAAGATTGAAGCTATGTTAGATTGGCCAACACCCAAGGACATCAAGGCCTTAGGAGGATTTTTGGGGCTGACAGGGTATTATTGAATATTTGTTAGAGATTATGGCAAGATAGCTAGGCCTTTGACCCAACTTTTGAAGAAAGACAACTTCCAATGGAATAGTGATATCCAAGCTGCCTTGGAACAACTCAAGAGATTGGTGGCGGAATTACCAACACTCACTGTTCCAGATTTATCTAAAACCTTTATCATAGAAACTGATGCATCTAACAAGGGCTTGGGTGCAGTTTTATTGCAGGAGGGGAGACCAGTGGCTTTTCTTAGCCAAACATTATCAGACAGAGCACAATCTAAGTCAGTTTATGAAAGAGAGCTGATGGCTATTGTGATGGTTGTTCAAAAGTGGCGACATTACCTGCTAGGAAGGCATTTCGTCATCATCACTGATCAAAAAAGACTAAAATTTCTAACAGAACAACGAGTAACGGGTGAAGAATATTTCAGGTGGACTTCAAAACTCTTGGGACTAGACTTTGAAATCCATTATAGGCTTGGAAAAGAAAATGGTGTGGCTGATGCACTTTCTAGAAAGATGATATTTGCAGCTTTGTCTTCAGTTCACTTTGAAGAGGTGGAAGATTGGGATTCAGAAACTTATCGAGATCCTATGTTACAAAACTTGATACATGGCCTAATCCAAGATCATAATGCTCATCCAGGCTATACATTTCAAAATAAAAAATTGCTCTATAAAGGGAGATTAGTGCTACCAAAAGGATCTTCAAGGATTCCCATTTTGCTACAAGAATTTCACAACTCAACAGTGGGGGGACACTCTGGCTTTTTCAGAACCTCTAAAAGAATTTCTGAGGTTGTGTATTGGGAGGGCATGAGAAAAGATATCCAGCAACATGTGGCCAATTGTGAGGTGTGTCATCTGAACAAGTATTAAGCTTTGTCTCCTGGAGGCCTTCTTCAACCACTACCTATACCCAATCAGGTTTGGGCTAATATATCTATGGATTTCATTGAAGGATTACCAAAGGTTCAAGGTAAAAATGTCATTCTCGTAGTCGTGGATAGATTGACTAAATATGCTCATTTTCTAGCACTTAACCATCATTTCACTGCAAAAGATGTTGCTGAAATTTTCCTTCAAGAGGTAGTAAAGTTACATGGCTTCCCCTCTACTATTGTGCCTGACAAAGATAAGATTTTCCTGAGCCATTTTTGGTCGGAGTTGTTCAAAATGGCGGGTACGAGATTCAAATTTAGCTCTGCTTACCATCCTCAAACAGATGGACAAACCGAAATAGTCAATAGGTGTTTGGAAACATACTTGAGATGTCTCACAAGCACTAAGCCCAAACAATGGCCAAAGTGGCTTAGTTGGACAGAATTTTGGTTTAATACCAATTATCACAGCTCTCTAAAATTAACCCCCCCTTTAAGGCACTATATGGCCGAGACCCACCTCATCTCCTAAAAGGGACTACTATTCCTTCGGTTGTTGAAGAAGTTAACATCATGACACAAGATAGGGACCAAATGTTGCATGATCTAAAAAGCAATTTGGTCACAACTCAGAATCAGATGAAAAAGTACGTTGATCAGTCTAGGCGTCCTATTTCACTAGGGGTTGGAGATTGGGTTTATTTGAAATTACAGCCCTACAAATTGCAGTCCTTGGCTAAGAAGAGAAATGAGAAATTAAGTCCTCGTTTTTATGGACCATATCATATTTCAAAGCAGATTGGAGCAGTTGCATTTGAGTTAGCTCTTCCACCAGAGAGTAAGATACATCCAGTGTTTCATGTGTCCCTACTTAAGAAGGCCATCTCTTCTTCAGTTACTCCTCAACCTTTGCCACCTATGCTTTCAGAGGAACTAGAATTGCAAGTTACTCCATCTGCTGTACAAGATGTCCGCAATGCTCCCAGTGGCATAGCAGAAGTGTTGATTCAGTGGAAGGACCTACAAGATTTTGAAGCAACATGGGAACCTGTTGAGACCATTATGGAGCAATTCCCTTCTTTTCACCTTGAGGACAAGGTGACTCTTTTGGAAGGGAGTATTGTTAGGCCTCTTATAACTAAATATTATAAGAGGAGGGTCAATAGTTAGAATTTTCAGTGGGAACTGAATTTATATTGCAGTTATTTTTTATTTAGGCAGTTATTGTGTCAATTTAAGTTGTAAATCAGGCAGTAACTCCTGCTCTACAGCAGTTATGGAACAAATAAAAGTAGGAAATTAGAAAAAGGAAGGCAGAAAATTTCTGAGTGGTTATGTGGAAGGGAGAGGCCAAGCTCTCAAATTCTTGGAGTGGATATTCTTGTAACCGTTTATCAATTATGCCCAAACAGAATTGTAAACTTGCATTCTGTTTAAATTCAATAAAGAATTCAGTTCCTCCATTTAAATTATGTACTAACTAGTTCCAACATATTGATGCCACCACAGCGTCCACTTATAATGAAAGCGTCCAAGCAGAAATTTTGTAAAAGAAAGTAGTTCAAATTCTTAATTATATGAATTTTGAATAGCAAAGGAAAACCATTTAGCCAGAATTAGAATCAATAATGTTTCGATAACATTTGATAAAATGGTACTGATGAAGATAGTGGAGATGATGACATTAGTATGATCATATTGAGTAGTATTTATTTTTGTATTGGTAATTTGGTTGCATCATGTACTTGATTATGCTTACTTTTTGTTTGGATCATGCTTTAATTAATACTTAGTTATGATTTGTGAACATGATATAAATTTTGTTTAGGAGTATTGCAATTAAAAACTAATATTAAATACTTAAAAAATGTACTTGTAATAATGTTTTCATATATTTTAGTTGAAGTTTTTATATAAATTAAAACGCAGAAAAACAAGCGCATGTTGTATATTTATCTTTCCAAATTTCTTGGATTTTTCTTCAAAACAGGTTTTGATGCTTTACCTCGGAATTTCCTACAACATTAGTGAAATTTCATGTGGAATCATTCAGAGGAAAAGTATTTCTGCATAAAAAATCGTAAGAAACTGTAAGTAGCTGTGGATTTTATTTATCTTTCCTGCAGAAATATTTGGAGGTAAGTTATCCTGCGAAAATTTAACTCAAATTCAAAAGAAAATCCGCAGATAAAACGCCTTTCTAGTAAATATCCACTTTATTGTTTTTCAAATCTCTTCAATACAATCACAACATTCTCACTCAATACCCATAAAATCCAAAAACTCAATAATAAACCATTATTATTTATAATTAAATGATAATAATCTATTCTCATGTCACACCAAAATTAAATCCACCAAGAAATTCATAATTCATTAATCCTTTGCTTCATATAACATAAAAGACTACTTGCATATTATAGTGCGTACAAGCATAACAACTGAAATGAGGAATTATACATCTATACAAAGATAGTAGTTGGCTTTTTATCGAAGAGATGAGTGTTAAAGTCCTTCATAGTGAATTCTTTTTATTTTTACACTGACATACTTAAACACAAAGAAACGTGAAAGAGATTTCAAATTATTATTGATCTTGGGGATTTTATGAGTTTTGTTGATGAAGATTGTGAAATTTGAAAGGATGATCATGAGAGCACACATAAAGAAGCGTGGTTGAGTGTGAGAAGGAGATAGCTAAGTTTCTTTGATTTTTATTTTAAATAAAAATAAAGTTATTAAAATGTTGAGATAGATATTATTTAGAGTCAAAATTGCCAACTCAGCAAAATTCAGTCAAAATTTGAATATCAGACTAAGATATCAAAAGAAGGGTACAAGTAGGGGATTAAGACTGTTCAAAAAAAAACTTGAGGAAACTACGTCGCATAATTGAAAAATTAGAGGACCAAAATCGCACAATTTTAAAATTAGAATGTAGTTTGGACAAGTATGTTAATCCTTTAAAATCATATTTAATTAATAAAATAGTTTATTATAAAATTTAGAGTGTTACAATTATTCCCTTATAAAAGAAATTTTGTCATCGAAATTTATAGTGAACGATGAGCGAACTAATATCTAATTTATCACCTTCAAAATTTAAACTTATTTTCTAAGGACAATATCAAAGACATTCATAACTCATTTAAGTACAATATGTCTTAATCAATTTGCCTATCATGATAAGCTAACATGACACAATAAATCAATTAAATACATTTAACGGTTCAATTATGAAAGATATACCATAGTTACTCACTAAGATTTAAAAATAAAACAAAAGCATATAGATTCAGTTAGTAGCAACATACTAACATTATGTTGAATGAATCGAAATATTGTCAAGTTCAGTTAACTTTTCAAACAATCTCTTACTAGTTTTACTCTTAAAATAATTACTCAGCAAGTTTCATTTAAATCATACAAATAGAGCAATTTTTAAACTAGTTTATACCTTTAAGAGTTTCAACAAAAACACACACAACAACTCAATGACAAGCCATTACTTAAAACTTTTGGAACAAGTGTGTAAGAGGACATATATTTTCACATAGTTTCAAAACACACTCAAAATGTAAATTAATTTCAAAATTTTATACACAAAATTCATTTATATAACTCCTACAATAGCTCTAGGTCCTTAACACAATGCACTTATATATTTTAAGCAAGTTACTTAGAAGGTTAAACATACTTAATTAAATGTTTAGTTTAAGTACACACCTCCACATTAATTGACATCACATAAAATAATTCTCTGCATTCAACATACACATGACTTATAATCACTCAATTTAATACAACATATTACATAAAAAATTATACGAGGAATTAAAAAGTCAATGATAGATATACTATTTTGCAACCACATACACTTAAATAATTTAATTACTCAAAATGTATAAGAGATGAACACATTTTTCAACTATTTCAAAATTAAAATTAACAAGTATTTATAACAATAATAACGACGGATTATTGTCACCTCTTTTATCGACGGTGAGTTGTCGGAGTGACGAGTCCCTCAAACTTGTGGAGGCAATTACTTACGGTAACTATATTTATAGTCATTCAAATTCAAATATTTTTAACACAGATTGAGAGTGCGAAGGTGGCGTCACAACTCTTACTCTTTAATTTAAGTTAAAAACTCTCTTTGCTACTCATCCATGATAATTAATTTGTAAATTACAAGTAGTAACAACACCAAAAGAAATAACACTTACATCGATATATAATCAATAATCAGAATGAAGAAATATAGAATTATATCACTTTTAATCCCAACTATTTTAAATCCTATACACTAATTCCCAACACTTAGAACACCTGAAATACACATTCACATAACTAATTCAACAATTGACACCGTGATTCTACGATTATTTGACAAATCAAACACTAATTCTAAATATGTAACATATTCTCACAGCAGTCGAACTACTCTAAATTTATGACAATAATGTTATTATTTTTTTATACTTTATCACTTCACACAAATTGAGACTAAAATTTTTCAAGTATTAGATAAGACAAATAACTATTTACTAGAAGGTAGTTTAACACATTAATAAACCAAAATGAATCTAGTGCATGAACCATTTTCAATTAAAAAACTAGCAAAAAATAGTGTTGTTTCTATTTTATTTGTGATTTTTCAGACTTTAAATAAAACAATCTCATTTTACGTATTAGATATAAATATTTGATCAATTCTTTTAATATTAATCATTAACAAATATTTATCTCGTGTTTTTTTATGTAACAGTGAAAATATTTGTCCCGTGTAACACCCCAAATATTGTATAATCCGTTTATTATTATCTTACTAATAATTTTATCATTTATATTTTTATTGTTGTAATTCATATATTTATATTAATCCCTTAGATCTTATTTAATCATAAATGATTGTTAGTTATCCAAATGAAGTTTAGTTTAGGAAGTTCTTACTAGTGTGTTTGTTATAGTTGGGGAATGAATTAGAAATAAACCCAATAGAAATCTCAAGTCCAACTTCTAGTACATTTTGTAGCCAAACATAACTTGTCATTAGTAAGGATTTGGAGGGGCGTGATTGACAATTCCTATCACACTTCCCCTTACTTAAAACCCAATTGTTAGAATGAAAGAAGAAAAAAGAGTGAATGAAAGAAATAAAGAGGGAGGGCAGAATGTAAAAGAAGAGGGAAAATGAAGAAGAAAGAAGAAAAAGAAGTGAGAAAACACCACCACTCTCCATTGTATGTTCTACCTCCAAGCTTACCCACACCATTCATTTACAATATATTCTTCTTACAACAATATTGAATACAAATGAGGAGAGGAAGATAGAAAGAAAGATGATTAGGTTTCAATCTTGAAGAAACAAAATAAAGATTGAAGATGGAAGCCAAGTGAGGTTTATTATCAATGAATGAGATTAAAGTTCAACCTTAGGAAAAGACACAACTCTCCCACATCTACAAGTTAAGGTAACATAGAAAACCCTCTAGAAACCTCTCTTAGGTTTGCTTAGATATCATGATTTTCATGTTTGAGTATTGTGATAATTCTATTTGAATTAGTATCATTTATTATTAATAATGCATGTTAGGTGTTTGTATTAATTACTATGAAGAGTTGTTGTTTTACTATGATTGTTGAGTGTTGTGGTTGGATTGGTGATGAGATGATAATTGTTTAGTATTGGTAATTAATTGGGTTATGCTTAATTTTGAATGTATTTTACTTAGTTGAACATATGAACTTGATAATATAAAGTTTGAAATGAAAATAGTATAATGTTGTCTCTGAATCCGTATAGGTATTTTGTTCATAACTTTCTCCTTAGATAGTATAATGTTGTCTTCGATATGTTGTTCATAACTTTCTCCATAGATAGTGTTTTGAGCTTGTTTTTATCTCATTAGAAACTAGACTTAATTACCTTCGAAATAGGCACTAGTTTCACTAATTTTCATTGAAAATTGATAGAGGAACTTGAGTTACAAGTTGGAAAAAAAAATATGTTGTTCCGTTTTTGCACCTGTATACCTTATTTTATTAAACTGTATTAATTGAATGCCTATTATGTAGGATAAAAATTATCTTTATAAATTAGACATCATAAGCTTTCCAAAATTATTCAAATTGGACATCGTTTAACATTTTAATTAAATTGTCAAAATTATAGTGTTTTCTGCAAAAAAGGATTATGACGTAGTTGGGTTAAAATGGGTACAACAGAAGCAATAGTAATCGGTTTTGAGTGAAACCAGTTGGGTCTGAAAGAAGAATATAGTAGTTTTATCATGTTAAGATTTACAGTTTTTATAAATTTCAAAATGGCTCAGTAGTATTGTAAACACAACTGCTCTGCCATAAGATTATTATGTAATGGTGTTAGCTTTAGAATACCATAACTTGAGTTATATAGATCAGTTTTGAGTTAAACTAATTGCATTTGAAATAAATATAAAAACTCTTTTCTGGAATTTTGATGCTAATACATGGTGTGTGTGTGTGTGTGTATATATATATATATATACATACATACATACGATCTCTATGTTAAGCGCATGTTCAATTGTGTGAATGGAGATTTCTCATATGTTATGATTAGAAATATATATATATATATATATATATATAGGGTTCATTCTAGCTAGATAAACTCTTCGTCTATATACGACGGGAGCAAGGAGTAAGCGAGAGTAGGTAGGACACCACTTACAGACTTAATTATGTCCAATCTTACTAGAGGTTATTCAAGTATAGGGCATTAGGTAAAACCAATGTAGTCTTTATGACTTACTTGTTATGTAGAGTTTAAGTCATTAGATTACTTATGTCTAGTGGCTTAAATTGTTTGAAAGATTTGAGGCTAGAGGTAAAAGAGGTACCTGAGTATAGCTTACGAAGAAATAGTATTTTATTAAATTGAGGTATAATTTGTCGAGAGGATTTTTCATGCTTAGCACACCGGCATGACTGTGAAACATCTATAATTGGTTTTTGTTAAATCTATGTTACTGAGTTTTATGCTCACTATATTGGAGATGATGTTTTCCAGATAACAGGTAAACATTGAAAGTCTGAGGAGTGTTTGGATTGCTCACCAGTCCTTCAATGTCATGAGTCGGAGCCGGATCACATCTTGAGTCTAGATTAGAGTTATAGTTTAATTAAGTCTCACTTGAAAGTTGTTTTAAAGTTTGTAAATATTTTAGTATTCTAAGTAGTTTCAATAATTTACAAAAGAATTTCTATTTATTTGCAAACACTTAGTTACTTTTAAATTGAAATTTTCAATTTCATTTGTATTGTTTATTTTTTTTAAAGATTCATAATTAAATTTTAGACATTACATCCTGTATTTTTTAATATTTATAAATCACAATTATTTTTCATGTATTTTTTTTTACATCAATTATAAATATTTGTCTCTTGTTTTTTCTTGTATTAGTGAAGTGTTTTTAATGCATAAATTATAAATACTTATCATACATTTTATAATATTTATCAATGACAATATTTATCTCGTGTTGTTTCATTTTTATTAATGATAAATATATGTTTCATTTATTTTTAATATTTATTAGTTAAAAATATATTATGATGAAAATGGCACACAAATCCACCTCATATATGTCACAACACCCCAAACCCACCCACTAAACACCATTCCTGTCACACTAATATTCAAAAGAAACAAAAACACATTATTTTCATCCCTCCTCAATTCAATTAGAACAAAGCCTAACAATAAATGACAGTCCTTTGCAATGCCAATTGAAACACCATGTTCTTTAACCCTGCAGCTGGAAAAAAAACATGGAAATACAAATAAAAATGCAATTATATATCAAAGCTAATTCTCAACCATAATAAAATTATTCAACTTGTTAAAATGACATTAACATTGTTGATTACAGGGGTAGTTTACAAAGGTGCTTGAAATAAATGAAATATAATGTTATGCCAAATATATTCCATATCAGTACATCTTCCCATCACTAACACTAAAAGATTAATTTTTATGTCAAAATAAAAAAGTTCACTCCTCAAAAGATCACTTTGAATAAACTATAAATATCATAAACTAAAATAAAATAAAAGAAGATCAAAGCTGCAACCTTAAAAATGTAAAACTTGGATCATCACTAACTTTATACATATTACCTTTAACCATCATAAATAAGATAAAATAAATAACATTTTAGCATCACAATCCTTAAAAATACAACCTTTAACCATCGAAACAGAAAATGGAATATCGCAAATTCTAAAAATACAACATCATAACTGATAATACTTAGATTTGGGAAAAACACGTGATCATGACACAAAAAAGGGATAGAATAAAAAAAACATAAATTGAAAATGCTTCTAATGTTCATCTCTCATTAAATTAAAAATTAGAGCTTTGTTATTTTCTTTTCCAGTTCATATCTCTAGAGAAAAGAAAGGTAAAAAGAGTGGTGAGAAAAATAAGGCAAGTGGTGAGCAAAAGGAAGTTTAAATTTTGAAATGAGTGGAGGCAAAATTACAAATTTAGACAAAAGGATGAAAATAGGGTGATGTGTGATTATTAAAATAAAAGAAAATGGGAGTAAGCAGAGTATTTTTTAATTATCAAAGGTATGTATGTTTTTAGATAGATAGTAGATATTAAAAAAAAATTATATAACTTCTACACTTAAATTTTTATTAAAATATATCACTAATTATTTAACACCATAAAAGATTTTATTTTTATCTAGAATTCAAAGTTTTTCCTTAAATTATTATTTAAAAAAAAAGTCTATAAGAGCTCTAAAATTTCACCCCCATATTTTACTTGGAAAAAAATGTCTTCCTAAAAATTTAAATAGACTAAATATCATTATTTTCAACCTATATTTTAAAAGAAAAATCATACCATATATATATAACAATTGATAGAAATTTTTTCAACTCATCAAAACTTCTAAAATAGTTCTAATTTATTTATTTCTCAAAACTATTACTACAACAAATCTTTTAGGTTTTCTTAAAAACAACACGCACAAAAATTTTGAGTAAATTTTTAATTACTCCAAATTTTAAATAAATCATTATAATTTTTTTTTATAAATGTACAAAACTCAACACAATTTAATTATTGAAATAAACCAACAACAATTCAAACATAAAATTATTTTTTATTTTATAAAATAAATCAACCTTGACTCTTGACAATTTTTTCCTAAAAAACAACTATTAACTTTCAAGACAAGATTTTTAATTGACAACAACATCTACAACATTATTTTAATAGTAACAACAACAATCACAAATATTTCCATTCAAACTAACTTCAAATCAAAATACACATTTTTTATTTAAAATTAAAACTTTAAACATAATACATATATTTTAGATCAAAACTTTATGAGAACCGTAGAAAAATTGACGTCAAAGGGATATAAAAAGGAAGTGAGAGAAATGGTTCAATAAACATATCTTCTAACAAATGATATAATGCAATTTAGAAACACGCACTTTTTTAAAAACTAAAATGCAGATAAAATGGAAATAGTAACTAAAAAGTAGCTAATTACCCCATCCAATTAAAATTATATAAATAAAAGAAGGTAATAGTTGCAATTGTTAAACAAATAAAATTATTATTTATTAATTAGAAATATGAAGGGACTTACTTTATTATGGTTTTACAATATGTAACTGCTACTCTTTCATGGTTTATCAAACTGGAAGGTTTTGCACCAAAGACCTTGCGATCACATTTGTTTTGTGTTCTATTGATGTTCTCAACAATGTAGGGACTTACTTTCTTGTCTTTATTTTAATGTTCATTTGCATTCTAATTATATTTGGTGTCTTTTCCAAATCAGTCTTTGCTTCTTTCATGCATTTTTTCCTCTATAGATGAGATAGTTTAATTACTACCAAAAATTCATACACAATTGTGATATTTCGAATTCGAATGTAGGATATGATTTTCAACCTAACAATATCGACATTTACTAGTTTAGTTAAAACTTAAAACGTTTCTTTCATGTACTTTAATAGTCTCACATCAATAATATTACATAGAATATAAAGCATACATGTATAAATTAAAGTGTGTACTACACAAAAAATACAAAAAAGACATTTTGACATGATTTGGGCTAGATAAAAAAGAAATTCCTGTTTCGATCGTTTCTATACGAAATCAAGAATCACAGGCCGGATAATTCCTCAATAAACAACGACATCTTCAGATTTTTGAGTGAATCAAGAACTTGCTATAGCATCACATACATGTTAGATGCATGTTTACAACCATGTTTCAGAGAAATTCTTCCATTGATCCTAATCATTGTGAGATCCATATCTTTCTTGATAAATCTGAGTTCCAATCGAAACATTGGCGCTGTCTATGGGAATAAAATCCATGAGGGTCTCTACCCACACGAGGTCTAACAAATTCTTTATCCCCTTAGCCTTGACTAGTGGGCTTTTGTTCCGATACATTAAAAAGTCACACATTGTTTAGAAAACGAGGCTAAAGATACTTTATAAACACTCACATTCCTCAAATTGCAAGACACCTTTTAACAAATGACAAAACTTTGAGGGTCACACATGACCAAAGCGGCCAAAACCTCACAAAGGTGGTGATGCAGACTTGAAGTCAGAACAATTTCTAAAAACAAAATTTACAATTTATAGGAATTTAGATATCCTAAATATAAAGTGAGAAAATTAAGGGATGTTATTAACAAATTATGATTTGTTAGTATTTACCCTATAATACCTACTTTTAATCTATCAATTTGTTATTGAAATTACTCACTAATACCTACTTTTAATCTATCAATTTGTTATTGAAATTACTCACTAATGACATACACCATCAACTTATAACGATGATAAGATCATAATGCATTTTGCATGCTATCAAATATAATTAATTTTGCCCATAAAATAATTATTAGCTTGAAGTTACAATTTGTAACTTTTTGACTTCAAATATAATATTTAAACTAGATGCTAACTTACGCGTTGCGCGGGTATATTTTAATTTATTTAATTTAAGTGGATTATAAAAAAAATCAATATGAAGTTTTATATTTCAATTGTCAAATGATTATTGATATAGTAGTTATATCAATAATATATATTCATTTTTATCAATGTAATTTATAGAAGAGAAGTACCAAACAATAAAAGGCGGATATATTTTAATTTATTTAATTTAAGTGGATTTTTTAAAAAATCAATATGAAGTTTTATGTTTCAATTGTCAAATAATTATTGATATGGTAGTTATATCAATAATATATATTCAATTTATCAATATAATTTATAGAAGAGAAGTATTCAACAATAAAAGGCACATATAAATAGTGGAAATATATTTTAGAGGTAAGCAAGAGAGACATATGTACTCTCAATTCAGAAGAAGTTGAAGAAACTTCTCATCTTATTAAGTTCAATATTATATATTCTGAAAAGATGTATACAATTGCTAGCAAATAAGTAGATGGCAGGTAGAGGCGAAAATGTGAAATTGATTGATCCAGACAGAAAAAACCTATAAGTAGATGACAGCAAGAGAGACATATGTACTATCAATTCAGAAGAAGTTGAAGAAACCTCCCATATTATTAAGTTCAATATTATATATTCTGAAAAGATGTACACAATTGCTAGCAAATAAGTAGATGACAGGTAGATGCGAAAATGTGAAGTTGATTGATCCAGAATGTATAAGTAGATGGTAGGTAGAGGCGAAAATGTGAAGTTGATTAATGCCGACAAAAAAAAGTATTGAGTAGGAATGTGAAATTAATGTGAAAGATGTTGGACAAACGCTATGAAATAATAATGTGGGATTATTATAAAAAAATTTAAGAAGACGTTATAAAATAATATTTAAATAGGAGATATAATATAAGATAGTGGATGATAAACTCTCTATGAAGAGGTAGCTTTTTGGATGAGGTGGGAAATGTTTGCATACGTGGAAGAAATAGTATGAGGTGGCAGTATAGTCTATTTTAAATATATATAATAGATTGAAATTTATCGTTATACTCATCTATATATAAAATGAAATTTATCTTATACTCACTCTATCTATATATATATAAATATAAATTACTTGAACCTTCAATTCATTTTAACTAAAATCAATTTATTCAAAATTATTTTTTACGATGGCAGAATCAAACAAATCTTAATTTAAATTACCACTCTTTCAAAGGTTCCAATAACATCACAAAAAGTTACCCGTTTTTAATCATCTAAAACACAATTCGAATGGTGTAAAGAAGCAAGCATGAAACTTCACTCGTTTAAGCATGGAACCTTTTTTTTACCCTTAGCTAGAATCATAGCATCTTTTCAACTTTCAACAAAAACAATAACATTAAATAAATAAAAAGTTAATCTTTTTTCCTTTGTATATACAATTCTTTTGTTCACTTACTAAAAGACAAAGAAACCTCCTTTACCAAGTCCCTTTCATGAACTGAAAAGTTAGAGAAACAGAATCAAAAGTTTTGAACAATGTGGGTTAAGGTTGTTCTTCTTGTTGCAACAATTTCTTTTTCCTTTTTTAACTTAGCAGTTTCTCTTAATCGTAGAAGTTTTCCACCTGATTTCTTATTTGGAACTGCTTCTTCAGCTTACCAGGTTTTTGTTCTTTCCTATGTTGTTTTTTTTTTTCCCTCTTTACATCTATCTATGTAAACTGTTAGTTAGATCTCTTGTTTTGTTGTATGTAGTATGAAGGTGCTGCACATGAAGGTGGCAAAGGACCAAGCATATGGGATACCTTCACTCATAGTCACCCAGGTTTGCATATTTTCTTCATTTCTCTTTTCTTTTTTTTCTTTTGCACTTTCTTTTTTGGTTTATGTTTAAGTAGTCATCTATAATAATCCTTCTTTGGTGTCTTAACCCTCTGATTCTCGGGACTTTGATAATTTGTTGGGAGGTAAGTAAAACTGGTCATGGATTGTTGAAGTCACGGTTTGAACTCGAGTACTTTTGAATGGTTCTTTGTTCCTATGCAATAGTTTTTTGTGAATTGGTAAATTAAAATAATAGGGTTAAAATTGGTAAATTAAAATAATAATGATGTTGCTAAGATATTTATTGGGTTGGTATTGAAGAAAGTGAATGTGTGTTCCATGCATTGAAGGAATCAAGCATTTGACATAGTAACAAGATCTGGACTTTCGAATAAAGATTGGACAGTTTGTATTCCGAGTTTGGTAAATCGGGTCGGAACGTGAGTAGTTTAATTTTGATTTGATGGTCTAGATCGCTGAATGCAGGGAAATCAAATACAGATGAACTTCAATGATTCCCTGTTTCATTAATTTGGGGGCTAATATGTGGAAAGATATCACAAAACTATATAGCATTGATACTTTAGAAGTTCAGATTGAAGGCGTGTCCAGTGTTCGTTATATGTTGGTGTCAGACACCAACACATTTGATTACATTTAACATTTGTTTTCTCAAATTATTACCGGCGTCTATATGTCAGTGTCGTGTCTGGTATTTATGTTTCTGTCAAGTCAATTAAACAACTGATAGAAAAGAAAAGCAGTGAACCTGCTTCCTGAATCATTGCCTAGTAAAAACGAGTTTCTTTGTCCTTGTTTTAATAACACAAGCTCAGAAATATTGTACATTCTTTTGGTTTTTCAGATAGAATAGTAGACCACAGTAATGGAGATGTTGCCATTGATTCATACCACCGCTACAAGGTACTTTCATTCTCTTAATTTGAGTTTATATACTTAGATGAATTTCCCTACTATTGAGATTTTATTCGATCGGAATGGATGATATCGTCGCCCCTGAAAAACAAATTCAGGAAGATGTGGCCATGATGAAGGATATTGGATTTGATGCCTACAGGTTTTCTATCTCTTGGTCTAGAATACTACCACGTGAGTATCTCTCTAATCATCTTTTACTTATCCTTGAACTAGTTGTTCGATAAGTACTCCTCCGAACTTAAATATAAGCAAAAAAGAACATAGCTATTGGTGTTTCTAGGGGAACTATTAAGTACTAACACTTTATTGAATTGAACTTAGCTTGTGGTGTTTCATAATGCAATTAAGCTTAAACTAAATTGTTTTTTAGGTGGAAACTTGAAGGGAGGAGTTAACCAAGAAGGCATCATATATTATAACAATCTCATAAATGAACTGGTATCAAATGGTTAGTATAACTTAATTCTCACTTTCTCTTTTTTTTTCCTCATGATACCTCAAAGTAAACTAAATTTGACTTTGATGTACCTTTTTGTTTACAGGACAGAAGCCCTTTATAACTTTATTTCACTCTGATCTCCCCCAAGCTCTTGAAGACGAATATGGTGGTTTTTTGAGTCCCAAAATTGAGTAAGCAATTGTATAATATTACAACGTTATGTAATGTAGAGATAGACTCTTTCATTTTGCTAGCAACACATTCTTTGATACTCTCTTTTCAAATGTTTTTTGTAATTAGTTGGAATTCACATGGATCCCATTGTAGGAAATGAAACCCTCATAAATTATTGGGATGCACATGAACTTCGGTCAATAATAGATAGTGTTAGAAAGAGATGTTAGAGAGTGTGTTGTTAGCATTTTTCTTCTTCCCATTCTCTTATATGTAGTAGTGGTAATAAGCTAGGCTAACCGACATGGGCCTATGACCTAGCCTATATTGGGCTCAAGCTAAACCAGACTTTTTTTAAAAAAAAATAGAAAAAGTCAAGACTTTTTTAGAAGTCTGTTTAGCTAAAAATGTCAGGCTACATGCCATTGAAAAACCTTTCGGGCCTACCCAAACGGTCTACTTAAGTAAAAAAAAGTAATATTGTTTTACTATTATTATATTAAATTTTGTACTTTTTGTTAAATCATAAATTTGTTAACCTTTTATGTAATTTAAACATTCTAACTTACGCCAATTTTGGACATATTTAAAAGTATTATTATAAAATAGAATTTAAATAGGATGTCATAGGAAGTTAAATTCTCTTAAAGATCATGCTAGATCTCAAAATAGAACTTAACATACGATCCATTGGTTTATAGGCTATTTAAGAAAGCCTAAACCACTTAGCACTTGAGTGGTGTAGGCTTTCGTAAAAAATAGTGAAGTAGGCTTTTAGAGAAGTATTCAAGCCTTCAGGCTTTCAAAAATGTCAGATCAGCCTGTAAAATGAACCTTTGACGGATAATAGGTAAGACTCAATCCTAACATTTTCAAAGTAAGTCAAACTCAAACTTTGCAAAGGTTAAGTTAGCCTAGTATATTCCAATGCCTACTCTCAGGTAATAGAAAATTGACATTCTGATTATGCAAACAGGCAAGATTTTGCAGATTATGCAGAAGTATGCTTCAGAGAATTTGGTGACAGGGTTAAGCATTGGATTACATTAAATGAGCCATTGCTTTATAGCACTCAAGGTTATGGAATTGGATCATCTCCACCCTTGAGGTGCTCTAAGTGGGTAGCTAACTGCAGTGCTGGTGATTCTAGTACTGAACCCTATGTGGTTTCACACCACTTGATTCTTGCTCATGCTGCAGCAGTAAAAGTCTACAGGGAGAAGTTCCAGGTTGCTGAATAATTATTTTTTAGTTTAAATATGCATTTAGTCCCTTAGATCATGTAAATATACCGTTTTTTGCTTTTACTTCATGTATTTTTTGTTTTGTGTTTAGTCCTTGCAAATATACTAAATTTTATTTTTGGTTCCTGTTGTTTTCTTTTCGTCCTTGCCAAATTTATTCATATTGGAATTGGTCTCTGTAATGTGTGTGTAATATATATTGGACTAAAATCAATATATATTGCAGAGATCAATTCAAACAATTCAAATAATGCATGGACTAAAATAAAACAAGGACCAAAAGTTAACAACTGTATCTTTGCAAGGAGGAAAAACAAAAACATTTTTACCGATATTAAAAGCAAAAATAAGTATATTTGCAGCCAAATACATATTTAAACCTTTTTGTTTCAAATTCAACCGCATATAGAAATTGACTATAATTTATGACTCAAATCATGGAATATATGATTAGTATAAGATTAACTAACTGTGAATGATTCTATAACAGAATTCTCAGAAGGGTCAAGTTGGGGTAACATTAAATTCTGCCTGGGTTATGCCACTATCCGAATCGAAAGAGGACAGAGATGCGGCATCTCGAGCTCTTGCTTTTATGTATGACTGGTAAGTGTCTTTCGCTTTCCAACTCGAAATGCTCTTGTTTACAATTCTGTTAATCTATTATTATAATATATTAAAAGAGAGATCCGAATTCTATTAGCGACAGCTCATTTTTATCTATGTCAGATACTCCAGTATTTGTCGAACTCACCAAAATTCTAATGTGACACCTTTTAAAGTACACTATTTTCTCCATCTTTTACTTTTATTCTATTTTGTTTTTATTATATTTTGTTTCACCAATATGTAACACAAACTTTTTCATTTGCCTATCCAAATACAATTATTTGTTTTGCAATTTCAGCTCCCGACTCATCAATACACTTAAAGCCCTAATTACTCATCAAATTTCATTTCTCTAACTCATACAAAAAAGAACAAACCACTCAATATCATCAAAGTATCACAATGCAAGTTTGACTACATGCACATATAAAGATCCATCAATTCTTTTTCATCCACCCTCATGCATTTGGTTTAAGTAACCAAACCACACCCATTTGTGTGACTGTTGCGCAAAATTCTGCAAGTGTACGAGTTTGTCAAGTACTAGTATATAAGATTATCGTATCCACAAAGATTAATTTAACAATTTCCAAACTAATCAAGATTTTATATTATTTAGACTAATGAAAATTATTGTTCGGTTGCGATAACGAAAACATAAAAATTAAAATGAGAGTATATAAAAACACATATTTGAATTAATGAAAAGTAAACCTAGGGTCATGGTTATCAATACCTCAAATCCTAGTTTTATATGAATTCTTATTTGTTTTCTCAATTATCAATCCTTCTTTAAAACTATTAATAAGATTTGTCATTCAATGTAATATTTTTTCCCTAAATTAATTATTTGATCATACAAAAAAATATAATTAAGAGAAAACATACAGAACTAAGAGGTTTAATGATTGAAAAATTAGTATTTCAATTATACTATAGATCTATCAATTAATTGAAGTTGGTCATTAGTCAGTTGATTGATTAAAGCATTCAAAGTTGGCCATCCCAAACATGTAAATAAAACAATAGAATAATTTAATTAAGATAAACAACAAAAATCTAAAATATAACTAGATAAAACTAACACATAGTAAAAAGGTATCTTCATCACAAGATTCACCAAAGACCCTAGAAGAGAGCTTAGTTACTCATTGACATATATAAAATAATGCAAATAATAAAAGTGTTCATCAATTAAGAGAAAATAAATAAAACCCTAAAAAAGTATAAATTTTTGCTCCAAATTTTAAGACACTGTACTCCAAGTTTCTAAAATGTTTTCATTTTTTCTCTCTCTGATTTTTTTCTCTACAATTATGTTTCTCATGTTTTTAATGATAGATGCGGCTGTTTTTTATGATAACAAGAACATCGTAATTTTATACAACAACCTTCCCTTTTCTTCGCCAACATTTTCTTATCATAAAATTCAATATTCTTAAAATGTGCAACAAACCTCCTTCTTGCACTCATAAGTTGGAGTATTAAACTTGATATTTATGCACTAAAAACTTTATAGATATGACCAATTTGAATTATTTTATTATCTCATGATCAATTATGCAAATACGATAAATAAATAAATAAATAAGAATAAGTTGAAATCAAAACTATAAAATAAGATAAAATAGATGGTAAATACCCTCTTAAAATCCTATAAAATTTGTTTATCAGTCTCAGTTCACATATACTTCAATAATAATGTTCCTATAATAATTTTCTGTAAGATGTTGAATGTGTCTCTCATATCATTTTTTTTCTTTTTATAATTAAAAAAACACAAATCATAATCAAAACAACATAAAGATGAATAATATTAAATATTGAAAATGAATAACTTCTAACTATTTTACTAATTTTAACCATTTAACTATTCACTCGAAACTTTCTGTCTTAAACATCCACAAACTGTTCTTGCCTATAATTTTTTGTAACCCATTCTTGATCAAGTCAAATAATTATTTGAAAATTTCATTTCACATTTTAATTATTTAGATGAAACAATAGTTAAAGTAATTGAAATAGTTTTCCATCTGAAATAGCATAACTAAAGAATTTGATTACATTCTATATTGAATTTTCTTTTGACTTGACAATTTTGTGTAACTAACATTTTTTATTATATAAAAAACATTATTATTATTTAAGGTTTCTGAACCTTAATAAATTTATATTTTGCTTTGTAGTGTTCCTTCTATATATCAACTATATTTGCACAAGTGAAGAATTATTTCAATATTTTGAATACTATTATGAACATTGTTTTTAACAAACTACCACTCATGAATGAAGATTAAAATACACTGCAGGGCACACAATATCATTTAGTGCATACTTAGATTGACAGTGAGATTGAATGAATTACGATGAACATATAAAATTGAAAATGTCAAAAAATATATTTATAAAATCTAATGTTTCAAGACTAATATAAATCATATAAAATGAAAAACATATTATAGTTAAATGTAAACAATAAAGAAATCTATAACTATTTAACAAATATATCATTGGAAAGAAATCTTCAATGAAAACAAAAAACTTGAATAAACCAATTCCACATTTCAAAAAAATTAAAGAAAATGATTGCATCTCTAAAGTTGCAAAATCTTATGAATAGTCTCATATTTTAATATACTTCACATGGATTGTATTAGTCAACAAAGTTTTACCTTTTCCTTTTTATTAAAGCAAATCTAACTTATATATAGTTATTCAATAATATATTTACCTTTTGACTCAAATACTTGAGTATATTCTACTCTAAAACAAAAATCACATTACTTTTAAATTACATATTATTATTTTTATATATTTACTAATATATAAAATTCTACCACGCAACGCGTTGATTAGCATCTAGTTTTCATAAAGTTCATGCATAGTGTTTTTTTTTAGATTAAGATTGAAGCTTGAATTATACACTTCTCTCCTCTTTATTTAAAAGTCTAAACTTCCCCCTCCCATAGCAATAAATAATTATGTAATGCATTTTAATCCGTTTTGATCGCCAGAGCAGTAGGGAGACCACTTCATGTAATTCTTTCCGATACTGCGCAACCAGCACTTGGAAAGCATTCTACATTATGTGATTTGTATAACTATGTTCGCTTTCCTGGAGCTGCTTGCATATTCGCTTCTTTGCTTGGTAGTTCCATCTTTTATAATATGCTATAGATTATCAATACATCTTTCCTTTGCACTGAAAGTTGGCTAGCCTAAAATCTCTACTTGAACTACTGAAATGGGATCTAGCCTTTGGGCTTAGATCAGAGTTCTGCCTTCTAGGCTTCTTCCTTAATCAGATTCTTAACATTATTAACACATAGCATATGTTTAAAATTATACTCTGGAATGAAATATAAGCAAAAATAGTATATGAAAAATTGAGGTAATTAGTCTTAATTTTTAATCAGATACCTCAACTTTTTCAGATACTATTTTTTCTTATATTTCATTCGGGAGAGAATATTGTTTTTCGAATAATTTCCGGTACACAGTCATGTCTAACTAATCATTTTGTGTTTTTCAAGGTTCATGGAACCCTTGAACTCTGGTTCATATCCTGCTTTAATGGTGAACAAAGTAAAGGAACGTTTGCCGAGGTTTTCAAGAAGTCAATCCTTAATGGTCAAAGGATCTTTCGATTTCGTCGGTTTAAACTATTACACTTCAACTTATGCAACCAATACTCCTTGTCAGCTTGGAAAGCCAACAGTTTTTACAGACAATTGTGTTAGATTTACTAGTAAGTCATTCTATATATCGTTTTACATTTTATTAAAGTTTTCTCATATTTTTGTTACTCATGATCCATTTTGTTTCACTTGTATCAGATGTAAGAAATGGAGTTCTCATTGGTCCAAAGGTACTTGAATATAGAGATAAATTATTACATTTTACTTAGTTTAGTGTATTTATTGTTCAACTCATTTTTAAATAAATGTATTTAAACATAAATCACTTTAACATAAACTCACTTTTAACTAAAATGAATTTAGTGAAAAATAAATTTTCGCCACGTTAGAATCAAACACACATTTAGATTCTTTTTGTGCATGACAATAAAAAGTTATCACTAAAACTACGAGTTAGTCAAGGACTCACTCTACTTAAAAATGACACACCTTGTTCCTCACAGATTTAGTTCATCTAAAATGAGTTCTTACTTCATAGAATTATAAAGCAAAGATATCTCAATTGTTGACGAGAAAATCAATTGTTGACGAGAAAATCAATTGTTGATATTTTAACATATTTGTTATATGTGTATATAATATCGATCATTGATTCTTTTTTATCAACATTTTAGACCTAGATTTTACTCTTGGAAGTGATCAACTAACTTTTGAGCAGCTAAATCATTTCTCAGTCTCACCATACTTCCTTTCTCCTTACGACTTTTTCAAAAAGGATTTAAGAAGTGAGTAATGTTGCAGGCTGCCTCAGACTGGCTCTATGTCTATCCACCAGGAATTCAAGGACTACTACAATACACAAAGGAGAAATTTAACAATCCAATTATTTACATAACAGAAAATGGTAAGATTATTTTTCTGCTAATGCTGCATCTTTACAGCTTACCAAAAATAGATTTTTGTTTGTTTGAATCAAATTATTCAAATATTTGCAGGAATTGATGAGGTTGATGATGGCAAAAGGTCTCTTGATGACAAAATGAGGATAGACTATATTAGTCACCACTTATTGTATCTTCAAAGGGCCATAATGTGAGTTTAAAATGAGCAATCTATGAAGCACATACACTGGAACACGACATTCACACTAACACTGATATTAATAATGATTTGAAAAATAAAAGAAATTGAATGTAACTACATGTGTCAATGTCATGTCGGAAAT
This sequence comes from Cicer yamashitae, assembly GCA_037974755.1. Taxonomy (NCBI): domain Eukaryota; kingdom Viridiplantae; phylum Streptophyta; class Magnoliopsida; order Fabales; family Fabaceae; genus Cicer; species Cicer yamashitae. The sequence continues at coordinate 43,454,214 of JBBPBQ010020323.1, read as the reverse complement.
TAACACGTACCACTGCCATACACCAGACATGCCTTTAATCGAAAATGTCGGTGCTACATAGTAAACAATACATTTAGTTGTGAAGTTTGCACTTAACAACCTATGTTTCTATTTTGGCCTCGATATTCTGAAGCCTAACTAAAACTTTGAATTTGGTAGGAATGGAGTGAGGGTGAAGGGATACTTTGCATGGTCATTGTTGGACAATTTTGAATGGAATGCCGGCTACACACTCCGCTTTGGACTCGTGTATGTGGATTACAAGAATGGACTTCGAAGATACCGTAAAAGGTCTGCTTTGTGGTTCAAATTATTTCTCCACAAATGAAATGGTCCTCTCCTTACTATGAATTAGAATTGGTGGAAAAGAGATTGTAATATAGTGTTTCCTTCTTAATCCTAGTCACAACTTTACGCCATTGTAAGTACTAAGCATGGCTAATTTGATGATTTCTGATATGTGACCAAGTGTGAGGCTTCATTATCTGTTGTTGTACTAACTTATTTGGTTTCTTTACTTGTTTGTATTTCCTATTTGGGGCAAGATATATTGGAAGCTTTAAAGGACCAATACCGATACCCGACACCACAATGACACAGAGACATTGATAGTATTTTAAACAAATAAAAGTAATTGAATATAACTAACTAAATGTGTTGGTGTTTGGCGCATGTCAGATGTGGGACACATTTTTAATTTGCAACGTCGGTGCTACGCAGAATGGAAGAGAGGCACTATATTTACTAGCGCAAAAAATGAAAAATAATTCAAAAACAATACTAACAAGATCCGACACAATTGGTGGATCTCTTAGCTATGTTGTCCTAGGTTCTGATCCGGTACTTATGAGGCGGATTGGTCTCGGGCTATTAGCAGGTTCTTATAGAAATATTTGGGGTATTGGACTTGAAGTATATATTATATGAGAAAAATACATTCTGATATCTTTTGTCTCGGGCTATTAGCAGGTTCTTTTGATATAACAGTTGATAAATATCCCTCGCATTCTCACATAAAAACTCATTCTTATAATCTTGTGTTTCAACTTAAATTGGTTTGAACCCAACTTTCAGACACCCTACAGAAAAACAAAGGCTCCAACTTACCATCATCCACATATTAATTGGTGAATAGATAATTTTGCTAGTGTTTGATGTTACTACTAAATGTTTAAACTGATAAATGCATGTATAACTTAAGTTTCATTACTTTGTGAAAATATTTTCTATTTTTATTTCCTAAAATTTGTATTAGTTTTACTTGTTAAAAAGAAGGTAAGACTTTTGAAGTGAAAAATTGTCTATATTTCTAGAAATAATGAAAAAGTCAAAAAGCTATTTTGATAATTTTTCAAAAATGTATCTTCATTAATTAATTTCATCTTATCATCATAACAATAGTTTATTTCAAAAGTATTTCATCAAGAAAAAATAACACATTTTAGGAAATGAAATCATGAAATGTTTTCACAAATAAACAACCACTAAGTTTCCTATAATTCTACCGTGGTTTTGAATTTTTTTTTTTTATATATTGTGGTTTTAGATTGTTTGAAATTTCCAAGTGATCTTTAATTTTTCTTCAACAATATTTCATTTCACTCAAAGGTGCAATAAAACAATTAATGTCTAGCATTTTTTTTTCCATATTTTATGTTGAAGGTTGTCTCTATTTGATAAATGATAAATATATATGACTTGTAAAAAAATAATAGGGTCTTAAATTCATAATTTGCACAAGACACTCAAACTCTCAGGGATGGTCTTGCCCGCGCAAACCAAGTGACTGAACTCTAGTGATTAATAAACTTCAATTAAGGACGAATCATTCAAGAGAACCCGAGTTCGAATCCACAATTCTAGGTCAGACTTTACTTAACTCTCGTTTGAACTTTGGACTACTAGAGCCCATTCTCCTAAGAACCAGAGAGCTTAAAACAAAAAATATGTTACATGTGCATCGCATGTGTTCAAACACTTGTTAAAACATAAAAAATAGAAAATTTATATTGAAAAGAGCAAAATTTGCATCTTTAAAAATTGAATAATCCATCTGTCCTATAATTAGTGATCCATTTGCAAAAAAACAAAATCGTTCCAACATGAATAAGTCATTCAATTTTTAATGATAATGATGAATGCATCCATAATTGATAAGATTAGTTTTATAAAAGTATTATTTTCTTTCTTTCACTTATACAATATTTTTAATTTTTGTGAAATACTTAAATAAATAACTCATTGTGAGGTGGAGGGACTACACAATTGTTGTACCCAAACATTGTCCAACCAATATGAAATTCTAAAAGAGTTATAATATTTATAATTTTACAAAAGTTGCCATCATTTTAATTATTATTATTTATCAAATCTACATTATAATTCTTAAAAAAAAAAAGTCAAACTATCAAATAGGAGATTCATTAAATTCTGGCCCATTACTTTTTTTACACAAATCTGGTTTTGGCCCATTACTAACAGATCCATTTGGGTTCAATTTAAAATCATAAAAGAAAAATAGTATTTTTAAAAGTAAGAATTGAAATTTGAAATTTTATAAAAAGTAAAAAACATTATTAATATAAAAAAATTTACACCATTAAAGAATCATAATTATTTATATTTATAGATATGATTTTAAATTTAATTATAATAAAAATAATTTTTTTACTAATTTAATAATTATGATGGACTAAAAGTATAAAAACTTTGTTCAATTACTCTTTATATAAATTAAAAAAGAAAATAGAAATGAAAAAGAAAAATAATTGGATAGTAATAATTCCTTATGCGGTATGAAACACAAGAAATTTATCTCCCTCTCTTCTCTCCTTTTTCCATTTCCATGCAAGTAAACATGTGCTTCAGCTCTGCTCTGCTACAATCCCCACCCACCACAAGCCTTACAATTTTGCCATCTTCCTAATTTAACCTAATTTTTTAGTATAAATATGAATACGACATCAGAGGGAGGAGTAAAAAAAACCCATTCATTCTTCTCTAGAGCAATTCTTTTTCCTCTCAAATAAAAGCTAATTCCACAACTCCATCCACCATAACCATGAAACTCCCACATTTTGCAACACCCAACAACAAAAATTCCTTTAGTCACAGGAGCAGGTTCTGAAACCCCTGTCGTTCTTCTTATTTATTTATTTATTAATATTTGTTATCTATCTTTAGTTATGATTATATTAAATACCACTCGTGGTCCCTTAACTTAATTTTAGTTAACGATTTAGTCATTTATCTTTCTTTTTTCTGGATTTGGTCCTTTATGTTTTTAAATAATTTAAGCGTTACCCTTTAAGTGGGATTTCGTTAAGAAAAAGTTAAAAAAAATTTCTCCTCCGTGTTCAGAAAAAGTTATCCTTTATGTTTTGGAAATATTTCTGAAAAATATTCAAAGTTTGTTCTAAGTTTGGTAGTAGGATTGATTCGTTAAAACTAAAGTTATGGGTATTTATACTCCATAGACATCACTTCAGATCAGGGACAATCGTTCCTAGAGGTTTGATGAACATATATAATGATCTAGATGAGGAATTTTTTAACTTTTTCTTAACGGAACCTCATTTAAAGGGTAATGCTGAAATTATTTAAAAATATAAAGGACCAAATCGAAAAAAAGAAAAGATAAAGGACTAAATCGTTAACCGAAATTAAGTTAAGGGACCACAGGTGACATTTAGCCTTTAATTTTTGGCGGTTATGATTATTATAGTCTTTAATTTTTGGACTGTTAATGTGATAGGGTTAAGTAACCCATCTTTACTATTTTGACATACCTAACCAAAACAAAATTTATGGGCGTTTCTTTAGATACATTTTTTAGGAAATTATGGTTAGTTGTATTAAAATATTTACGAAAAAAATTAAAAAAAATACACTTTAAGTTTTATCATTTGATTTATATTGGATTATAGTTCGTTCTTCTTTTGCTTCACCACATTAGACTTGTCAAAACAACAAATCAGAGTTGGCATTAATGGATTGCAAGCTTTTTGGGTCGGATTAAAAGCCCTATTTTAATATGAGCTCAAAAAATATTATCTAAGTCTGGCCTTAAGTCGATCGGGGCAAGTCGGGTAGTTCGCACATTTTTCTTAACATTATTTTTAAAATTTTTTTTTGCAACTCTTTTAATTTAAAAATTTTCTTTTATGAAAGAATTAATTTGAATGAGTATAAATTATAAATCAATATTTAGCTCAATTTGAATGAGTGTTACTATTACGTCATGAATGGGTAAGTACGTTGAATCTCTTTTGGGTAAATTTTTTTTTTGAGTCTATGGCCCAATTTTACTATTTTTAATTTTTTGTAAACTCGTTATGTGGGTTGCAGTTTATGTAGTACCCATACTGTTAAAACAATAATGGGATTTGCAACAAGAATTAACCAACAAAACAGAAAACTAACAATTGCAAACCCAGAAATTGAAACGGAGAATGTTCTTCGTTTTTGCAGAAAACGGAGAATGTTCTTGACCAGAACTGAAAACACAGAAAATTGAGAACGTTGCTGAAAATGCAGAAAACGGAGAACGTTCTCCTTTCTGCAGTTTAAAGAAATCAGTTTTTGAAATCAAAGTAAAATCAAAATAAAGAAAGATAAGGGAAGAATAACACCTAAATTTACGTGTTCAGCCTCAATTAATGAGACCTACGTCACGGGTAAGCAAGCAAGACAATTCACTATTGAGATTTGAATTTACAAGATTAAGGCCACTTCAAGATTGTTCTCATAGTATCTATCACTGTTGAGACTTAGCAATACTAGTCTTCTCTTCACAATCTCTTATTGATCTCTCTCCCTTAATCTCCTTTCTAATTTCCTATGAATCCTCTTGGTAATTGCATAAACCTCTATATCTCACCACCATTGAGCGATTACAACATGCTGCCATGCATTTACAGTTATGGTATTTAAAGGCACATTAGCTTAACTAACTATAACTACCTTTGTTATAGCTAAATTGGTCAAATTCAGTTATAACTAACACTTAACCATAACTAACACTAGTTATTTGATTTGAGACATATATTCACAATTCTCCACCTTGACTCAATATCATAATAATTCAATCATTGTCCTTGCTACCATTGCTGCAGTCTTACTCTTTGTCGAAGCCAACTATGTCCAAGCAATGCTTGAACTTAGTTATTAAAAGTGATTTGGTGAAGGCATCAGCACGATTCTCCTCAGTTGCAATCCTTTTGCACTTGACCTTGTCCTTGAATGTCTTTGAATACCTAAATCCCTGCAATACTTATTAAACTACTCTGAAAGATACTCCAGACCATTGTCAGTTCTTAAACATTTCAGCTTAGATTCCTTTTGAGTTCCAATTTGCATATGCCATTCTTTAAATTTCATAAAAGTATCACTTTTATTTTTAATGACATAGATCCATACTTTCCTAGAATAATCATCAATGATAGTGAAGAAATAAGAACATCCAGCATGAGTCTTTGTCCTTGAAGGACCCCACAAATCAGAATGAGCATATTCAAAAGGTCTAGAGGTGTTGTGTTGGCCAACACCAAAACTGGTCCTCTTAGACTTTCCTAGAATACAAGGATCACAAAATTCCAATTTTCAATTTTATCACCATTAAGCAAATTTTGTTTTGATAACTCAATTAAGCCTTTTTCACTTACATGTTCTAACCTCATATGCCATATTCTAGTAGATGAATGCAAACTAGATCTAGCAACTGAAGCTTGTGCAATTATGGTAGAACCATCTAAAATGTACAAGCCATTTCTTTTAATGCCTTTAACAATGATATCATCTTTATTAATAATAGTCATGATACCATTCTTTATGTTTGTTGAATATCCTAATATGTCAAACATGCCAACAGAAATTAAATTTCTTTTTAATTTAGGTATGTACCTTACATCCTTCAGCAGTACCTCCTTGCCATTGAACATTCTGAATCTGATTGTTCCCTTGCCTTGTACCTTACATGATTTGTTGTTGCCAAGCAGAATGACTCCACTATCACGAAGATCTATTGATTCAAAATAATCCTTCCTTGGACACATGTGGAAAGTACATCCTGAGTCTAATACCTAGTTCTTTTCACCTTCAGAATTTAAAATCATCAATGCCTCTGCAGATTCATAACCAACATCAACAAGTGCAGCATTTCCAGAATCTTGAGAGTTTCTTGATTCCTTTCTTTCAGGGCAATCTTTCTTGAAATGTCCTTTCTTGTGGTAATGGAAATATTTATACTTCCCTTCAGATTAAGTTCTTGAATTGGACCTATGCTTATTTTCATTTAACCCTTTCTTGTTAGTTCTTCCTCTGGTAACATTCAGACTTTCAGCATGATTATCATTCTTGATCTCGTGTCTTTTATAGCTTTCCTTTGTCTGGATAGATGTATGCACTTCTTCAAACGTAATTGTTTGTTCTCTTCCAAACATGATAGCATCCTTGAAGTGTTCATATGAACTTGGCAGGGAATTAAGCAGGATCAGAGCTTTATCTTCATCATCTAACCGGACTTCTAAATTTTCTAAATCATCAAGAAGTTTATTAAAATCAACAATTTGTACTGTAATAGGTTTTTCTTCATCCATTTTAAAAGAAAAAAAATTGTTGTTTCAAGAAGAGCCTATTTGAAACTGATTTAGTCATGCAGAGAGATTCAAGTTTAAGCCATAAGGCTGCTATTGTTGGTTCCCTTACAACTTCCCTCAAAGTTTTATCTCCAAGACACAAGATGATAATACTCTTTGCTTTTTTAATCAGTTCTTCCTTTTCATGAGTAATCATTGTTGCAGGAAGAGCTGATTCACCCTTCAACGCATTCACCAAACCTTGCTTTACCAGAACAACATGCATCTTTATCTTCCACAGACCAAAGTCATTTTCTCCATTGAACTTTTCAATATCAAACTTTGTGGTTCCAACCATTGTTGCTCCCTTTCCCACAGACAGCGCCAATTGTTAAAACAATAATGGGATCTGCAACAAGAATTAACCAACAAAACAGAAAACTAACAATTGCAAAACCAGAAATTGAAACAGAGAATGTTCTTCGATTTTGCAGAAAACGGAGAACGTTCTTGACCAGAACTGAAGACATAGAAAATGGAGAACGTTGCTGAAAATGCAGTAAACGGAGAACGTTCTCCTTTCTGTAGTTTAAAGAAATCAGTTTTTGAAATCAAAATAAATAAAGATAAGGGAATAATAACACCCAGATTTACGTGTTCAGCTTCAAATAATGAATCCTACGTCACAGGAAAGCAAGCAAGACAATTCACTGTTGATATTTGAATTTACAAGATTAAGGTCACTTCAAGATTGTTCTCCTAGTATCTATCACTGTTGAGACTCAGCAATACTAGTCTTCTCTTCACAATCTCTTATTGAGCCCTCTCCCTTAATCTCATTTCTGATTTCCTATGAATCCTCTTCGTAATTGCATAAACCTCTATATCTCACCACCATTCAGTGATTACAACATGCTGCCATGCATTTACAGTTATGGTATTTAAAGGCACATTAGCTTAACTAACTATAACTAACTTTGTCATAACTAAATTGACCAAATTCAGTTATAACTAATGCTTAACCATAACTAACACTAGTTATTTGATTTGAGGCATATATTCACACATACGGACTAGTCCGAATGGGCAAATTTATTCGGATCGGACCAACAAATCTTAAAAAAATTTAAATTGAAATTAATAGATCAAAACCCTATGTTTTAACAGGTTGAACGAACCAGCTCATATGAACTCATCCGTTTTGATAGCTCTAACCCAAGTTGTGTTTTTCTTTTTCTTTTCTTTATGCTGATTCCATAAACACATGAATATTTATAAAATGGTTCAAGACATAAAATAATATAGTTCTTAACTTAATGGTTCTTAAACGACTTTCTTCCTTATATATTTTTGGTATGATTTTTAACTTAATTAATCATAATTTTATTAAAGTTTGTTATAATTATAAAAAATATATTTTACATTTAAAACCATACATAAATCATTTAAAGAAATGCACTTAATTTTTTTTCTTATAAACAACAATCAGACTTGAGACAAAAAAGTAGAGTCAAAGTTGATCTTTTTTCTTATAATTTAGGCAAAAAAAAAAAAAGTCAATTTGTTTTGTTCAAAATAAACTGAGTATTTCTTTTTTCTCCTCTAACCGAAATCGAAGAGTTCTCAGTTTCTCTCTAACTGATTTTTCGAACATTGATTTATACTATTACACTTCAACTTATGCGGCTAATATTCATTTCCAGGGCGGAAAGCCGACAATATTTCGAGACAATTGTGTTAGATATACGAGTAAGTCATTCTATGTAAACCTTGTTTAACTTTTCAGTGAAGTTTCCTCGTACTTTTGATATGGAGATAACTTGTTAAATTTTTCTTGGTTTAGATTAATTTACTAAGTTTTGAAAAAATTGTAGAACCATTTTAAAATACATATATATTATAAGTTAAAGGGAGAGTATCTAAATACTATCTTAAAATTTGAATTGCTAATAAAAAAAAAATATAATTTTAATAATAAAAAAAAGATTAAATTTTAGTCTCAATAAAATTTCAAAATTTTATTATTAATCCCTATAAAAAGATCTCGACTTTTTAGTACTTATAGTTTTTTATTCACTTTTAGTTCCAATTTTGAAAATTTTTTGTAAAAAATTGATTTTTTTAGTCGCTATAAAATCAAAGGCAAAATATCTCATGTAATCTCATTATTTAATTTCAAGTAACAATTCAATCATTTATCTTCTTTTTTTTCGATTTAATCATTTATGTCTTAAAATGTCAAACAATGTTATCTTTTTTTACATAAATCTAGAAAATTCATCATCATCAACAAATAAAACTCATAAAATTCATTATCAATTTCAAATAAATTCATATATTTATCAAATCTAAAACCCAAATCTACATATAAACTTGTGCCTCCAACAACAATAACATCAAATAAAGAACTCACATTTTAAGATTTGATTTCCAAATCAGCAAGAAAATATTTTCTTCTTCTTTCTATCATTCACCAACATCAAATGTGAGTTCTTTATTTAATGAATTTGATGTTGTTGTTGGAGATGGAAATATGAATTTTTTTCAATATTTGAGGTATAAATTTGATGAAAATATGAATTTTGTTGTAGATGATAATTAATTTCCTGGATTTTGTTTGAAAATTATGATGAATTTTATGGGTTTTTGTAAAAACTGATAACATTTTAAGACACAAATGATTAGATCGTTACTTAAAATTAAGTAAATGATCAATTCAAGAAAAAAAAGATAAGTGAATTGTTACTTGAAATAAGTTATGGGACCGCAAGAGTTATTTTGTCAAAATCAAAATAGAGGCTAAAAGTAATAACAAAAATTTAATGATTAAACTTGAAAGGTCATAATTTTGTAAGGACTAAAAACATATTTAACAACAAAAAAAATCACTCATTTTATTATATTATAAAATAAAATAATTGGGCCCCTCAACAAACAATTGGGATTCTGTGTTGTTGGGTTGAACACACAACCCAATAGCTGGTCCACTTTAAATTTAAAATTCTTTTATGTTAAAAAATTTTCAAATTTTTTTTATCTTAGAAGAGATGGTAAATTACACGATAATTAACTCACATAACTGTGAGGTCCCGAGTTCGAATTCAAGACAAGACATTCAACCTAACAACATCGACATTTGCTAGTTGAGTTAGGTCTTAAGGATAAATTTTCCAAATTTATCATCTAGAAAAGGTAGTTTATATTAATCAATTTGCAGAATCCTAAAAAATTACCTTAAATAAACTCTCTCGTGCAATCAGACTCTAAGAGCTAGCCAAAAATTTTGGTTCATGAATGTGTGAAGCGTTGTCACCATAATCTCATAATGTATTGAAATTGCAAATAGATTCCCAATATCTCTTTTGTTAATAATTTTATGGACTAAATTGATCAACGAAAAATACATTTGAGAATTAACCTCACTTAGAACATATTCGAGGACTAAAATGGTTAACAAAAAATATATTTTGATATATTTTTATAATTTTGATACATTCAAAGATTATTCTGACAATATCACACACATTCAAGGATCAAAATGACTGTTTTCAACTATTTCAATTTCAAAGGTCGAATCAGAGTTCAATTGAAATTGGACCAACAATAATAAATATACATTTTTTTTTCAAGTAATAATATAGAAGAAAAAAAATATACTAACTAAACATCACACTATTATAAATTGAACTCCACTCAATAATTCTTCAATTCAATCCCACAAACATAATTTTATTCTTTTGAAATAATAATGTTTTATTTAGTAATTATATATGAACTTTTGATATAATATTGTTTTATTTAATAATTATATATGATTTAATACTTATAATTTATGGATTTAATTTATATATATTTCCTGTAAAAAACTTTTACACCGTCAGTCAATTACAATCGTTAGATCATTAGATATATTTGATTTTTACAAAAACTATCTTTAAAGTCATCCCATGAATGGTTGTGATATATATACTAATAGTGTAAAAAAAATTACACTGACAATACATAATAATTAAACTCAAAATTTATTTAGTTTCTCTTAGTCTCTTAAAATTTATTATATGATTATTTCAAAATATTCAAAGTGTAAAATGTGTTTGCACTATCAGTTAATCACAATTCTTAAATCATTATAGATGTATAGATGTTTAATTTTTAAAATAATTAATTCTAAACTCATATTCATAATTAATTGTGATGTGCGAACAATATAAAACTTTTTATATCAATAATATAGACAATTAAACTCTAAAACAAATTATAACAAATTCAATCAAAAGCGAATTAATAGAAAATGTTTGCAGTGAACCATTTTTGACGGAGAATACGCTGCAGCTAAAGCAAACAATACTAAAAAGAAGGGTACTCGTGGGTCATATGGGTTAGGTCCATTTTATTTGAAAATAATAACCTAATTTCATTTAGTGATTGTTGTCTAAATTTTGCTCATTTTTTGTTTTTTTTTTATTGAATTTAATTTTCGATATCGAATTCTAGATTTTGATAGTATATTTGAAGGTAAATGAACAAATACAGTCTCGCAACCTTATCTTCTATCACCTGTATTTGTTGGTGCATCTTCGTGTCTCACATTTCTCTTCTTCTTTTGGTATGTACACGACCCACACTATTTTTTCTCATGTTTGCAAGTACAACACCATGTTTGCTGGCCAGTATCCAAGTAAGTTGATATGACAAAACGACTCAGTTTTTTTCTTCTTTCCCGCTAAATAGAAAAATACAATCCTACCTGTGAAACTGGTCAAACAGACGATTTTTCTAATTTTTTTTGTTTTGTTTTTGTCCGATTTTCCAATTTATTTCCTGATTCTATATTGCAAGGCGGTCCAATATGATTTTAATTATTTTGGTTAACTCTCCAATCTGATTTCAATTATTTTGATTTATTCCCACTAATTCACTTTTCATACAAATGACTCATTTCTTTCCTCACATATTTGACTCGTCTAATATGAATTATGACAATAGTATTTTAATTTATTTAATATCTATTATAAAAGTGCATATTATATTAATTATTATTTTTTTATCAATTGTTGAGGCCTACACTTTACTATTCGACGCGAATAACTCACTTTAGCGGAATTTAACATAACAAGTAAATGGTAAGATTATCTATTATGTTCTCTTGTCACACTTTTTTCCCCAATGCTGCAATTTATCAATACTATTTTTTTTTCTAATTTTCCCCTAGTTTTTTTTCTTCTAATTTTCCCCTAATCAAACCATTCAAATATATACGGGCGTTAATGAGGTTCATGGTGGAAAAAGATCACTTGATGGAAAAATGAGGACAGACTATATTAGTCACCACCTTTGTATTTTAAAGTGTTTTCACTAATACAATTCAATCAATATCTTTCGTAAATTAGATGAAACCTCTTATTATGAACTCTTATTTATAGGATTATAGGATAGATCAGTGCAAAAATAACACCACGTTGACGTGTTGTTGTTCGACTGTTTTCGTTGGAGTTGCATGTAATTATTGATCCCTCAACTTTCACCATAAAAATTCTTCACAATCCAATCCAATATCCCTATAGAGTTGTTCGACTGTTTTCGTTGGATTTGCATTTATTACTCAAAGTGTATATAAAGAATTTCCGCTCTATAGTTGTGACACACGATTTTTAGCATATGTCTCTTTTTTTTCCTTTCAACCATAATCAGAGGCAACCCTAAACCGTAATTACTCGGTGGACCCATTGATGAGATTTTTATTTTCTTCCGGCAATTCGCGCACTAGTGCAATTAAACCTTGTTACATTGGTTCCTATGTACATGTTAGATTGGTTACTTGTCCGATCTAACATTAAGCGTTGTAATAAATAGTTAATTATAAGATCGGCTAAAATGACAGATGTAACAAGTCAAAATTCAAAATAGATTTATTACATCGGTTAAATTTGAACCAGTCTAACAAGTCAATTCAAAATTGATCTATTACATCGATCAAATTTGAACCAATCTAACAAGTCAATTCAAAATTCGAAATGGATTTATTACATTGGTTAAATTTGAATCAATCTAACAAGTCAATTCAAAATTGATTTATTACATCGATTAAATTTGAACCAATCTAACAAGTCATATTCAAAATTTAACTAAATTTCATACTTCCTTCATTATAGCAATTAATAAATCAACTAAATATCAATTGAATCGTAGCATTGTCACAACAAATAAGTAGAACCATAACACTAATGTACTTATAGACAAAATTGAATCAAATTGAGCAGCAGTTCGAGCCCGCAGTTCCTCCAAACTCTCACCTTCTTTCGCTCTCTCTATCACCTAAAAATAGTAAGGACCATTGTTTCTCAAATATTTTGCAGTGTAAATAGAAATTGTTGACACCACCTAAAAATTGGGGAAATTAAAGGATTGCCTAAATAAAATTTCAAAAATCCATCAGTTAGGTTCACTTACCAAATGTCTGCCATATAAATGGGTGCTTGAAAGTGGTGTAAGAGCATTTTGTGCCTCCTGCTGAGTAACATACTCCACAAAAGCAAAGCCTCTATGATTTCAAAACTTCATTGGAAACCTTAAGCTTTCAATCTGCACGGTTTGGAGCCATCAAATATGAGTAAAAGGAAAACATTTGAATACTTGCACCAAACAACTAAATGTACATATTCTTGCTGAAATGAGTAAAATAGGATAGTACATTAAGATGAATTTTAACTAAAACCAATTGTCAAACATATTATCCTAATTTCAAAATAACATAATGAGCCATCAGGTCCATTTTAATAAGTGTAACTCTTAATTTAGTATGTATCGTATTTCCACAGTGTAAGATGTAAATGATATTAATTGGACTTCATATCTAAGTAATTGTACAATGGAACTCAAACCAATCAAGAAAAACTGCAGTGAAATAGTGAATACTCAAACCAATCAAGAATGGACATGCTGGTTCAAAAGAGACCAAACAGTTTGCACTATAAATTGTAGTTTGTTTTTAAAAAAAAGTGTAAGTACAAAACAAGACAATTGTTGCTTGCTAAAGTTCCAATGACAGTATAATTTTACCATAAACCATACAGCTGTTTGTGTCAAACAACTCCACTCCAGTGATTTAATTATCACTGGTGCACTACTCTTCCTTCCTTGAACAAACAGAACAGTAACATAATATAAATTTTTTTGCTTTGCCTAAGTACTCACTGACATTTAAAGGACAAGAAATAATAACCTTAAATACTTCAGAGTATAAATAAGTGATAGTTTCTTTGAGAATTAATCAGAAAAGAACATGAATACATGTCACTTTAAAACGTGCAGGCGATCGAAGAAACCTCCCCTCGAACTCATGAACTTCTGTGCTTCCTTTTCTTGTAAACATCTATTAATACAAAGATGTTTCAAAAAGTCACCGAAACTTTCAAAAATAAAATGAAAACAAAAACCTAACATTAATTGAACAGCTTAATTGCATTTTTCAGCCATTTTCAGCTCACAATTATGTTTCAACTATTCATCTGAGGAAGATTGTCTAGCAAAGCAATAAGTCCGCTAAATCAAAAATATCAAACCAAAGTTCCAATCCCCTATTTTTTCCTCAAAGACGAAAGTAAGAGAGTACCTGGCCGTGGGAGAGAACAGAGGCAATGGAGAGAGCGATGCTAGGCTTCTCTGCGACCTGAAATGAAAGGCACAAAAGTAATTGTACAAAGAAGATAATGGGTATGTTTCATTATCAATCTTGTGAGCAAACCAGAAAAGTTTAATGACTTGTTGAAATATGCAAGGAAGAAAGAAACAAAAACCAGAAGCAAAATAGCTTCAAATGAAGAACACAGTAGTCACTAAAAAAATGCAGTAAAACAATCCAAAGCAAATTAAGTGTTTCGGTTTCACCTTGTATGCACCAGCAAAGTGCTTCAGGGAAAAATGCAGAAACCTGAAAGATGGAAATCAAGTCAACATTAGTTTCTTCTTCAAATGAAAGCAATGGAAGACGGATGTGGATGAATACTTGAGAGGACACAGACAAAATCTTGTCACTCAAAGGGATAAGAGCAAAGGGTGAGCGGCGGCCGCGGCTTCAAGGGGTCTTGATTCTGAAAATTAAGTTATACTGTTCAATTATCCTCAAATACAATTATTATATTCTAGTCTATCTGAGTAAACACAAACAATTTCGTAAGCGAGTAAACTTGATTTTGATACCTAGAATCATAAACTAACACATTTCTATAAGTTAACTCATAGAGTTTGACAACCATGGCTACTATTAAATAATTACATCTCTGCATCTAGCTAATGTTACTTTATTTTAGCAAAAACTATATCAGGAGGGGAAAAAAGCAATGGAAAGTAGTTATCAATGTCCTTATCTACTGATCTCAATAGAAAACAAACATTATTGAACAACCTAACTCCTCAGTTCTCTCATCTCTGTATAGCCACGAAACTTCCAATATACAGACACATATCCTTGCATCCAACAGAGAAATCACAATACAATACACATGATTCAATTATCATAAATATTATTTTTTCATCCCAGCCAAACAAAAACCTATGTTTGAATATGTTTTTTTCGAATAATACTTTTTTCCTACCCAACACTTTACACATTGTTTTCAATGTGGCTTAATTGACATTTTGGAAAGAAGTGTCTATATAACATAATATAGAGACAAAAACTAAAAATTTCAAACGGTGATAAATTGATTTGTGCTATTATTTGTAATGCATTTTATGAAGTATCTTTAATAATTGATGGAATTCCAATTGATGGAAGTATCTTTGATTTGAATTGCATTGAACATCACGCACCATAGGCTGCTGTCATGGGAATGCTAATAGCTCTTCAGAGATTAACAATCTCTTTAGCTTCATTTTCTTCCACCAGCCACAATACAACACAAGAAATTGAATCACTTAGTCCCCTCCATTTGATACAAAGAATCTAGCTCTTTCCAATCAGTAGAGAACAACATCATTTCAATTTCAATACTTACAAAACCTTATCACCACATATTGCAAGACCAAATCAGATGCCTTATTGGTTTATCCATCTCTTAACATATGTAGCACCAACATTTCAAACCAAAGACATGTCTACATTCAAAATCAACCCAGCAAAGCACCTCATTTTACAAATCAAAGAAACACCACCTAATTTAGCACTAGACTTATTGATGAATCAGTGTTATTAATTTTATGAATTAACTACGTACTAGATCTTTCATACAAATAAATGAAATTATATATGCAGAATCAGATCTCTCTAGCCTATATAAACAAACAAATGAAACAAAAGAATGAGCCAAGGAATCAGATCTCTCTAGCTTATATAAACATTTGCTTTCTTTGTCAGATAACTAACAATATATTTACTTGAAAGAATAAAAGAATGTGATCAATACATAAAAAACATAAGAATGTGGTTGTCATGAAAATTATCTCAGAAGAGCTTGCTGGAAAATTCGTCAATATCAACGCCAGACATCAAATTTCTCAAACACATAGCATGCAATTTTAAAGGATGGTTGAAAATTGGGGTAACTAATCCTAATCAAATTTCTCCATCACTTTCATTGTTTTTTAGGCATTACCACTTCTCAAATTTCTCCATTGTAATTAATAAGAGTTTAATTAACTATTACTACATAAACAATTCAATACTCCCCTTCAATCACATCTCACAACACAATCTAATCTTCTTGTTAAATGTTACATTGAAATTATTTTAAATATTACTAAAATAAAATTCAATTAAAGATTAATAATAAGAACAATTAACAATGAAATAATTTTAGATTGTTAGTAACAAACAAGAATTATTAGAAAATTACCAGAGAAAGCAACAAACACTTCTCGATGCTGATAGAGAAATTGACACTTCTCGACGGAAATGCTCCTTGATAGATGGAAGAGGAAGACAAAGAAAACTCGTCGTCGGTGCTGAAGTAGAAAAATGTTGCGCCGGACCAACTCGTCGCCGGCGATGAAGGCTAAAAGCTGAAGTTCGTTCGATTCGCGTTTTCACTGAAGGATGAAGGTTAAAAGTTGAAGGATGAAAACGTTGCAGCGTTGAAGGTTCGTGACTGTTTGGTTCGTGACCGGATGAAGGATGAATGCTGAAGAATGAATGAATCATGAATCATGAATCATGAATCGACGCAACATAACTAATTAATTCGTGACTGTGTTTGCAAAAAAACAAGGTGAAAACGTGAAGTAAGGTTTGCAGAAGAACAAGGTGAAAACGTTACTTCACTTGATGAAGGACGAAATGGGTTTGTATTCGCGTGACTGTGTTTGCAGAATAATAAAGGATGAAGATGAAAAATGTCTTTGCATTTCCCGCGTGATTTCTAATTTTTTTGGTTAATTAAGGGATTTTTTTTTTAAACGGCTTTTTAGATCGGTCTAAAACAGATCTAACAAAATTTGTAATAATAACAAATTTGCCACCGTCTTTTTTTTTAATGTATATGTTAGAACAGTTCAGTTAGAACAGATCTAACAAAATTTGTAATGATAACAAATTTGCCACCGTTTTTATTTTTGTGCAGTTTTGTTTTTAATATGTATGTTAGATCAGTTCAATTAGAACATATCTAATAACGTTTACTACAATAAAAAATTTGCCACTACTTTTTTTTTTGTGCAGTTTTTTAAAAAAAATATGTTTGTTAGATCAGTTCAATTAGAACAGATCTAATAAAGTTTACTATAATAACAAATTTGCCACTGTTTTTTTTTTTTTAATTTGTATGTTAGAACAGTTCAATTAGAACAGATCTAACAAAGTTTACCATAATAATAAATTTGCCACCGTCCATCTTATTACATTTGATGTATAATAACCGATCTAATATCAACGATGTAACAAGGTTAAAATGCACTAGTGGCATTTCCAACTTTGGTTTGCCCCTCCTATGTTGCAATGCGTCATTCTAACCCTATTTTGCACCGTTTTGAGCCAAATTACCTTTGTCGCCGCCAACCTCTCCAGCGAACGACCACTTCAACAACATCACCCTCTTCAACAACATCACCCTCTCCAGATCAATCGATGCCTCAAAGCGCGTCACCAAAAGCATCTTCACGTGCCCACATGTGCCTCTTGTTCCTTCGCGTGTTCGATCCATGCGCCACAACCTTCAACTGCGTGTCACGACGCATCCAACTGCCGTTTATGACGTGTCTTTTCTTATTGCACTCGCCTTGCCTTCTGATTCTAGTTTTTCCTTTATTATTTAGTTTTGAGATATGTGTTCCAATTCAAACATCCCCTGTTTTTCCAGTTCGGATGCATTTTTTGTCTTTATTTGCTGACCATTGCATCCCCTTCTATTATTGAAATTAAAAGCATCTATACCAACTACATCCCTTCTCCTCTTTCTATAGAGAAATTGAATGGGTCAAATTATTACAATTAGGCTGTTGATATCAAAGTATGACAATTGGGCTGCTGACATCAAATTGAATGGGTCAAATTATAAAAATTGGACTGCTCACTAAAAATCCTAAAAAGGTGGTTGTTGTTGTAGCTTTAAAAAGGTGGTTGTCTCTCTCAATCATCTTTTCATGGCCCTTGGGTTCTTGAATTTGGTGCACTTGCTTACAGAAGGTAGTGAATAGCTTATGTGACACATCCTTGTGTCTTAGGAATTTTACCCCTGTCCATCTAGTGTAATCATCAACAATAACTAGTCCATATTTTTTTACCATTGACAGAGGCAGATTTATCTGGACCAAACAAATCTATGTGTTAAAGCTCAAGGAGTCTTGTTGTGGAAACAGTTTTTTGAAGAAAAATAACTCTTAGATTGTTTTCCTTTATGCCACGCTTGACAAAAAACTTCGTATTTGTACTTGAAATTTTGCAGCCCTCTAACTAGTTCTAGTTTGCTTAATTTAGAGATTAATCTCAAATTAGCATGGCCTAATCTCTTGTACCAAGTCAGTTGTTCCACATTAACAAACATAAGACATTTAACCTCTTGTTTTTCTAAATTAAGAATATTTATTTTGCACAAGTTATGTTGGAACCAAGATGGTTTTATACTTAGAGATTTGATGATAACAAAAGTATTTTATGAGAACGATATATTTGACTTCGTAGAGTATGAAAGAAGATTCGTGTTTTTGAAGAAAATCTAAAATAATATTTATTCAGATTTATAATTAAAGAAAATCTAAAATAAGATTTGATTCAGATTCATAATTGAATAAAATCTAAAATAAGAATTGATTCAGATTTATAATTGAAGAAAATATTTAATAAAGTTGAAAAGAAGATATGGTCAAGATTTGAAGAAGATTTGATCAAGATTTACCTACAACAAAATATGAACAGAATCAATCTGAAGAATTTACAAACTCAAACTGAATAAAATAGGAACAAAATCAATCTGAATAATTTACAAACTCAATCTGAACAAAATACGAACAAAATCAATCCAGAAGAACTGCTCCGATTGGATTCAGAAATAAAGAATTGACTAAAGAACATATTATCAAAAAGCATCTTGTTCAGTATTATTTTTGAATAAGATCATTGTTGACCAACCTAGGAATGAAAATACAACTCAGAATTAAACAAGGACTAAATTGAAGCCCTAATTTTAACTATTAATAGATACCCAATGCTGAAGAAGAAGATCATTGAAAATCAGAAAAGAGTTGAAGAACTCATAAGCTCAAATTTTCAAATTCATCTTAGAGTTCAAAGAGAGAAACACTTGTTTGAATGAGAAATATTTTCTAAGTGTTTTTTCTTAGACTTTGAGAGTTATTATTATTATCAGTTTTGTTATAAGCAAACACTTAAAGTTCTAATCTTTTGTATCCAACCCGATAGTGGTTTAGTTCCTTCTTCAATCTAGGGTTGTCAGGTTGTTTGGAGAAGACTTGGCTTGTAGGGTCAAGGTGGTTAGTTCCTCAAAAGTCTGGGATTGTCAAGCTGTTTTGGAAGACTCGTTTAGAGGGTCAAGTGCTTTATAATTCAAGTTATTTGAATTAGTGAATTAAAGCCTTCTGAATGAGGGGACTGGATGTAGCCAAGTTAGTGGTGAACCAGGATAAATTTGTGTTCAATTATTTATGCTTTCATTGTTTGCTCTCTCTGAACTCGATTTTTTCGTATCTAAGTAATTCATAAAAACCAATCAGCCTTCATCAAATTATCAAAAAGTTATCAACTTTGTCAAACATAATTCAACCTCCATTCTCGTGTTTGCACCTTCTATTGGCATCAGAGCTCAGATTGAAGGTTGAACACTTTACATTGTTTGGGGAAAGATCCAAGGGTTCAACATGCCTGGATTTAGTGAATCAGTAGGTGAAGAAATTGAGGTATTTTCTGACATAACTTGATCTGAGGTCTAGGATTTGGAGAAACAGTAATTGAACCTAAACCTATTGACTCTGATGTTACGTGTACTGTTTGTTCTAAGAAATGTCACTATAAATTTTCTTGTCACATGTTAAATACATGGAAAGACAAGAAACCTTTCAAGACTAACAAACCAGGACCCAATCAGATTTGGGTACCAAAAGACAAAATTATTTATGTTGCAGATGTCTAAGCAACCAAGTTGAAACACTAATCATGACATGTGGTAAGTGGATGCTACCAACTTATAAAGGGAAAAAGATCTATGTCCCAAGACCTGACTCTGGTGGAAGAAGGATTGGTCAGCACAATACCTATCAAAACTAGAACCAACTGATGAACCATAACTATCAGAAAAAGAAGAACCATATAATGAACAAGAAATATCAGAAAAATATGAAGTATCAACATAATCAAAACTGGTAGAGAAATCACATATATCAACAAAATCAAAACTGGCAGAGAAATCACACATATAAACATAACTGGAACTACCAGAAGAATCAAAATTACCAGATAAACCTGATACATCAACAGAAACAGAAGTATTAGATGAACAATCAGAATCAGGAGACTTCTCTGAACACTCCTATCAAATTCATAAAAACTACAAACCTCGATGAGAATTCAAATCCCTTCATCCAGACCCTCTAATCAGAGAATATGCAAATTCAGAATCTGAAAACTACAAAAGAAGAACTAAGAGGGTTTTCAAATTGAAACTAAAACTGTTGACATATAGGTTGTATCTTACTTTAAATTTAATTATTGTCTAATAGTATGTTTACAGTGATAATAAGAAGCTTGATCTTAAAGATCAAAGATAGATTAGTATTTGCAGGTTCTCAAAAACTTAGAGGAACCAGAAGAATCACGAAATATGAACATTTTAGCAGAAGCAATTTGTTTCTTCAGAAACAAGCATAAACCACCAAAAACAAAACTGGTGTTTGGGGCTGTATTGTTTCATTCTTAAATTATCTAATTTATATTATGTAATATGACAAACAGCTTGACCTTGAAAAGTCAAAGCAAGATGATGACAATGTAGATTTATCGGAATCAGAGGAAGCAGATGTAGACAAACCCAAAGAACCTGAAAAAATCATAGGATACACGCAAATCAGAAGAAAAAAATGACAAATCTTCAGAGGATGAATTTGATCAAGTCACAAACAGTCAAGATAAGTCAGAAGGAAGATCTGGATGGAAGTACAAGTCATCTCATCCTGAAACTCTAATCATTGGAAGTACAAGTGATCCTTTTAAGATCAGATCATCACTAAAAGATACGACTTTGTTTGGCTTATTCTTATCCCTATGGATGAAACATTGGTAGATGATGGATTGCAATGCACAAAGAGTTAAATGAATTTAAGAGGAATGATGTTTGGGATCTAGTACCTAGACCAAAAAAGAACATTATTGGAACCAAGTGGGTTTCAAAAACAAGCTAAATGAGAAAGGTGAAATGGTCAGAAACAAGGCAAGATTTGTTGCACAAGGATACAGTAAAAAAGAAGGCATTGATTACACTAAGACATTAGCTCCAATGGCCAGGTTATAAGCTATTCGTATCCTACTTTCTTTTGCTGTAAATAATAACATTACATTATTTCAAATGGATGTTAAAAGTGCTTTTCTAAATGGTTATATAAGTGAACAAGTCTATGTTAAACAACCTTCAGGTTTTGAAAGTTCGGAATTTCCAAATCATATCTTTAAACTTAGGAAATCTCTGTATGGTCTAAAACAAGCACCTAGGGCATGATATGATAGACTTAGTAGTTTCTTGCTTAAAAATAACTTTGAAAGATGACAAGTAGATAATACACTTTATAGAAAATCAATAGGAGATGACATTCTTATTATTCAAATATATGTTGTAACATCAGTTTTGGATTTACTAATGGCACTCTTTGCCAAGAATTTTCTAAATTGATGCAGCTTGAATTTCAAACGAGTATGATGTGAGAACTTAAGTTCTTCTTTCGGACACCAATTCAACAAAGTCAAAATGGTATATACATTCATCAAACTAAATATACAAAAGAGCTTCTCAAGAAGTTTAAGGTGAGTGATTGCAAACCTATGGCTACACCAATGCACCCTACCTGTTCACTTGAAAAAGATAATTCATGCCAAAAAGATTACCAAAACATCATGTTTAGTGTATGTGTATGTGCAAGATTTCAATATGACCCTAGGAAATCACATTTAACTATTGTTAAGAGAATCCTTAGATACCTAAAAGGAACTATCAACCTTACCTTGTTCTAAATGAAATCTCCTAAGTACAAAATGAGTGGATACTTTGATTCTGATTATGCTGGAGATAAACTTGAGAGAAATAACATTCCTATCTATTATGATAACACTTCTGCCATTGTGATCACCAAAAACCGTATCCTACATTTTAGAGCTAAACACATAGAGATCAAACACGACTTCATTAGGGACTTTGTTCTAAAAGGCATACTAAACATCGGTTTGTAGACACTGAACACCAATGGGCTTACATATTCACCAAACCACTAGCTGAAGATAGGTTTGACTTCATCAAGAAAAACCTAAACCTTACCATCATACCTGACTAATGTTGTGATAACTTCAAAGTAGTCTAGCTTTGCACTAGCTTTTATTAGTTTATATATTTTCTTGTTATATGTTATATTCATGTTATTCAAAAAAAAGAAAACAAATTACAAAAGAAAAGACAAATTCAAAAAAAAAAGAGCAAGTTTCACTTTCAAGTGATTTTGTCTTACGACAAAAGGGGGGAAAGATATTTGATAAAGTGGGGGAGAAAAGAGAAAAAGATACTTAGACTTAGGGGGATCCCTAAGTTAGGGGGAGTCAAAGAAATATAAAGAAAAGTTGTTAAAAAAAAATAAAGTTTTGTCATCATCAAAAATGGAGAGATTGTTGGAACCAAGTTGGTTTTATACTTAGCGTTTTGATGATAACAAAAATATTTTATGAGAATAATATATTTGACTTCAAAGAGTATGAAAGAAGATTCATGTTTCTGAAGAAAATCTAAAATAAGATTTGATCCAAATTTATAATTAAAGAAAATCTTTGACCAAGTTGAAAAGAAGATATGGTCAAGATTTGAAGAAGATTTGATCAAGATTTATCTACAACAAAATATGGACAGTATCAATCTGAAGAATTTACAAACTCAATCTGAACAAAATATGAACATGTCAATCTGAAGAATTTACAAACTCAATCTGAACAAAATACGAACATAATCAATCTGAAGATCTTACAAACTCAATCTGAACAAAATTAGAACATAATCAATCTAGAAAAACTGCTTAGATTGGATTCTGAAATAAAGAATTGGCTAAAGAACATATTATCAAAAAGCATCTTGTTCAGAATTATTTTTGAAAATAAGATCATTGTTGACCAAGCTAGGAACGAATATACAATACTAAATTAAAGAAGGACTAAATTGAAACCCAAATTTTATCTATAAATAGATACTCAAGGTTGAATAAGAAGATCATCGAAAAACAGAAAAGAGTAGAAGAACTAATAAGATCAAAATTCCAAATTCATCTTAGAGTTCAAAGAAAGAAACACTTGTTCGAATGAGAATTATTTTCTGAGTTTTTTTTCTTAGGGTGTGAGAGTTATTATTATTATCAGCTTTGTTAGAAGCAAACACTTAAAGTTCCAATCTTTTGTAGCCAACCCGATAGTGGTTTAGTTCCTTCTTCAATCTGGGGTTGTCAAGTTGTTATGAGAAGACTTGGCTGGTAGGGTCAAGATGGTTAGTTCCTCAAAAGGTTGTTAGGCTGTTTGGAGAGACTGAATTGGAGGGTCAGGTGCTTTGCAATTCAAGATATTTGAATTAGTGGATTAAAGCCTTTTGAATGAGGAAACTAGATGTAGCCAAGTTAGTGGTTGTAGTACCCCAATTTTGTCCGACCAATTAAAAATAATTTCATTAAAAATAAGTAATAGGCTAAATACCACATGTGGTCCCTTAACTTAATTTCAGTTAACGATTTAGTCGTTTATCTTTTTTTTTCCCGATTTGGTCCTTTATGTTTTTAAATAATTTCAGTGTTACCCTTTAAGTGTGTTTTCGTTAAAAAAAAAGTTAAAAAAAAATCCCTCCTCCGTGTTCAGAAAAAGCTACCCTATATGTTTTGGAAATATTTCAGAAAAATATTCAAAGTTTGATGAACATATGCAATGATCTAGATGAGAGATTTTTTAACTTTTTCTTAACGGAACTCCACTTAAGGGGTAACACTGAAATTATTTAAAAACATAAAGGACCAACTCGGGAAAAAAAAAAAAGATAAAAGACTAAATCGTTAACCGAAATTAAGTTAAGGGACCACTGGTGGTATTTAGCCTAAGTAATATTATGTTTAATAAACATTTTGCACTAAGTCGAAAACTATCGTTTTATTAATTTAGTACAATTTTGAGTTTATATGTGTTTCCATTACATTATATTTAACACATAAAATAAATAATTATTTAAAATAATTAAAAAAGGTTTTCATGCACGCATGCCCTGCTCCGCCCTTTTCTCCTTTCTTTCCTTTCTCCATTTTTTCTTCTTTTTTGATTCCTGCTGCAAGCTTGCAACAATGCCCCCCATCCCTTATTTTATTTTTATTTTTTGCTTAATAAAGGTATTATTTTCACCATTTGAACACTTAAGCAAAAAGACTAGCCACTTATTTTCTTAATTGTTTGAGATTGCTTAACTTTTGCTCAAAAACAATGAAAAATCCATAACTCAATGTTATTTCTTGGACACCCAGATTCATCACTTAAGCCTATAAATTGAGAACGAAAATCACTAATTAGGCAGATTTTTGTACTACTGAAGAAAATAAAAACAGAAAAATAGAGAGGGTAAGGAATACAAGAGAAACAACATACCATAGGAAGAAAATACAAGATATAAGGTATTTTAAAATCTCTTTGATATTAATATTATATATATATAATTTCTTTTTTATCATCACATGGGTATACAAATAAAAAATCATGTTCATGATCTTGTTAGGTTTATTTATTTATTTACTTTTCCTTCTTCAATATTCAATATTATTAACTGTAAACTCAAAACAGATAAATAAAAAAACGAAAAAATCATAGAAAAAAATTAACAATAAATTAGAAGAAAAACAAACAAGCAAACCAAAAAGAGAAGATGAGATTTAAACTGCCAATTTCGTCGGAACAATGGCCGGCTGTCGCCACCGTCGAATTCCTTCTTCTTCTTCCTTTTCTTTTCTTCTTCTTCTTTCTTTCCCTTTTTCTTCTTCTCTTTCTTCTTTCTTTTTTTTTTCTTCTTTCTTTCCTCATTTCCCTCTCTGATACCAGCCTCCCCCTCCCTCTTTCTTTCTTTTTCTATTTTGTTTCTCTCTCCTTCTAAGATTAGGTTTACTATGTATATTATTTTTTTTTTACACAAAAGGGGAGTTTGAGCTCTAAGCCCAACTTCTTTTGTTATGTAGTCCATTTTTTCTTTCATTCTTTTTTGATAGATTCATTTTTTTATATTATTATTCTTTGACTAAATTTATTTTCTAAGTTAAATTTCATTTTACTTTCTTTAAATTGGATGTTTAGCTTTTTTTTTTTTTATTTCTCCTAAAAAAATCAAAACAAAAATATTAACAATAAATATTGAAATTGATTGAGATTAGACATCTAATTAATCTTAAATATTTATAACATCTGAGTTGTGACAACTTGATGATCTTAAACTCTAAATTAATTATATTTTAATAAAATTGAATCGATCAAGATATGACATCTTGTCAGTCCTAGTTTAAAACGCATGAGTTGTGACAACTCTGTGATCTTAAACATGTTTAGCTAATTTCAAACAAACAACCAAACATACTCATTATAATAAATTTCTCAGGCCCAAGATCTTTTTCCTTATCAAATTAACAACATCTTCTAATTAAATCTAAATTTTCGCCACAAAACGTATTTCTTTAAAAGCAATCAACATATCCGCATTTTTTACCCAAGATCTACGTAGCTTTGATTTCTCCATCGCACCGGGAGATACGTAGGAGCAAGATCACACTCTTGTCAAGCACATCAATAAAAATCTCTTATTTTCACTCTTCTTTCTTAAGCATACTTTTATTTCAAAATCACATTAAAAAAAAATAAACAATTGATATTCATATTTAATAATAAGTAGAAATAAATATATTTAAGTTAATATTAATTTTGCACAATTAATTATAGGTAACCGTATTTTAACGGATGTCGTAGGGTGATAATACCTTCCCTACGCATAATCGACTCCCGAACTCAAAATTTGGTTTCAAAAACCATTTATTTTTTATTTTTCTATTTTTAAGGGTTTCCCAATATTTTCCCCATTTTAAAATAAATTTTGGTGGTTACTCCATCGAATTCGAAAAACACTCGAAATTTAGGCCGCGACAGTTAGCGACTCCACTGGGGACCCTTAGAGAGTCAAGCCTAACATAATTAATTGTGCAATTTATTTATTTTTATTTTTATTTTTTTACTTTTTTCTGTATTTGTTTGTTTTTCATTTTCTTTACTTTATGTGTTTATTAATGTGTGTGTGTGTGTGTTTTATTAGCATTATGAAATTATTGAATTATGCTTATTCCGCACCCTACATCTTTACTAAGACACACACTTATGATTGAGACCCTATACTCAGGACTGAATGAAGCTTAAGTTTAGTTAGGGGTTTAGCGGTAATCATTTTGGATGTACATCCTATTTAGTTATCGCAAAGATCTCGTCTAGAGTGTGACTTCATTATAAAGACCTACATTTTGGATGTACTTCCTATTTGTAATGATGTTTCAATACGAGTACCTGGCTCTAGAGACCAATGAATTTAGGATTATAGAACTTGCCCAGGGAAGAGTTCACGAATTTAGATGCTTATAGATTTTAAAATTTCTCCAATCTTGAATAGAATGCATCTAAGTCATATCCTAGCCTTCTTGCTTTTAAATAATAGATTTGTTTAGGATAAATAAATTTTTTGCAAATAATTTTTTCCAAAGAAAGAAATAAATTCAGGGTATTGTTCAATTTATAAAACTGAAATAAATATAATAATCTTTTTGAGAAAAAGTCAAAACATTATATTCTTATTTTCCCAAAGAAACTTATTATTTTGGAAAATAAAACCATTCACTAAAATATTTTCTCTTTGAATTTTTATAAAACCAAAAAATATGAAATATGAGACTATGAACCCCCTAACTTAGATCTACATAAAAAAACAGTGACATAATGGATTGGCTTAAAATCAATTTTTTCAAGGAAAATGCTTTTTCGTCCCTAACATTAATGAGGTTTTATTGGATTACAAAATCTTGTAATGTAAATCTCCAATTCGGTAATGAAAATGAAAATAATGATGTTACTAGAAACTCTAACTTGATAGTATTTTTTATATAATTTGAGTAAATATTAAAGAATGGATGAGCAATTACCTTTTCTCAATTGAGGTTTATAATTAAAGAATTTACTAGAAGATTTATTAAATGAGGCTTAGGTATTAAAGAATTTAGTAGAAGATTTATTAAATGAGGCTTAGGTGTATGGGCTTTTGGGACTTATGTGACAACGCTAATAGCTGGGGGATGGGGTGGGACATTTGAGAAGAAATGGAGGGAGTGTTTTGGTAAAAATAACATAAAAATGTGAGAGTGTGGGTAGTAAAATTGGGGGTATAGGTAGTACCTCCCAAATATCAAATCCAAGTCTGGCTCGTACCAACACTTGTAAACATGTAAATGTTATATAAATCAATATTTTTGTGAAAATACTTTGTCATCTTATAGATAGAACTCCACGATAGATTCAATCAATAATTTTGACGTCATCAATGTTACAATTTTGGAGATATACATATTTCAAACATTTTAACTGTCATATATGTAGGTTTTGCCTTATTTATAAGACATTTTCAATGATTTTGACGTTATCAACGTTATAGCTCTAGAAATATACGTATACTGAACACTTCAAGTTTGTCATATATGTTGATTTTGCTTTATTTGTAGACATTTTGCTATCAATTCAGATGTTGTGAGTTTATTTATATATTCATCATTTGTGATTTTAGTGACTTTGAATTTTAATATTCTCAATCAATGTAATTTTAATTAATTTAAATGAATGAATATCATTTTTTTAATAATAAAAAAATTGAATTTGTCTTTTCTAAAGTGAGAAGTTGATAAAGTGAGTGAGTCAATTGTTGATATTATAACTACATATGATTGGTGATACATGTGTATATAATATCAACTATTTATTTAAATATCAATGGTTGATATGACTCAATTATTCTCTGAAATAAATTGTTCATTTTAAAAGAGTATAATCTAAAATAATATTATAGATAGAAGTTCCAAAAGATTAGTAGACAACTCTAAAAAGAATAATAATTAAAAAGAAAATATTTATTTATTTATCACTTCCTTTAGTCAAGCATTATTTTATTTATTTTCCACCTGTCATCATGAATACATTGAATAAAGTGCCAGACCAACAAACAAGCTCCAATTAACACAGCCTTGAAACCTAAATTCCTATCTCTAAAATTTAGAAAATAATGGAAACCAAAAGGGTCAAAGACTTAGGAAACAATTTCTCCAAACAATGTTATGAATTCGAAACAAAATAAAAACTGATAATAGTAATTTGAAACAAAGATAGAACTATCCTATTTGATAGCTACTGTGATTTTTCCCCTTAATTAGGAACTCATAAACCCCTTCAAATCCCCCTATGCAACATTTTTATGGTACGTTTACTGGTCATATTTTTTTTTAACTTCATTTTTTCCCTTCAACTAATAAATATAAAAGAATATAAATTTAATATTTTTCTCACCATTTCCTTTTACAATTTTTCAAAAATATGTCTAATATATATTTTAAAAAAATTAAAAATGACAACATAATTTTTATTATTTCTCAAAATATATTCTTCTTAACTTGCTTTTATTTTCTCTCTATAACAAATATTTATTACAATGGTCTTTTATCAGCAATGTAAAATAAAAAAAATTTTAAAATTGAAAATTAAAATTATTTTTTAAAAGTAAAATACACCTAAATTAAAATGTTAACTTATACATATTTCTTATTTAATCTTTATCAACAAAACTGTAATGCATGTTCAGAAATTGTCCCTCCAATAATGCACAACACTGGAGAAATTATTCGTCTTCACAGTAAAAGTATACTTTATGTACATATTAAAAAATAAAAAATAAAGACATGATATCCGTTAGAGTTACATCAAGGAAAAAGAACTCAATAAATGCACATGGAAGAGGGACAATCCTCACATGATAGAAACATGGTCCTTCATTGCTCTGCTTCTTGAATTCAAAGCATTCCTTCTTTGGTTTCTTATGATGCAGCCTAAGGCAGGTACTGATATTGTGAATGCTCTTGCTAAATCCATCGATATTACTATTTCGCGCTTGATAAAAATGATATTTATAATTTATTATATATGTATATTTATTGTTTAATAGATATTTAGTGGATTTTTAAGTATCTACAGATATAATTAGATATCAATAGATATTATTTTTTTTTAAAATCATTTATATTCAAAAATTAATTTTTTTTGTTACATTAGGTAGAATTTTTCCTCTTATTTTGTAAAAAAAAATTAGTAACACATAAAAATGCATTAACACAAATAAAATATATAACAAAGGTTTATCATAAAAACTATTAATACACATTAATACATAAACAAAAACTATTACAATATATTAATATTACTAACTAACTATCAAGTACGAATTTCCGCTGATAAAATTATCATTACATCTATATATGTATCTATTAACTTAAGGATAGTCAAAATATCTATTTATTTTATATGCATATATTCGCGGGGATGGATATTTTTGTCATCTTAATCTTGGACAATCCAAAAAAATAGTACTTTTGTAATTATTTTTTTATCCTCTTAGTAAAACTTCTTGAAAGTCTTGGCTACACCTTTGTAACTAAGTGAATATCATTCTCTTTACATTTTTTATCAAAATCATCAATAATATTTCTTTTAAAGAATTGACCATTTCGATATAGAAATCAAAAGGATATTATTTAATCTATTTTTCAACATAGTAAATAACAAATAAAATTTTAAATAATTTTAATTTAAAAATAATGTTTTTGCAGATGCATAAATAACATAAATAATAATATTATTCTATATTTCATACATGTATAAAAAAAATAGTTAATGTATATATTACTAACTACTAAATAAAATAAAAATGTAGTGCTTTAAATATATGAAGCATTGGACAGTAGCCTTTTCCGACCATGAAGGCCACCACTAATACAGGCAATCACATCCCTTATCCTTTTGGACAAATTATTACACTATAGTCTCACATTAATTGATTTTTTTTACTAATATTAATTGATTTTCTTACTAATATTAATTGATTGTTACATTTGAATTTTTTTTTTACTCATACATTTGAAATATTTGTATAACGTATTTGTAACTTTATAATAGAAATAAAGTATTAATTATTTTTTTTCTTCTATTAATGTTCTTATTTGCTATCTTAATTTATCCAACTACACCACTAATTATTTTATTATTATGGATATTTTAGTCAATAAACCTAATTTTATCAAAATAAATAAATGCAATTGATAATTTTCTTTAAAAGTGCGTATAACTTGAAAATGACACACCTTTTTTAAATGACACCTAATATGAAACATATTAAATATTTTAGAATGAAATTCACATGTATCCCTCCCACACAAGTTGGTTTTATTTGAGAACGACCATATGGGAGTCATGGTCAATCCATACAGCTTTATACATAAAAACGATACCAAGTATGAATGACTATTTGAAGTGGAAAAAAAGTCTCATGCTGATAAAAAATTCATAATTTAAAATCCTCTAACTTCAAATAAAAAAATAAGATTAATTATACATTAGTTTTGTAAATACGTATTTTTTTTTTTGTATTTGTAAATATTTTTGTTTTGTTTTTATTCTTTATTTTTTTATTTGAGTCTATGTAAAATTGGTTTTGATTGAAATGATCCCGACAATTTCTTATATCATAATTATTTAGTCTAACACATGAAAATTGGTTTTGATTGAAATTGATAGTCTAACACATATGAATTAAAAGATATTATAAAAATTATGATCATCATACTTATATATTAAGGAAAAATAATCAATATCTTTTTCCTTACAAATATTTTACATATACATAATTTTTCTAATAAAAATTTATTAATGTATTTAAATCGTATCACATCCTAAATTTTTAAAAAAATTATATTTGTATCGTATCACACTAATGTATCCGGACTTCATAAAATATTGTGGATATGTTTAATCAAACAGCGCTAAAACATGGTCCAGGATAGATCATATGTACCAGTTGTCCACCTTAGAATTTATATATATATATATATATATATATATATATATCAAAATATATGAAAATATTTTTGAGTATTCCCAACTATTTATCCTTACTTTCTCCCTCCCCTGACAGACTGACAATAATTTCTAAGGTCTACAAAATGGGCCATCCTTTGCAGAACTAAGTTGTCTGTTCTGATAAAAGCAAGAAGGACAATTGAATTTCCTTGCAATAAGGGGCCTTTCTTTAAAGGGCATATAAATCATCATTCATCAAACTAACAAAAAATGAGTGAACATGGTAGCTATCCATAGAGTCAGTAGGCTTATTGTGTATATTGGTAAGTGCCAAACTAATGTCCTACATGTCACATTGTTGTATCTCATTTTTTATCAATGATACATGAAACATCATAATTGGTTTTTCCCAATAATACATCCTTAATTGCTCATGGACTTGAACAACCCCATTGCTTTGCTTGCCCTCAAAGCTGGGGTACAATCCATATAGGTGGATTTGGAATAAAATTTTCAAATTTTTTTTAAGTAAACCATAGTATCTAAAATCGTAAGTATTGGTTAATTTTTAATTTTTAATTTACGAAATTCAAAATATTCTTTTAAATTGTTTAACGTCGTTAAAATGCTCCCTGAACTTTTTAATTATAAACAAAAAATTTCTTAAAATAGTTGATAGAAAGAATATTTTGACTGATTTTAAATAATTTAAAAATATAATTTAATATTTCATTAATTTGAGATCTTAAATATAACGACTTAAAATAATAGCTTACTCATTTTGTAAACTATGTGAAAGGTACACAAGAAAAATGAAAGTTGAAAATGACATCTTCCTTATTTTTATTTTTCATTTTTGAGGAATGCTTTTGAGTAAGTTACCTTCTTAATGTTATAACCATTATTATTGATGACGTACAATCCAGTACCAAAGATACCGATATAATGGAATATATATCCTTCACATGAATGCTCACTCTTTCCTTATGATTCAATATTCCCCAAAATCAATATATTACTTTGTTCAAATCATATAGAATCCTAAAATATTTCATGCTATTTGTGATAATTAAATTGAGGGTTAAATAAGTTTTTTTCATCTATAAATATTTTATTTTTAATTTTTCTATTTTTTTTTAAATAATAGTACCTGAAAATATATTTTATCAATAATTTTAATTCTTGTTTTTTAAGTCAACTAATGTATATCAATCAAATTTTGAATATTTTTTTCTTAGACATATTTTATAGAAATTTTTCTTACAAAAATTTAGAATTTTTTAACAAAAGATAAATTAAATTTGTATATTTAAGTGCTAAAAGTTTAAAAAATTCATATTTAATTCATCACTTGTTAAAAAATTCTAAATTTTGTATGAGAGATTATTATAATATTCTAAACATGTATATAAAAAATCATTCAAAAGTTCATAAGATACACATAAATTGATTTAAAAACATGAACCAAAATTGTTGATAGAAAACATTTGAAGGATTATTATTTGAAGAAAATTTTTAGGTGGACTAAAAAATAAATTTGATATATTTATAAGGATCAAAAACTTTTTTAACCATTAAATTAATATGTAAAATTGAAGAAAAAAGTCAATATGTAAATTTTACTTTATAGTCCAAATACAATATATTTAGGCACAAATTCTATGAGCTATTTTAGATGTTGAGTCACTTATTTTTAGAAGTATCTAGATACATCCATTAGGGTGATTCATTGATTAAAATATGTTTTCTCCTATGCAATAAATAAAGAATTGGTGATCGAAATGATTACCAAGAAAATGAATGAAGTAGTTATTTTAGAATAGTTTAGCCTTAGTTTTTAAATCTTTTTTAGAGTAATTCACGCTCCATTAATGTACTTCAAAAAATGGTACTATATTTGTCTTTATTGGCAAATTTAATGTAAAAACAACTATTATTTTTTTAATTCTTGTGTATTAATCAAATGAGTCTTAATTATTCCAGAAATCAAAGGCTCAAAGATGTGCTTCATAAAAAACATAAAGCAAGATCATTCTCCAAGTTAAGCAAATGCAACTACAATTAACAGGCTGTAAAGTACACTGTTGTTGTACCATCAAACAGACCTGCACACGTGACTTAAAGCCAACAATCATTTCAGACAACTGACAGGATCACAAGTACAAGTCAGCTCATCTCCAACCAATTCGAAAAACGTTCTTAGATCTCAAGAACATTCCTGGTTTCAGCATGAACACTTTTGCTCTTTTGCTGATCTGATCCATTCATTTTCTCATGACAGCTGGCCTTCTTCCAACGGTTAAATGAGTTGTCATAAGCTCTCTTGAAGCCTATAAATACAGCTTCACGATGAAGAACAAAATACAACTCAAAGTGCCAAGCAAAGCATCAATCATTCAATCATACTCGAGCTTGTCAAAATCATTCTTAAGTTGTAGTTTCATTCTTCGTGTGATTTTAGAATCAATGATAACTGACTTCTAAAATATAGAATCTATTTCTCAAACAAGAGTTGAGAAATACCCAGATTCTAACATTCTCAAAATCATTATATTGTAACTCAAGGCTATATTGTTAACATAGCTTGAGTAGTGTGTAGAAATCCTTTTATGATTTAAAAGGTAGCTTGTAAAATCCTTTCTAAAATAGTGTAAGGTAAACCTGTGGAAATTCTTTCTAGGTAGAAAGGTAGAAACTGTGTAAGGTAAAATCCTTTGTAACCAAGATCAATCTTGAGTTAAACTTTCAGTTTTTAAACAGGAATTTTAAAGGGGCAATTATAATTCAAACCCCCCTTCCTTATAATTGACATTGTTACTTCAATTGGCATCAAAGCCAATCTCTAAGGATTAAACACCCAAAACGTGTTAGAGCAAAAGATTCAGGAAGATAATGTTAAAAGCTAAATACATTGCTGAAGGAGGGTCATCAAACAGACCACCATACTTTGATGGCTCAGATTATTATTTCTGGAAAAGCAAAATGCAATTGTTCCTAAAGTCACAAGATACTAGTATGTGGAGAATCATCACAGATGGAGACTTCATACCATGAGTAGATCAAAACGATTCAACATCTGCTGAAAAGAAAGAAGCAGATTGGACAGCAGATGAAAAATCTAAGGTACTTCTAAACTCAAAAGCTCAATTATTTTTATCATGTGCTTTAAGCAGGGAAGAAATTGAAAGAGTAGATGAATGTGATACGGCAAAGAAAGTATGGGACACATTTCAAACTCACCATGAAGGAACAAGCCATGTTAACCTCTTGAACTACTTCACATTATCCTTTTGGTCCCATCAAAACCACCATTTTAGGAGGTACGAAATATGGATTTGTGATTGTTGATGATTTTTCTAGATACACATGGGTGCTATTTTTGAAACAAAAGGATGACGCATTTGATGCTTTCAAAAACTTTTGTAAAAAGGTTCAAAATGAAAAGGAATCCAATATAATCACTGTAAGAAGTGATCATGGAGGTGAATTCATTAATGCATCATTCAAAACATTTTTTAATGAACTTGGCATCTCTCATAATCTATCTTGTGCAAGAACTCCTCAACAAAATGGAGTTGTTGAGAGAAAGAATAGAACTTTGCAAGAGATGGCAAGAACGATCTTGGAAGAATCCAATGTTAAAATGTATTCCTGGGCTGAAGCTATAAACATTTCTTTCTATATTTTGAATCGTGTTTCAATTAGAAAAATCATAAATAAAACACCCTATGAAATCTGGAAAAATAGAAAACCAAATATTTCATATTTTCACATCTTTGGTTGTTATTGCTACATTTTAAACAACAAAGATAACTTGAGAAAATTTGATGCGAAATCGGACAAAGCTATATTTTTAGGATATTCAACATAATCTAAGGGATATCATATTTTTCATTTGAGAACTAAAACTGTTGAAATAAGTATGCACATTTTATTTGATGATCTTGAGTTAAAAACGAAAGATGATGAGGAGGAAGAACAATCTGGGCAAACACAGCAGATCGTTCTTCAGGAAAACGAGATTGATAAACAATCTCCGTTTCAAACTCCTCCTAGAAGCTGGAAACTAATAGGTGATCATCCTCCAAATCAAATCATTGGAGATACAGCGGATGGCATTAGAACAAGAATGTCATTTAAAGATGATGCAAACAGCAACATGGCAATGATATCTCAAATGGAACCAAAATCCATCATAGAAGCAATAATTGATCAATCTTGGATTGATGCGATGAAAGAAGAACTTCTTCAATTTGAGAAAAATGAAGTCTGGACCCTTGTTCCAGATCCACAAGATCAAACAATTATTGGAACACGATGGGATTTTAGAAACAAGCTAGATGAAGAAGGAAAGGTTGTAAGAAACACAACGAGGTTAGTTGCTCAAATTTATAATCAACAAGAAATAATAGACTATGATGAAACCTTTGCTCCAATTGCAAGGTTAGAAGCCATACGAATCCTTCTTGCATATGCATCATATAAAAACATCAAACTTTTTCAAATGGATGTTAAAAGTGCTTTTTTAAATGGCTTTTTGAATGAACAAGTTTATGTTCGTCAACCTCCAGGTTTTGAAGATCAAAAGAAACCAAATCATGTTTTTAAACTCACCAAAGCCTTATATGGTTTAAAGCAAGCTCCTAGAGCTTGGAATGAAAGATTAAGTTCATTTTTTATCAAAAATAATTTTTCCCGTGGAAACATTGACACAACAATTTTTAAGAAAACAAGTAAAAATGATTTACTCATTATTCAAGTGTACGTTGATGATATTATTTTTGGATCAACAAATGAAAAAAATGTGTGAAGATTTTTCAAATCTCATGCAAAGTGAATTGGAAATGAGTATGATCGGAGAATTGAGATATTTTCTTGGTTTACAAATCAAACAACATACAAATGAAATTTTCATTTGTCAAGAAAAATATATCAAGGATCTTTTAAGGAAATACAAAATGAGGGAAGCCAAGATTATGACTACTCCCATGCATCCATCATCCTCATTAGATAAATATGAAAATGGACAATCAATCTCTGAAAAAGAATGTAGGGGTATGATTGGCTCATTACTTTATCTAACTGCAAGTATGCCTGACATTGTTTTCGCAGTAGGCTTATGTGCTAGGTTTCAATCTTCACCAAAAGAGTCTCACTTAACTGCAGTCAAAAGAATTTTTCGTTATCTCGTTGGTACTACTGATCTTGGCCTTTGGTATAGCAAAGGTTCTCATTTTGATTTTGTAGCATATTGTGATGCCGATTATGCTAGTGATAAGATTGACAGAAAAAGCACAAGTGGTGCATGTCAATTCCTAGGAGAAGCTTTGATAAGC
Organism: Cicer yamashitae; assembly: GCA_037974755.1. Taxonomy (NCBI): domain Eukaryota; kingdom Viridiplantae; phylum Streptophyta; class Magnoliopsida; order Fabales; family Fabaceae; genus Cicer; species Cicer yamashitae. The sequence goes on along the minus strand of JBBPBQ010020323.1, from coordinate 43,417,462 downwards.
TGGTCATGTAGGAAGCAAAACACGATTGCCCTATCAACCACTGAAGCTGAATATGTCTCAGCAGCAAATTGTTGCTCTCAAGTCTTGTGGATCAAGAATCAACTTGAAGATTTTTCAGTAAGGTATTCTCATATTCCAATATATTGTGATAATACCAGTGCTATTAATTTATCTAAGAATCCTATTTAGCATTCAAGGTCCAAACATATTGAGATAAAGCACCATTTTATTAGGGATCATGTGAGTAAAACGGAAATTGAATTGATCTTTGTGGATACAAAGAATCAGTTAGCTGACATTTTTACAAAGCCACTTGTTGAAGAAAGCTTCAATTCCATCAAAGAACGATTAAAAATCGTTAAAAATCCTGGTCAAGATCGTTAAAATTGAAACTAAATCACTTTGGTCATAACGGAGAACGTTCTCCGTTTTTTGCTTATTTCATCAGTTAGCTCAAGAACGATCTTCGTTTTTTCATCATCACCTACTTTCGAAATCAAATTTTTAAAATTGAAACGTCTGCTACTTTTCAAAAGGTAACGGCTACCCATGCTTGTCCAGCCACATCATTTCACTTTCCTCCTACCCAATACTCAACTGCCCAATCCATCTCATCATACGTGTGGCACTCTCTCCACTCCTTAATCAACTCCAAAAAATCAAAAACGGTCATTTTGTCTCCATTGAACAACAATTTCAAACTTTTTCTGCAAATCCATCTCTTGTCTTCTTCTTCCTCAAGCTCTCACTTTTTTTTCCAAAATGGCTCGTACAAAAACCACTGAACACAAAAATCCCAGATCACCACCACCATCATCTCCTTCACCTTCATCATCTCTAGTTCGTTCACCATCTCCTCGACCAAGACCAACACCTCGCCATTCATCCTCAAAAAAAACATTCTCGAATTACATGTCTTCATCTCCAGAATCAAGTCCACAACCGATCACACTTGCTCCACTATCTACTGTGCTCCCTCCATTGTATCAATGCCCTTTTTCCTTCAAACAGTCAATCCACACCCCGCCTTCAAAAAACCCTCAATCCTAGTTCCAACACCTCATCCTCTAGACAAAGATTGTAACAACCCGATTTTTTTTAACAAATTAAAATTCATAAATAAAGAGAGAAATACCTTTGGATAAAATATTTAAGTCGTATCACAACGACAAAAGTCAACAATAATTACAAACAGCGGAAACGGTTTTGAAATGAAAATCCAAAATATTTAAAATAGAAAAATACATCGGGGCTATGAGACCAATCCAACGTAGCTCATACCCCTGGGGTATTCTCTGCAGACACCTGTACAAAAGCACTGCCCCAAGAATTTTAACTTCCCCACGTCACGTCAAAAAGTGGTACAAGGACCCATCAAAATAAAAGTCAAGCTGACAATATATGGTATAGGTACAGTTTTCTAGAATGAAATAAATACAACCACAACAGATAGACATCTAGCCCCTATACAGCCATCTAATCTGATCATGCTACAAAAAAACTATAACACAAGTGATCTTCACGCGCCCCGCAGAAATCCTTCTGACATAGCAGTGGTCAGGTAAGTCTAACTCCGTTCCCATCTCCAGAGTACTAACTGGTAGGACGATCCTGATTCCCATCTGAGGGAAAAGCCCAGATATCCACAATAATTGTAAAGGTCACCAACCGAAATTAACAAACATCACATAGCATTTAAATTTTAAATGCACAAAATAACCTTTCAACTTAGCATACATCTAGAAAGGGTTTTCATATGCCACACATGCATAATCAAAGTTGAATAATGAAGTTTTTAACAAACTGCACTATCGTATTCGAATACAACATCCTTGTATCCGAATACAACTGTGAAAATGGCATAATTTATATTTTGAAAATGTTTCGATATCATTCAACGCTTACCACATCAAGTCAGTCAATAACACTCATCAAATACGGCACAATTACAAACCACAATCGAGTATGTATATACAACCATCACAGTATATCAAACATGACCCGCGTGCCAAGCACCCTAATGAAATGCGTATATGTCAATGCACATGATACTGGAATTCCAAACCAAAACCCTCCTCGAAATGGCGTAAATCATAATTGTACAGTCTCTCACAGACCAGTACTAATTATCAAGGTGCAATCTCTCACGGATCAGCACAATTTACTATCGTACAGCCTCTCACAGACCAGTACTAATTTTCTATGCGTGCAATCGCTCACAGATCAGCACGACGCGAAAATCCCCGCAAGGATAAGATGAACCAACTATTCACATGGCATCATCTCGTGGCCCATCACGGTCACCATTATCACTATGGCCCATCGCGGTCACCATGTACTATGAAATGCATGAGCATACTCTGACTCTTTTCACCACAACCATTAAGTAAATGCAGCTACTAAAAGATTCCCCTTTTTTAATACTCATTTAACACTAATGATTTTTCAATCTTTTCACAGAGCATACTCAAACATATATTCATCCATAAAATTCATAACACATACGCCATCAATTATGGATACATCAATCGCACATTCACCACACATCCACATCTCAAACACAACAAATTCAATCAATTCAAATTCCAAAATTTCACACCAAATTTAATCATGAATCACCCGTATTCACAACTCCACATTTTCAAACATAAACCACCAAATTTAATCTCCAAAACCCACACATAAATCACATCTCAAAAATTCATAATATTAATTATGAACACATAAACCACACCAAGCTTGAATCACCACAACCCACATCTCAAACACATTAAATTCAACTTCCACAATTTCACCCATAAACACATTAAATTCATTTTCCTCCAATCTACACATAAAATACATCTCAAAATTCATAATATTAATTGTGAACACATCAATCACACCCAACATGAATCACCACAACAACATTAATATCTCAGAGTTCTCCCCACCGCTAACTCAATGCCAACAGCCTCGATTCCTTTTCGAGACTCAAGGAGCTAGCTACATAAACATAAATATTAGTAACAATTTGTTCACAACTAAAATTTATCCAAAATTATATCTTTTTCACACACCAAACTTTTACAACCAAATAATCTACATTAATTCAATATCAGCAAATCGCGCACAAATCGCATCAAACTACACCTCAACCGCATCAATTTTAAATTCCACTAATTCACGCATAAACGAATTAAATTCATTTTCACCATTTTACACATCAAATACACCAAATTTCCTTTCCATAAAATCACATATAATGTCTTAAATGCAAACTAAAAGTTTGGAAGGAGCCCTTACCTTAACGATAGATTAAACAACCGATTACGGTACCGCGATAAATTCCGGTAAAATATTTTGTTCGCACGTCACTTCGAAAACTAGCTCACTAGCACTGCAGCGTGGAGGTGAGCAACTTTCTCTTCTGTTACTTCGCGAGATAAAGCTTAGATCTAGAAGAAAATGGAGGTTTTGTATTTATGGGTTTTGGATTTTTTTTTTGAAAACTGAAGGAAGAAGAAGAACTTGCAGGGATCTTGCTTTCTTGCTTTCTCTCTCTGTTTTCTTTTCTTCTGCCTTCCTCCCGTGTTACTATTATATATATATATACTTATACTATTTGCTAAACTAATATATATATATATATATATATATATATATATATATATATATATATATATATATTATAATTATATAATTAAATCAAATCAATAAATATCTAAATATTTATACACACATCGCTTCACTCACATCTCAAATTATTTTGATAAAAATATCTATTCTCATTGCAACTCAATTGACAGGTAAAATTTTTAGCAACTATAGATATTTTAACAAAATAGTCCGATAATAAATTTTCCGCAACGTAATTAAATTATTTCTCGCCAAATAATTTTAAACGGGTCTCATAAAAATATCATTGGCATTTAACACACAAAATACCATTAAAATTGGCTAAAAGCCTCAGAATTCAACACCAAAAATATACTAAAATTGCATAAATTAAAATTTAAAACTAAGGGTCTTACAAAGATCAATGTGTGTTCTGGCCGGAATTGGTACTTCAAAAACCAAAAATATAGACACAACAATCTATACAATCTCTGATGATGATTCTGAACCCTCAACACCTAAACATATTCCCAAATCACAAGTTGTTCCTACATCACAGCCCTCCAAACCAATATCCCCAGAAATTTCAAAATCCCGAGAAATTCAAAAAACCCCTGAATTTTCAAAATCACCAAAACCTTATTCAAAATCCCCAAAATCCGCTTCAAAAGTCCTTCCAACCAAAAACACACCTTCTAAATCTAAACCAACAATTCCTAAATCTAACTCGTCTTCAAAACTCTCACAGTTTTTAGCCTCCAAAAAACTCAAAAACCCTAAAAAATCCCAAAAGAAACGTTCAACTCAAGAACGTTCTTCGAATAAACTACCAACTCCAGAACGTTCTTTGTCCCAACTACCTACTCAAGAACGTTCTCCCCTTCAAACTTCAACCCAAAAAACCACAAAGACTTCCAAAACAGCACCTCCTAAATCCTCCACCAAATCTTCCTCTTCAAAAGTTCTTATTCCACCTATGATTCCTTCAAAAATTCAAAAACTATATACTGAGTGTAAAATACATGTTTTTGATGATACAAACGATGATCATGCTCCAAGCGACAAGCTCGAAAAGAAGAAGTCTTCAAGAAAGTTTTCAAACATCCTTCGATGGATTAAATTAGATGTTCTATGTAAAGGTAAATGATACAATCCATGAAATCATATACAAGAGAACCTTACATCCTTACATATGCATAAACAACATTTTTGAAAGCCAAAAACTTTGTTTTAAAAGCATTAAAATTAATATTTTTTGAAATATACAAAGGTGTATTCGAATACAACATCATGTATTCGAATACAGATGAAGAATTGCTAAGTCAGTAGCTAAAACCCTTCATCTGTATTCGGCTACATCCTTGTGTATTCGAATACAGATGAAGAAATGCTAAGTCAGTAGCCAAAACCCTTCATCTGTATTCGACTACATCCTATTGTATTCGAATACATCCAGCAAGTCAATGGCCAATTTAAACAATCTGTATTCGACTACATCCAAGTGTATTCGAATACACAGTGTTAAATTTGAATAAATTTGAACGTTGCAAAGAGGCGTATTCGAATACACATAGCCTGTATTCGAATACAACTGGAAGCAATGCACTTTTTCAGTTCTGAATTGAATCTAAAACATTGCAATTCTTCCTCAAACCTCTTGGATCAATGGCCACGAATCTGAAGAGATGTTTATGGACTATAAATACATCACAACTTCAGATTCACCTACAACAATTTAAGTATTTTTATCTAAGATAGTAGTGTTCTATCATAGAAGATTTGTTAGAAGGTTGTAGCAAAGGTCCTAGGGTGAGGACTTGTACATATTCTGACAAATAGTGAAGGAAATCTCTTGTGGTGAGCAAGAGGACTGGATGTACCCTTGGTTATAAGGGGAACCAGGATAAATCTTGTGTTTCATTTACTTACTGCTATTTACTGTTTCATCTACCTTCATTAACCACAAAAATCGATCACTAAATTCTGAAAACATCTAAAATACCCAAACACCTAATTCACCCCCCCCCCCTCTTAGGTGCACATCTGATCTTACACTGAGAAATGGGCTCAACGCCTTATCGGCATTGGTCGAATTTTTGATTTTGACAACCTTCAAGTGGAAGGAATCTCCATTCAGCATCACACTGATGCACTTAGATGGACTGATTTCCTTAAATTGTCTGATTGCTATTACCCTAAAGTCATTTGAGCATTTTATTGAAAAGCTGAAGCATTAGCAGACAAATCCCTTATTGTCTCCACATTGAAAGGTATTGAAATCCGTCTTGATCCCTTGATTTTGGCTGAGATTCTTAAACTACCTTTTGAAGGCCTAAAAATCTTTGGAAAAGATTGGTACACAGCCTTAAACATCTCAAAAGAAGAGGTATTTCAAGAACTGTTTATTGATGGATCTACCAAATTTCTCTCAGCTGACCTGAAACCTCTTCCCAAAATTTTCAATAGCATTAGCCAACACTCCATTTTACCTCACTGTGGCAGCCATGAATTTGTCTCTGATAATGACACACTAGTCATTTATCACCTTCTTCATTGTAAGAAGATAAATTTGCCCTACCTGATAATCCAGCATATGATTGCTGCAATCCACAAGGATTATAAGAGAAACATTGTCCCTTATGGCATGGTTTTCTCAAAAAAATTCAGGCATTTTCAGATTCCTTTGTTGACTGAAACCTCCAACATTAAGATTTCAAAATTCTCATCAAAAAACATCTCTCATATGAAACAGATTCCCACCATCCCACCCTCATCACAATCTGTTTTCAATCCATAAACCACCAAAAGAAAACAGTCTGCACGCATTCCTGTTGTAAACAAAACCAATGAACCTCAAGAACATTTTTCACCTCCACAACATGCTGAAGAACGTTCTACGTTTCCTATGTTTTCACCAAATTTGAATCCCATCCTCGATCAAATCTCTCCTATAGCTTCTACACTTCCACCTTTTTATAAATCCATCCTCTCAAGGCAGTTTATTCCATACACTTCTAGTTCAACACAACTCCAAAATGTCACCAATTTTTGTCTCACCACAAAAAACCACAACTTCATCAAATTTTTGGAATAAGTCAATACTTGGCTTTTCCAGATTCGGATATAGCTGGCCCTTCTATGCCCCATCATTCCGCTCCCAACTCTATTCCTCACATCAATACTACTTTTGCCACTCTATCCACTTTTTGCACCTATGCTGCTCCTTCCCAGAGTACTCCTCTTGAAGATCAACAATGTCCCTCTAAAAAGACCAGGAAACATCAAGATCATATAAGGAAATTCCCAGAATTTTTGCTGCTCTTCAAACCATCATCGCTAGGCAAGCTCATCAGGATAAAAAGGAAGCAATTCTGAGGGACTGGATGGCAAATCAGCTTGCTCCTAAGCTTGGACTCAAACCTCCCATGTCTAATCCTCCTCCCACATTTCCAGATATACCTCAGCCATCTTTGTCTCCATCGTCTGAAGGGTCTTCACCTTCTTTGTCTTTCTGATTTAGTTTTTAACTTTGCTCTCCTATTCCTTTTTGCTGTGACAAAGGGGGAGAAGTTATTTAGATTTTAAGCATGATCTAAAGTCTTTTTTGTATGACTACTTATGTACTTTTTTGTTTTGAACCACTTTGTAATGATCAAGATCTTTTTGTTATATTAATGAAAAATCATTATTTGGTTCAAATGGTTAGCACATATTGAGGGGGAGTTTTTACTAAAAAGCCCTCTGAATTATTATAAGAATCAAAATTAAAATCTGAATTAACATGTTTTGTCATCATCAAAAAGGGGAAGATTGTTAAGACAAAATCCCAAATTAATGTTTTGATGATAATTAAACAAAAGGTTAATTAAGAATTCTAATTATGATTCTAAGTGTTTTGGTATTTAACATGTGTATTTGAGTGTGTTAAAACAAGTTAGGTACCCAGTATTACAAAGCAGATCTTATTAAAATCAAGAAAGCAAAATTAGTAAAACAAATAACATTCGTGACTTATTTCTGGAAAACAAAGAACGTTCTCCACATCTGCCATAAACAAGAATGATCAGATTTCTATGTAAAAGATTGGATCCAGGAAGTTTTATTCATCCCATATCTTCATCAAGAATAAACAAGGATCAATCTATGTCCATTCTCACATTTTCATTCTTATCCTGATTCTAATACTATATAAACTAAGTTTTGATCTCACTTTCAAATGTTAAGTCAAAGAATTCAAGTGCTCAAACACATATATACATTCAACCGTCTAAAAACCCTATAGCAATGTGTGTGTGTGTGTGTATGTATCCATATTATATGTACATATTATCCATCAATGTTTAACTGCGATCGTACTCTCCATTGGAGAATCTATTGGAAAAACATTACAAGTTCTTTTCTTTTTTATTTTTTACACAAAAGTCTGAATTATAACCTTAACCACTGGCTTAAGGTGTTCAATTGATCGGCATAGTGGAAATCCTTCTCTATAATAAAATATAAATAAATTTGGAACAACTAAATTATAATATAATATAAACAAAATTTGATTATTTTCGTGAGTAAATTTTTTTTAAAATCTTTTCAACCTATTTAATCATATCACTACAAGAAGTTTTTATTATTACGACACTTAGCCTATGACGGTTATAAAATAACCGCCCTCACCAAAAAATTGCGACGGGTCTTGGGACGATTTTTGTCAACCGCCGCCGCCCTTTAAAGAAAACTCAAATCACTCCCGCGTTTCATTTCCCTGTTTTTGTTGTCTTCATTTCTCAATCTCATGTTGTTTTCGTTTGTCAATTTCGCCAAACCCTAAAATTTCTGAAAAGCCCAAATCTCACCAACCTCTGTCAACGCTGAAGGAAACGAAATCCAACTTTGAAGAAAAACAAAATCACCTCTGTCAAAGAATGTGATTTATCATCTTGCAAACAAAATCAGCTCTTGCAAAGGTAATCTCTCAATCTGTCAATTTCTCAAATTGCTAAAAAAGAAAAATGAAAACTAATAACTCCGACGATGACACCGTTTCTCACTTCGATCTTTGACGAAAACTAATAACTCTTTCTTTGTGTTATAATGGCTTGGATTGTAATAATCATGTGTGTGCTTGTTAATGATTTAGATGTTATGAATGAACTTTTCAGGTGATGATGAAATGCATCCTAGGGGTTCTATATGTTGGAACCAAGTTGGTTTTACATTTAGAGTTTTGATGTTAACAAAAGTATTTTATGAGAACAATATATTTGACTTCAAAGAGTATGAAAGAAGATTCATGTTTTTGAAGAAAATCTAAAATAAGATTTGATTCAAATTTATAAATGAAGAACATCTAAAATAAGATTTGATTCCAAATTATAATTGATGAAAATCTAAAATAAGATTTGATTGAAGGATATCTTTGACCAAGTTGAAAAGAAAATATGGTCAGGATTTGAAGAAGATTTAATTAAGATTTGAAGAAGATTTGAAAAAGATTTGAAAAAGATTTGGTCAAGATTTATCTACAACAAGATATGAGTAGAATCAATTTGAAGAATTTACAAACGCAATTTGAACAAGATATAGTTCAGAATTAAACATATGGACTAAATTGAAGCCCAAATTTTAACTATAAATAGATACTCAAGGCTGAAGAAGAAAATCATCGAAAAGCATAAAAGAGTACGTAGTCTTAGAGTTTAAAGAGAGACACTTGTTCAAGTTAGAAATATTTTCTAAATGTTCTTTTCTTAGAGTGTGAGAGTTATTACTATTATCAACTTTGATAGAAGCAACTACTCAAGTTCCAATCTTTTGTATCCAACCCGATAGTGGTTAAGTTCCTTCTTCAATCTGGGGTTGTTAGGTTGTTAGGAGAAGACTTGGCTTGTAGGGTCAAGGTGGTTAGTTCCTCAAAAGTCTGGGGTTGTCAAGCTGTTTGGAAAGACTGACTTGGAGAGTCAGGTGCTTTGTAATTCAAGGTATTTGAATTAGTGGATTAAAGCATTCTGAATGAGGGGACTGGATGTAGCCAAGTTAGTGGTGAACTAGGATAAATCTACGTGTCAAATTATTTATACTTTCATTGCTTGCTGCCTCTGAATCCAATTGCTTCTACACCAAGTAAGTCACCAAAATCGAATTAGTTTTTTTATTTAAATATAAATTATCAAAAAGTTATCAAGTTTAGCAAACACAATTAAACCCCCCCCCCCCCTCCCTTTTCGTGTTTGCACCTTCACTATACATTTGGGGGAAGGTCACTCTAGTTTTTGGTATATTAGGTTCATAGCTTATGCTTGAATATAAGTTATACTAAATTTTGGTGTTTCTTAAAACTTAGATTATTTTCAATTAGTTTAGCTTTGTAAGTGTGCTTATTTTTTATCTCTACTTTTAAGTCAACTCATGTGTACCCTACAAATTTTTGAATGATTTTTTTCCTGCATATTTAGAATATTATAAGAATATATTCAACAAATATCTAGACTTATTTTTAAAAAAATGAATTAAATATAAATTTTTAAGCTACAAAAGCTTAAAAGTTCATATTTAATTCATCTCTTGTTAACAAATTCTAAACATTTGTAAGAGAGATATTTATAATATACTGTAAAAATTAAAAGAATACACATTAATTGAGTTGAAAACAAGGACAAAAAATAAAAATAAAATTTGTTTAGGAACTTAAATGTTAAGATTATTTTATATAAATTAAAAACGAAATGTTGAAATTTTATAAAAATTAAATTTAATCTAATATTTTATGATATAGAGATAGTACTCTATCGAGAACTATTAAAACTTCTTTTTTCCTTAATCTTCTTTCTCTCTTTCAATGGGGTGAAGATTTCAATGAATTCTTGTATCACATGAATGCATGATAAAATCCATTCTAATACTCTATCCAATTGATCATAGTTGACATCACCAGGGTTGCGTAGAGGAGGATTATGAAGTAGGAGGATCGTGTAACACGTTCATATCCGGAACATTAATCATATGCGGCCACTTTATGTAATTTCTTCAATTATACTCAAAGAGAAGAGCATATTACAACATGATGAAGATTGCAAATTCATATATAAACTAATATTTATATGTATGATAATTTTTTTTGACAAAATATATGGTGATATCTTAGTAAAATAGTAATTTGATCAGAATTAATGTACACTCTCAAAAACAATAGCGCACAACCATTATGTATAGTTGGGTTCTGTTTGCTAAAATTAATTCGTAACTGTTAAACTAATTATAGTATTTGGTAAATTTAGTAATTCAATTAGCTTAAAATATAAAATAACATAAAAAAACATTTTTAATTAAAAATAAATATTATCAATTAATGTTTAAAAATATTTTTAAAGTAGTAATTTTTTATTTTTTATTAATTTCAAATTTATCAATCTGATATATTTTTTATGTATTTATCTATTTTTATTTATTTTAAATTTAAATAAATAAACTATTTACCTTAAAATATTAATTGTTTTAATATTTAAATTATATAAATAATTTATAATTATAATAGATGAATGATTTAAATTATTATTTTGAATATTTAAAATTATTTATTTTTAACTATTATATATAAACTATATAAAGGATAAAAAATAATTTTGTTTACAATAATAAGAATAAAATTAAAATAAAAAATAATAAATTATAAGCTAATAAACTACGTAACTTATAAAAATCGTTATAAACTATAAATTAATAAATGACTATTATCTAATAGATCGTTTATAGTTTATAAGTTATAAGTTTATTTTTTTGCATTGTCAAAACAGGATCTTAGTAAAAAAAAAATTACCGTTATGTATAGTTTAGCGTTGTTCGTACAATATTCCTTGCTTAAAAATTACTACAAAAATTGAAAAGGTTCAAGGAACTTGAGTTGTTAATTAATGCGTAATGCAAATCTTGTTTCCCAAACCTTCCTACCTAAGAAAATGTGTTTGTCCTGAAACAATTAGCAAACACACCTTCACTTCTTTGTTTTAGTTTGCTTGTTTGTCCTTTAATTTATAGGAACAAACTATATTATTCTCACATGAGTTGTTGTTGTGATCCTGACCCATTAACTACCTTTTCTGTATTTAATCCAATTATTATTTTCTCCCATTATTTTTCTCTTATTAATTTTAAAGTCTACCAAAATAACAAGCGTAACAACCAAATTTCAGTTCCATTTATTTTTAAGTAAAAATTTAGAGTTGTATTTTGAGAATTTACAAATAGGTCGAAATAAGTTAGGTCGAATTAGACTTTGTAAGGTCTAAATTTAGTTTATATTGAAAATATTAGACTCTAATCTGACCTATTACATGCCAAAGGTCCATTGTTAAGGCATGACACGATCTTTTTCAAATTTTGATAATGCTTAAAATATGTTTGAAAGTTTATTTGATCACTATTATTTTATGAAAGTTTACATGTCAATAAGCTTACGTTCTATTTTGAAATTTAACATGACATTTTAGAGTATATAACAATATATTTTATCATATTTCAATTTTAGTTTATAATAATACAATTTAAATATTTCAAACAATAATATAGATAAGTATGTTTAAATTACAGAAAATATTAGTAAATTTATTATTTAAAACATAAAACAAAACCTAATATTATAATAATAATAGTAATAAAAAAATTATTTATATTTAATTATGTAGGTCGATTTTTATAGGCCTAAAAAGTTTTTTAGGTAGTTTCAGTATGACATTTTTAACTAAAAATATATAGGCTTTTTAAAAAACTTTGGTCTGACTTATATAAAAATAAGTCTAGTCTGACCTAGACTTATCGTAGGTCAGGCCATAAACCCTGGTCTGAACTATTTCCACCTCTACTTACTGGATTCGAGGAAACCAAATAACTCCCTCACTTCAATCACAAATATAAACAAAAAAGTTATATATTTGATAATCTAAAATATAAGTAAAATTTGATTGATTCTATCGTAGTTAATGTTTTAATTCTTAAAATACCCTTTAATTAATGTATTTTTTATTTTTCAATAACTCTTTTATTTTCAAGAAGTTTCAATGAAATACAATTTAGAGAATCCAATTATTTTTTACTACTTTCATAAAATTAAATTAATTCAACTTATTTTTTGTTTATTATATATGAAACCTGAGATGGTACACAATAACAACAACAAAAATTACATCGACAATTGAACTCGGAGACGCACCCTTGTAACAAATTAATGAGTCGTGTTCTATTGATCAACATTTGTTTGCAGAATTTCATCCCATCCTTAAAGAATACAGCTAATATATTAATAATTGGGTGTCTTCTTTGGCAATTGATTATGATATTTTTGGCATGTTCCTAAAGTCGTCTACGAAAAACTTTCTTCAGAAAATAAGGTAAAGTGAGTTTTTATTATAAATCTATAATGAGTAATGACATTGGTATAACCACTTTCACCTAAATAGGACAATAATTTAGTGTTATTATGGTTTAGTAGTTAGAAACAAATACACAACCACCAAATAAACACATAATCAAAAATTAACTAAACCATTAATATTAATATAATATCATATGCTTGAGTCCATTTCAATAGTCTAATTGTTGTAGCTAAGATATGACAATCAGTTCATGAGTTTTCTTCTTCTTTTATGGCCACGTTTTGTCAATTATGGATTTTATTTATGTTAATTTGATGAATATGCCTAAAGACAACTTCATGCATGTAAGAAACCAGTGTGTCATGATGATACCATTTGGGTCGGTATTTTGAATGTGTCAAAAGAAGAATTTGAATTTCCTGAAGTCAACTATAGTGCAACCATCATATTGGAATACGATATGGTCCTATTTTAAGTTGAAATCAAGACATCTCTATGAAAAATAAAATATTAATTTAGAAAAGATTTATATGTTTTAATTTTAAATATATTAAAATCTGGTATTTTTTATTAAATAAATTTATTTTTGAAATCTTTAAATAAAATAAATATTATCTTAACAATATTAAATCAATTAAAAAAATATTACATAATATTAATTTAATAATATCACATTAAAATTTAGAAAATTATATTAAAATTTATTTTAAACCTTTAAATTCGATTTTAATTATTTTAAATTTTAAATCTGAACTTAAAATTTTAATCAAACACTTTAAATGTTGTTGATTGTACTGGCGTCAAAGGAGATCGACGGCAATGAATCTTGGTAGAACCAAAAACTAAACATACATCGTGTGTGAACCCTAAATCCTACACATAAATTAAACAAAAAAAAAGATGTGAAGTTGCATGTACAGCTGGATTATTGTTTGACTGCAGCTTGTGATTATTATTGGATAGAGAAGCAGAAATAAAGTGCTTTTGTAAAAATAAAACTGAAACAAAGTACATACTAGAAATGTGTCATTCTATTTAATTATATGAGAAGCTTCACTGTATATTTCATTATTTCTTTATAGATTTAATTTAGGTTTAATTGCAATTTTTTATTTCTTTAATTCATTGAATTAGTCTCTTTATTTTAAAATTTATCAGTTTTAGTATTTCTTTTAATTTTTTCGACAAAAAATGTTGATGTGATATATTTTAACAATGTGGCATATGATATGATACATCACCTCATCTGATATACACAGACGAATCATTCATGCTGCCTTATCCTTCATCTTCGTCAAATCGACTTCTATCATGTCTATCAGTATCTTTTCACGCAACTCCTTCTGAAGATTTTACTGTGTCAACAAATCCTTAATGCAAAATTGCACGTTTAGTCGAACCTTACCACCTCGAATTTTGCACCAGAGTTATTATCATTTGATACACATTGTTATAATAACAACACTATTTTAAAAGCATAAAGAGATAAATTGCAAATAAAAACACAAACGTTTGGTAACGAGACTCCCCTGACTCAACCCCTTTATACTAAATATGAGTTATATTCAACATTAATCATATGCATCGTTCTATAAATAATCTCAAATATTTTTCTTTCATTGAGTTAAAAAAAATAATATTTTTCTCTCATCTTTAGGGATGGAACTTGAACTTAGATCCCTTGAATACCCACAAACATTGTTCATGATAGATATGATAAAACCTCACATTATAACCACAAACATGAGTAGTTACTTGCAAAATGAGTGGGTAAGGGTGCGAATATAAGTACCTTAGTACTCGCGCACCCTGCAGCCGCATTAAGTATATTTTTATTTATTTATTTATATTAATATAAAAAATATATGAATATGATAAAAATATATGTAATTAATTAATATTTTATAAAAAATATATATTTAGTACACAATAGTTTGTATTATTATCATGATTTTATAATTTTAATTAACTAACATTGTTAAAAAAATTAAATTTGCAATTTAATATGATGTATCATTTTTTATATATATCAAACTTGCAATTTTATAGATTTATTGTTTGAGTGTTCATTATAATATCTCTAATTATTTTAGTTTGTAATTTATCATAATTTTTTAATTAAAGAATTTTGAATATTTTTAATTATAATAAGATAATATAATATTTTATGATTTATTGATTTAATTTAGTTAAAACGCAAATGATGAGTACAAAATATTTACATATTCAAAGAATACATGTACCTATATTAAGATTGATACCTATGTTGCATATGAATTTGAGTACGAATATTTTTCAAATTTCAAATATTGGAAATAGTATCATAATACTTTACCAAATGGTTACTCATTGATATCCTTATTAATCTTGGAAAGTCACCCATCCTCTATCGACTAACACATACTTATTTGGTCACATCTTTTCATAAAAATTATTTGGACAAATACAAAAATATATATCGTTTAATTATTTCAAAACTATTAATCTTTTACCTTACACAAAATAATTTTTATTTGGAGTTGTGACCACGTAAGTGATTTTTTATATTACTATCTCATTTAATATCTGCAAACACCTCAAATAAGATTACTTCAATGGAGAAAATCGATGAAAAACAAAAAAAAAAAAATTAAAGGAGTTTAATGACCAAAATAAATTTATTTATTAAAAATGCTAACAAATTCATAGAACATTGCTAAAAATTGAAATGTAAAAAAGAAAATTGAATGTTGTATAATTTATACTTTAAAATAGTAAAAAAAATTCCAATTTTTTTTTTTGCCCAAGACCCTTTATTTATTTTTAGGCAATATTTTTTGTAAAGTCTAAATTGTTTTTGAAAAATAGCATCATTCAATAAAAATTAATCATATAAATAAATGTGGAAATGAAACACACAAATTCATATATATTCTATTTACAAATTTATTTATGACACATTTTAGTATTTATTAGATAACTTTTTTTTAAATGTAATTTAAAAAAAAACCTTTGATTTTTTATACTAGTGATTATCTCACGAAACCGATAAGCCCTTGAAAGTAGTGAAGCCGTGGCATCAGTTGATGTGTCACCATCGTCCAGGTGGAAGACATAATCTGTTCAATTTGAACAGAATCCAGCTGGCATCTGGGCACTGGAACAGAACAGAATATAATACATTGAAATTAACAGCCAAATGTAAAATTAAAAGAACGAATAATATTAAAAA
>JBBPBQ010020323.1:43374035-43401080 GCA_037974755.1 Cicer yamashitae | reverse complement strand
TAAAAAAAAAAAAAAAAAAAACATACATCGAATGTAAAATATAAAGTAACTCAAATGCCTAATTAAATTAAGTAGAGTTCCCATGTAGCTCCAAACCAAGTTTGGATTAAAGACTACTCAAACACTATCTCTCACATTATTGTATATCTGATTGGCCTCTTAAAATTGTTTTCCTTTTATTTAAATAAAACCTAGGATATATATAATAACCTGTATATATATAATATATAAGATTATCTTAGTGAAAATAGATGATCCACCTGCAGCTAATCATTTTAAAGGATAATAAGGTTATCTTAATGAAATAGATGTAGCACCTACTAATTACTATCATATTAAAATTTTATTAATCATTTTAAATTAAAAAATTAGTACGATTTATAAATAATACCTCCATCAGCTTCTTAAATATATATAATCCTTTTGAGATTTTTATTTATTTGTTATAAGATTTTTTAATACGTTAATTATCTTTTTACGAAGATATCTTAATTATGTTTCATCTGTAATAAAAATATGAATTAATTCTTTTTTGAAAAGTAAATTTGTAAAAAAATATTAATTAATTTAATAATAGTAATATTTTTTAGAAAAATTCGTGAATTAGTAACAAAATTCAAGATAAATATGTGGTTTTTTTTTTAAGAAAGCTTAAAAAAATGCAAATAGCGAAATAGTGTGTGTCGTGGAATGACTGAAGCCTTGAATGCTAACTTTCTTTATTGGTTCAATTCATCCATACTTGGCAGCTGGCCTTTACCACGGAACAAGACACTTATCTGTTTTTTTATGTGTCTACAAAATATAATTAAAAACAAATATAATACAATTATTAAATGTATAGTATAAAAACTGCTGCATAACACAAGATTCCATTGTGCCATATCATTTTTGCTTTCCTTTTTCCACACTCCAAGAACAAGAATACGTACTTGTCATTTCACTGTCTTTCAAAATTTAAATTCATTTGGTTTTCTCTCTCCATGTTTATCATTCTACTTAGACTATGAGCTGTAAAAAGTTTGCTGCTCAGGAATGCATCTCACACGTAATTATCATATTATAAAATTTAAAGAAAATTTGAATTTCTTTTAAAAGACACACACTCTTTTTTAATTTTTAAAATACATTTTTTTATTAAAAAAATTATTTTTTTTTACATCTTCATTTATTCTTTATAAAAAAGAACATTCAAATATATACTTTGATCGTGTTATTAAAAACATAAAAAATAACTTTTAAATTGTCATATTAGATGTATGGTCGTACATCTATAAATTAAACGAAAAAAATATAATTGTATTATATAATAAAGGACAGAAATAGATTTATGTATAATAAAAAAAAATTTTGATGTAGTTTTTTTAGTAATAAAAAAGGCGAGTTTTTAAAAAAATTAAAGAGGATGTAACCTATGAATTAATTTCTCCTATTATATATTATAACCTAACAAACTTTTAAGTTAAAAAAAATCTTAAAAGATATATGATTTTTTAAAGTTGTTGAGAAATGTAACTTTTTTAACAAAATAATTGTCATTGATATGAGTGTTTTTTTTCTTTTGATTGAACCATTGATATAAATGTTGTTGCTAAAAGTCTTGCAAACACTATTGATGCCATTGCCAAAGTAATTTTTTCCAACTGCGAATATTGTCATATCTCAATAATAAAAGTCGTTGTAGTAAAATATCTTTATTAACGACTAAAATTGTTGTAATAAGTTAATTTTATTAACAACACAAATTATAACTAAATCTTTTATATTTCAACAACAAAAATAAATAAAATAATTATATTTTTTTAATAAGTAATATTATTTAATAAAAAACTAATTGTATATATTTTTTAAAATTTTATTTTTTAAATTATTATCAATCACATTTATAATTTAAATCGTCAGAAATATTCAAAAGTAAATTACATTGTAATATAAGTCACATTATTGTTAATGTAAGAAAATTATTAGAAAATGCAAATAAAAATTCTATAATATTAACAAGATAAAATATTATAAAGTATCCCTCCAACATAAAAAAAAATTAAATTATAAATGGAGTTGTTCTCATAAATCGGAAAACTGAAAAATTTATGTATTAAACAAATTATATTGTGTCTCCGGCAACATTATTAATCTTTTGTATAATTTATTTGACCTGCAATTTTAACACACAAAACCCAAAAAAAATAAAAATAAAAATTTATGAGAAATATAATATGAAGTTTTGAGATAAAATATAAGAATAAATATATAACCAATAAGAAAAGTTAAATTCAAATTAAACAAATAAAATAATTAAATACCTTCTTGTTGAATTATTTAGTATTCGAAGAATTTGGAAGTTGTCGATCATGATTTGGAGGTGCCACAACTAAATAAAATAAAGGATAAAGTATTCTTTTTTTTTGGTCCATTATTTTTTTTTTCAAATTTTATTTTAGTTTCTTAATTAATCTTCGTTTCATTTTAGTCCCTTAATTATGATTTTGTTAGTCACTTTGGTCCTTTTCGTCCATTTTAATCAAAAATCGTTAAGTTAATCTTACGTGTCAACTTGAATGTCTGACTAGGTTGTCTGAGTCACCCATGCAAAAGTCAAAATTAGGATTTGATTTGAAACAATTACTATACTTCTGTAAAATCAAACTAAACCACTCATTTGAAACAATGATCACTATGTTTTTCTTGTTGTTTCTAGCACCCTTAATATTCTTCTTTATTATTGGATCTGAAATGCTTTGTAGAAAGATAAGGTTCAATGAATAAGTATGAACTTATATTTTTTCAAATCTTATTTTTCGTGAATTTGTGTTGAATATTTTTTTCAGATCTTGTTAAAGTGTTTTTTTCGTGATTTAAGTTTTTTTTTTAGTTTACTAGGTTTTTCATGAATTTATGGATTATTCAAAGTGTTTTTTGTGGGTTTAAATTTGTTATTTTCTCATTTATCTCACTTGTTGGGGTTCTGAATTTGAGTTTGAATGTGAAAATTATGGATTTGTTGTTGTTATTGTTGTTCTTTTAATGTTTTGTTATTTTTTTAGGTTGGAACTCAAAGAAGAAGCAGAGAAGAAGGAGGAGGAGGAGAAGGACAGCCTAGCTAGTTAGTCATCCAAGTTGACATGTAAGCTCAACTTAACAGTTTTTTATTAAAACTGACAGAAATGACTAAAGTAGCTAATAGAATTATAGTTAAGAGACCAAAACCGAACAAAAAATTAATTAAAATACCAACACAGAATTTAAAAAAAAAACAAAGACAAAAGAGTAATCCAGCTTAAAATAAATGACAAAACATATTAGCAATCATGACAAATTATTTTGTTTTCTTTTAATTTTAAAAAGAAAACAAAAATATATTTACGTAGTTTCACATAGGAAAGCATCACGACCTAATCTCCACAACTTGCAAAATTTTACAAATAGTAAAATCAGAAATAGAAAAAGTATATGAACCAAAATCATCCACTGCGGAGTAAGAAATTTAGGAGCTTATGAGAAGCACCCAAGCTGTACTACAATAGAAAAAGAAAGTAAAAAAAAGTCTACAATTTGAACCTAAAAAGAATACCAAAATATGGAGATTTAAGAACCCAACTTTAAGAAAATGTAGATTAGATGTACCTTTTTGTTTTGGATTACACATTTCTTTTCTAATTGATTAACATTTCAATGTTCATCTTTTAATTAATTAATTTGCGATAAATATTTATTTTGTTTATGTTTGTACAATAGTTATAATTAATGTATCATACTTTTTTTAACATTTTTATCAAATAAATATTCAATCGACGCTTCACCAAAGAAAAAAGTTAATAAGCACAATAATTATCAATCATACAATTTTATATTTTAATTATTTAACTTATGGAAAATCATATTTTAATGATATTATGTTTGATTTGTATAGTAAATTATAGTCGATCTATTATAGACTTGTTGAGGCTGTGTTTTATCATAAAATGTCATCATCAAAGAGTGGATATAGGTCTAAAAATTTGTCATTTGATCTAAATTGCTTTTTAGTTATTAATATATAGTGTATCTATTTTATATTATTTTTCTATAATTCTTTCATAAATAGTATATAGACATTTAAGAGGCACACAAATAATCAAATACACATTTTTTTTTTCTAAATTAATTGATGTGTAAATGATTATCTTTTAGCTAAGAATAATCTTATTGAAACACAAAATTTGACACTTTAACTAACTGATAAGTAAAATATACTATCTCGTGTATGATTTGTAGAATAAATTATAGTTGGTGTATTACAGTTTTCTTCACTTTTATCTAAAAAAAATTAAAAAAATGCGCTAATAATCAAATGCATATCTCTCTTAACTAATTAACTAATGTATTCCTGAGTTGCCACTTTTTACTAATTAATTGATAGACTAATATTTTCCCGTGTATGATTTCTATAATAAATTATAATGAACATGACAATTTTTTGCACACATTTTTATCCAAAAATTTAAATACACACATTTATGTATAGTCTATACAATCAATTATATAGTGTATTATAATTTACTCACATTCTTGTCAAATAAATATTTCAAAAACACAATAATAATCAATTATATATTTATCTTTTAACTATCAAGTAAAAAACTATCTTTTAATTCTTTTATCATGGCAAACATTTCCTATGTGTATAATTTGTATAGTAAATTATAATCAATGTATTATACATGTATTGAAATTGTGTTTTACCATAAAAACAACATCATTATAGATAATACATGTGTAATTTACTCATTTTATCGAAATTATTATTTAATAATTAATATATAGTTCATCTATATATATATATATATCTCAAGAGACACACAAATAATCAAATTCACATTCCTCTCATAACTAATTGATCTGTAAATATCATCTTTTAGAAAATTAATTAATGACAAATATTTAGTATATTATAGTTTAATATATTTAATATTATTTTTCAATAAGTATCTCTTATATAATATATAAATATTCAAAAGACGCAAAATTAATCAAATACATATTTTTCTTTTTAACAAATTGACATGTAAATGACCATCTTTTTGCTAATTGTTAATCACAAATATATGTCCTTTATGTAAGATTTGTACAATAAATCATAATTAGCATACTATCATTTTCTACACTTTTATATAAATAAATATTCCAGAAACACACTAATTATAATCAAATGCATATTTTTTCTTAAATAATTTATTCGTAAATGACCATATTTTATGTTGAAGATATAGAAGAGACACATAACTAGTGAATTACATATTTTTATTTTAACCAATTGGGAGAGAGAGTAAATACATATACAACAATATAATAAAGTATAGTGAGAGTGAGAGAAAGAGAGAGAAAATAAATAGATATAATAATATAGGCTTAACTCAGTTTTGGTCCCTCTATTATTACCAATTCATAGAATTACTCCCTCTATTTTAAAAGTCGACAGTTTTGGCCTCTCCCTTAAATATTTGAACTTAAAAAAATGACGATTTGACATATTTTAAATGACGTGATATACAATTATATGATATAGAACTATCTAGGTGCATTAATTATTCACACGTCATTAATTAAATCAAAAATATGAATTTTTTTTAAGTTGAAAGCTAAATTTTTACTGGCATTTTATTCCAATTTCATGAGTGTTAATAATTCAATATTATCATATCATATGTATGTTGTTTAAAGCATATCACATCATCATTTTTTAGTTAAAAAATTAAAAAAAATAACTAAAACTGTTGACTTTTAAAATAAAGGGACAAATTTCATAAATTGATAAAAATAAAAAAACTAAAACTGTAATTAACTCATTAATATATAGTGGATAAAGAGTAAAAAGTCTTAAGAATAGACTATCATTGGTACAGCAACCCTCTAGATTGTCTATTTGATTGATATATTTGATTGGTATAGCAACCCTTGAAGCTGAGATAAGTGTCAAAGATATCTAAAAATTGATGATTTAAAATTTGTTAATCTAATATATTTTTTATTTATGATCATTAAATTAATTTTATTTTGACTCGTGTTTTTTTTACTAAGATTCAAGTTTTTATTTACTAAGATTCAAGTTTTTATACTTTATAAAAATTAGTTGATATAAAAAATGAAACATAACATTAAACACATGTGTGTATATGTATAAAATGAGACATAACAATAAACACACGTGTATCTTGTTTTTTCTTTAATTTGAATTGATAGAGTTTGGTATCCTCTCCGACTATAACATTCCTAATTTATTTTGAATTTAATAAATTATAAAAGATAATAATAAATTTTAATTAAAATAATAAAAATAAAAATAAAATAAAAAATAATAAAATATAAATTATAAATACAAACGTTACTTGAAGCAGCTAGTATCTCAAAACACTTTTTAAGCTTGTAAGGTTATGTTCATTATCAAATAAAACAATTTTTATCACATAAACTTATAAACTATAAATTATTTACTATAAATTAATAGATTGACTTTTCCAAATAGACTTTAAATCTTATTGATAATATTTGAACCTCAAGTTTATGAAGGAAAACGTCTAAGCCTAATATATGTTATTCATAATCATAGGAGTATAGGACAATTAACTTGGCGTAACCACAATATATATAATCTTCAAGATGAATTCAAAATATGAGGTGGGTATAATAAATATTGGCTGAATATACATTAATTTAGAAAAGTTGATCATGAGTAACAAAAATATGTCAATGGTTTTCATAAAAAAAAGTTAATGGCAATTAACATTAATTTGACTTTAGATTTATAACTTTGCATAATACAATTATATATGATTACCCACGCGAGCATGGGCGGAGCTATTTGTATATTTGGCCACCTCAAAAACATATATTTTTTAGAATAAGTAACTTATTCAATAAAATATATTTAGTTATTACAAATAAATTTAATAATAATAAAATTAAAAAAAACTAAAACTAAAAAAATTATCACGTGATATATTCATTTATATTGTTTTAACATTTTTAATTTTTATTATAATTATAAATAAAATATTTTAAACAATAAAAATTATATTCAAAAATAAAATTAAAGATAATTTTTTTACAAATAATTTAATTATTTATATTAAAAAATATTATTAATTATTATAAATTTAATTATAAATAAATTCAACTTTTTAAATTGCCGTCGAATACTATTTTATTAATATATAATTGTAAAACAAAATTTAACCACTTTATAGACCTAATTTTGGTAGAAAATTGTACCTAAATATGTGGTCAGTTATTCGAGATAAACGAACAAAGAAGAGAAAAAGAGCTGAGTTTTATTCCCTAAAATAATCCCTAACGAATATATATACCATAAATAATATAACTTCAAAATTTATTTACGGAAAGAAAGAAACACATACTTTTAAACTATCCACACACAAAAAACGTGAACTACTCTCTCAAAACACAAAACCCTTTTAAAAAATTTCTTATCCCTTTTAAAGAAATTTCTGTAATAATTATTTTTTATAATCATACAATTAATAAAATTAGCCTTCTTTTATAATTAACAATAAATTAATTTCTCATAAAAGATAAATTTAAAAAAAAATATTAAATGCATTTTCTTACGTATTTTTTTGTATAGTTCTTAACATAAAATACATCTTTTGAGATTATAACAAACTTTGAAAAAATTATAAATTTGATAAAATCATAATTAATTAAGTTGAGAACCACATAAAAAAATAGTTAAGTTTTGTACTTTATAAAAATATATAATATCTATTTTTAATAAATTTACTTATATTTCTTTCGTTCCATACTAAGTAGCTCATTTGCATTATTTATATTTGTTCATCTCAAATTATATGTCTTTTTAAATTACCTACAAAATATTTTTTTCTCATTAATATACCATTATTTATTATAATTCAATTTATCCAACTACTCTACTATAATTGCAATTATTAAAACTATTAAAGTGTATAATACTCATTTTAATATTAAAATCAATAAAATTAATTATTTTTTCAAGAACATTAATTATGTTTTTTTTCAAAAGATGTGTGCAACTCAAATAAAATATTTACAGTAACATAAAAAATGTAACAATATCAACATTTTTAATAAATGTAGTTTAATATCAACCTTTTTCGATAATTTAATATCAACATATTTATAAAGACAAATTAATTGTTAACAAATTTAATGATATCAATATATTTAAAAATTAAGTTATTAAACAAGGGAATAGATCATCCCTTTAAGTGAAGTTAAAATGCAATCTCTCAAAACCAAAAAACACGTTTTTTTTTATATAGAATAATCTTGAATGTTAATAGATCATAATTCAATATTTGATATAAAAATTAATATTTATTATGCATCAAAATATAAATAAAATTATTTAAAAACAATTAATACACTAATATATTTAATTCAAAATTTAAAATAAAATATTAATAAATCCAAGAGAATCTATTCCCATTAAACATTTAACAAATGGCACTTAGAAAACGAGTAACAATCAATATAACCAATAGTAGCAATGAATGAATGATGAATTACTGTCAAACCGCAGCTCCATTTTGATTGACGCGTTGTGTTCCCGCCGCCCCTTCTCTCTCTAACCATTCTCTCTCTTTCTCTCTCTTCTTTTTATTCTCTCTTTTCCATTTTTCAATTAAAAAATTAACAACTCAAACACACCACACCAAAACTTTGGTACAACCAAAGACTCTTTCTTTCTCATATAAAAAAACCAAAGCATCATAAATCTTGAGAACAAGAAAAAACAAAAAATAAAAAAACTCTCTTTTTCATTTCAATGGCTAAGTCAAAGAACAATGCAAAGAAACTTTCATACATCTCAGTTCCTTCTCAAATAATCAATTCCATTTCATCTTCTTCTATTCAATCACTTCTTGAATCACCAAAGAAATCATCATCAAGAACTTCCTCAAAGTTCATCTTCATCTTAACAAAATGGAAGAATCAAAAAAGACTATTTTTCATTTTCACTCTCTTTTTTCTTGGTATCTTCGCCATGTTCAAGTTTGGTTTCAATCTAGAATTACCATTTTCTCCCTACCCATGTGCTACAACTCTTCCAAACCTCTTAATCTCAAATGGGTATGTTTCAAAATCTGAACTTGGTGCTGTTTCATCAAAGAAAGATGAGATTTTTAATGATGCCAGTGTTAATTCATTGCCTTTGATTGCAAATGTGATGTTGCAAGCAAAAGGGCCAAGTGGAGATGAAAAAATGGATTATGAAAAAAGTGAGGGAGTTGAAATGGGTGAGTTTTGGAAGCAACCAGATGGGTTAGGCTATAAGCCTTGTTTGGATTTTAGTAGAGATTATAGAAGAGAAAGTGATGGGGTTGTGAAGAATAGGAGAAAGTATCTTATGGTGGTTGTTTCTGGAGGATTGAATCAGCAGAGGAATCAAATTGTTGATGCTGTTGTTATTGCTAGGATTCTTGGTGCTTCTTTGGTTGTTCCTATATTGCAAGTCAATGTTATTTGGGGAGATGAAAGGTAAAGTTAATTTTACTCATCTGGAACGAAGCAAAAATGAGTCAAGAAAAGTTGTGTATTTGGTTCAAATTTCAGACCAAATATATCAACTCTTTTTGACTCATTTTTTCTACTGAGGAAGAGTTTGGTAAGGTTTAGTTGTTACAAATTTGGACTTTAATCTTGCTAATGATCAATATTGAAGCCTAAGTGTAAGCATGTATTTATCATGTTTCAATATTGTTCTTGGTAAAGACCAAATTTGGACTAAAACTTTCATAAAGAACAACTTTGGAGCATAAGCTTAAGCTAGTTTCAATCTTTTTGTTCTTGATAATGGTCATGTGTCTTTATGTTTTTCCTTAATAGGTATTGGTTTTGTTTTGCAGTGAATTTGCTGATATATTTGATTTGGAACACTTTAAGAATGTTCTTGCCAATGATGTGAGGGTGGTTTCGTCTTTGCCATCAACTCACCTGATGACAAGGCCAGTGGAGGGAAGCCCTCCCCTTCATGTCACCCCAAGTTGGATCCGTTCGCGCTATCTTAGACGAGTAAGAGTTAATTACTCTTATGTTTTACTCTTGTTAGCATTACACTTTGCAGTATGCTTTAGCTTCTTTAGGTTTGAGTCATAAGTTGTTGTTAAGTTCTTGTCTGCTTTTGTGTAATTTTTTTTTAGTAAAACGAAAGAATAGTTCGCTTTGTGTTCGCCTCATAGCTCTTTTACTTTTGTGTTAATTAATTTCACGAAATAATTGTTAACTAAGGAAAGCTTTGAATTGTGTAGAACAATATTAACTAGAGTCATGTTCTTGTTGAACAATAGTTTAACATGGTTGTTGTTGTTCTTTGCAGTTTAACAGAGAAGGTGTTTTGCTTTTACGCGGCTTGGATTCAAGGCTATCAAAGGATCTTCCTTCGGATCTTCAGAAACTTCGATGCAAGGTATAGAAATGAATTCAAGAAAAACACACACTCACACCATGGAACTTCATTTGTGTGACAATTGATAGCATATTCTAAATGTTCTCATTTTACCTATATTTTTCAGGTTGCTTTTAGTGCATTGAGGTTTGCAAAACCAGTTCAAGAACTTGGCAACAAGATTACTGAGAGAATGAAAAGCAAGGGACCTTACCTTGCTCTTCATCTAAGAATGGAAAAGGATGTGTGGGTGAGGACTGGTTGTTTACCTGGTCTGAGTCTTGAGTTTGATGAGATTGTAAAGAATGAGAGGATACAACGGCCCGAGCTCTTGACCGCAAGATCAAACATGACTTACCATGAAAGAAAGATGGCTGGCCTTTGTCCCTTGAATGCTGTCGACGTTACCAGGTAAATATTAAGTGCATGTTTGGATTCACTTTATGGAGAATCAAAAGTAATTATGAAGACTTATTATTAATTTTGATATATTTTAGGGGATTCTCAATTAGAATTCATTTTGCTTCAAGAATTAATTCTAACTTGAAGCTAGATTTTGTAGCTTTTGTCTCCTAATGTGATATTTGCTCTCAAATTTATTGTTCAAAACACTTTTATTTGAACGTATCCGAACATAAATAATTGTAGCGTAAACACACTTTTTAACTATAATCAAATATACAAAATCAATATTCACTGCTGTATAATTTATTCTACTTTTGAATAGATTTAATTTAAGTGGTTTTCTGATTATTAGTGTGACAAGCTATTCTAATGGATTTTTGTTTTTCATTTATAGGTTGCTTAAAGCTTTAGGAGCTCCAAAAGATGCAAGAATTTATTGGGCAGGAGGACAACCATTGGGTGGAAAAGAAGTATTGAATCCATTAATCCATGAGTTTCCACATCTTTACAATAAGGAAGATCTTGCCTTAGCTGGAGAACTAGAACCATTTGCAAAGAAAGCTTCTCTAATGGCTGCCATAGATTACATTGTTTCTGAGAAGAGTGATGTTTTCATGCCATCTCATGGAGGAAATATGGGCCATGCAATTCAGGTATGACTATACAAGTTTAATAATTCTTTGCAATTAAGACTCACATAAACATTGATGCTTGTTATAACGTCGTTTGATCCATGTAGCCGACCCTACTTAGTGAAATAAGGCTTGGTTGTTGCATATTGTAATCATGTTATTTTTTTAAAAGAATGAGAAAAGAGGGAAACTGTTAGTATTAAAGTGACACCAGTGACCATTTTACATTTGTTTCCGAAGATATTTGAACTTTGTGCCTTGAGGTTACAAGATCAAACTCTTACCATTGAGCTGACACCTTATATAAACTAATCATGCAATTCAAGTATGGCTAAATATGTTAAGTAATAAGTAGTACTGAAAGAGTACTTGCAATTAACATACTGTTGCATAATCTTTTGTAATCATACATACACATATTTAATGTAAGATTCTTCTTATGACAATTTCTAATATCTGAACCTAAATGTTATTTCAGGGTCACAGGGCCTATGCAGGACACAAGAAATATATAACCCCAAACAAAAGACAAATGCTTCCCTATTTTCTGAATCCTTCCCTCCCTGAATCAGAGTTTAACAATATTGTTAAGGAATTGCACCAGAATTCATTAGGACAGCCGGAACTCAGGACTAGCAAAGCCGGTAGGGACGTCACCAAGTATCCTGTCCCCGAGTGCATGTGCAATAATGACTCGCATGATTATTCGTAATTGAAGACTCAATACCAAAGCTTCTGGTATGAAACGATTACACGGAAATGGATCCTCAAATGTGTAAACGTGGTAGTTTTCCCAACCTGTACGATTTTGATCCCTTGAAAACTACTTGGAGGTGAATTTCAAGAGCAACATTTTGAAGAGCTATAATGTCAAGCACTCCTCTCTCCACAAGTGTACTCACATTATTCCTTTAAGTGATAAATACACAATAGATCATTCTTTGATTCTTTATATAGAGCTTGTATAGGATACATGTTATTTTGTTATGTAATTCTTTGTTGTACATTAAAAAATGCCTTGTTGTACATATATCTGAATAAATAAATAATCAGTTTTGTATTCAGTTTTTTGATCTTGAATTGAATATCATCTTTATTATGCTACAACTTTACATGTAACTTTGCAGATACTTTGTTAAATATAATGACGATAAATAAATAAATATAATGAAGAAAAGATTAATTTTATATGCATTTCAATCCCTTCCAATTCCGTAGATTTGTAAAGCACAAATAATACTCCCTTCACGTGATATTATGTGTTTTGGTTGTAATATTTATTTGTCTTAAATTACACGTCTTTTTATAGTACTAATGAAATATTAATTATATTTTTTTATTAATATATTTTTATTTATTGTATTTCAATTCATTTGATTATTTAACTAACAACTATTAATATGAATATTTTAATAAATACATCAAATTTTATCATTAAAAACACAATTAATAATTTTCTTTATTT
The DNA here is from genome assembly GCA_037974755.1 of Cicer yamashitae. Lineage (NCBI taxonomy): Eukaryota > Viridiplantae > Streptophyta > Magnoliopsida > Fabales > Fabaceae > Cicer > Cicer yamashitae. The sequence continues at coordinate 43,388,155 of JBBPBQ010020323.1, read as the reverse complement.
ATGTTGAACAATCAATTATTTTCTTCTTAATATCTTATATCTTATAAGGAAAATGTTAACAAGTACCCTCAAAACAAAAGAAGAAATATCATCTTAAAAGTAATGCATTCAACCTTTTGAAAATAGAAAAAGTAATTTTTTTAGTTTCTCGTTGACATAGCCCTATTAGCAATCAATGTTGGGTATTGGACTCTCTTCTTATATGGAGAAAAGTCCAAATATTGTAACGCGTTTCACTTATTCAATTGAAGAAAGGTCTTATTGTAACGTGTCTCACTTATTCAAGTGAAGAGAGGTCTTATTAGGGTCGTAAGTAGAGATGTTAATTTTACAAGCCCGCTAGTTATTGGCCTCAGTCTACATGTTGGAAGGGACACAAATTTTATAGTTTAAAAGGCCCCAAAACAGAAAGCCACCAAAACCAAAAAGCCCCTAAAAATTTGTGGGCTTAGGTTGACGTATGGACACACTTTTTCAAAAATAAAATCGATATTTTTTTGAAAAAAAATTTCAAATTTTTTTGATAAAAAAGATTTACAATTTTTTTCACGAACTTTTTTTGATTCGAGAAAAATAATCGAATTTTTCAAGAAAAATAATTTTTTGATTTTGCTCACAAAAATTTTCAAGAAAAAAATGATTTAAAAATTTTTCTGAGAAAAATATTTTAGATTTTCTTAAGAAATTTTTTCGAGAAAAATTAATTTCAAAAAAAAGTATCTCAATTAACAAAACATTGGACCTATGAGCCCTCACTTAATCCCACAAAAAATAATGAAATAATGGGTCGGAGCTTTAAAAAATTTATTTCAATAAGGGCCTAATATTAGGGGTTAGTATGAGATTTTTGAGAGGAAGATTGAGACTTTGGAGCTTTATTGACAGCTCTAGTTGTAAGAGAAGACTATTTTGAAGAAAAGACAGCCACCAAAAGAGAAAAGAGAAGAATAAACTCTATCCTCTATTTTTGTCAAATCAGTATCAGAAAAACATCGATTGTGCATTCGTTAACCATTGAATTGGGTTGATTTTTGGACAGAAGGTTCGAAGCATACAGGTATTCGTTTTCAACGGTCGGATAGTCAAAACGATGTTTGGAGAGGGTGAAACAGTGCTCGCACAACAACATCTTTTTGGGGTGTTTTTCTTCTTGTTTTTCATTTGTAAGCTTTAGTGCTTTGTTATTTTGGTTGGTTGTAGCCACAATTTTTGCATCATTTTGAGACTCTCTTGCACCTTTATTTGATTATAGTGGAACTAATTCTTTGGTTTGGACGACCCATGGTTTTTACTCTTTGGTTTGGACGCGCTTTTATTTGATCAATTTGCTGCAATATATTTGTTGTTGCTACTCACGGGTTCTTGCAAGTTGGGAGAATTTTATAACCGTCGTGTATTGTTTGTTATTGTGTTTTTGTATTTATTCCCATTAGAGCTTTTGGTTAAAGGGCTATTTGACTTGCTTGAAGGATGGAGGCAAATATGAATATAAAGATGGTATGCTTGAATGGTACTAATTACCATTTGTGGAAGGGAAAAATGAAAGATTTGTTATTTGTGAAGACAATGGATCTTCCTGTTTTTGGTTCTAAAAAATCAGATGATAAATCTACGAAATAATGAGATTTTGAACATCAACATGTATGTGGTTTTGTTAGGTAATATGTAGAAGATAATGTTTATAATCATATTGCTAGTGAGACAAATGCAAAAATTATATGGGAGAGATACAAACTTTGTTCGCCTCTAAATCATGAAAAATAAATTGTTCTTACTAAATAGTTTCATAACTTTGAAGTATAAGGAGGGGATTTCTATTTCATATCATTTGAGTGAATTTCAGAGGCTCCTTGATTAGATGTCAGAAATGGGTATCAAGTTTGGTGATGAGCTATTGGGACTATTTCTATTTTTATCTTTACCAAAGTCTTGGGAGACATTTCGAGTTTCTATAACGAGTTCAGCTCCTAAAGGTGTTGTTTCTTTGGAAACAGCTAAGAGTTGTGTTTCGAATGAGGAGATGAGAAGGAAGACACATGGTTCTTCATCTCAATCTGAAGTTCTTGTCACTGAAAATAGGAGGAGAAGCCAGAAAAAAGAACTGAAGGGTGGTAGAGAAAATAGAAGAAGCAAGTCTAGATACAAAAATGTGGAGTGTCATTATTGTCATAGAACATGGCACATACAGAAGAATTGTTTCCCGTGGAAAAAAGAGAATAAAAGAAATAAAGGTAAGCATAAACAAAGAGGTCGTGATGATGACCGTGTTACTATTGCTACTAGTGATGATCTTGTTAGTCTCCGTGACTATGAGTCAGTTAATCTTGTATATGATGAAAGCATGTGGATAATTTATAGTGGTGCTACACTACATGTTACACCGAGGAATGATTTCTTCACATCTTATACTTCAGGTGACTTTGGAGTTTTGAAGATGGGTAATGACGGTGTATCTAAGGTAATTGGTGTTGGTGATGTATGCTTGCAAACCAACATGGGAATGCAATTATTGGTTAAAGGAGTCAAATATGCTCCAGATGTTCGCTTCAATTTGATTTATGTGCATATGCTTGATGATAATGGTTTTGATAATCATTTTGCTTGTGGAAAGTGGAAACTCAACAAAGGTAACTTGGTTGTGGCTATAGGGGAGAAAATTAGTAAATCATATTGGACAAAAGCTTTGGTTGCTAAAGATGGTGTGAATGTCGTGGATACGAAAACATCTTTGTGGTACCGAAGACTTAGCCATATCAGTGAAAAAGGGTTAAATTGTTTAGCTAGAAAGGATGTGCTTCCATGACTGAAGAATGTAGATTTGGAGAAATATTCTCATTGCATGGTTGGTAAACAAACTAGAGTATCCTTCAAAAGACATCATCCCTCTAGAATATCAAAGTTGCTTCAGTTGGTGCCTTCAGACGTTTATGGCCCTTTAAAGGTAAAATCTTTTAGTGTTGCACTTTATTTTGTTACTTTTATTGACGACTGTTCTAGGAGACTATGGGTTTATGCTTTGAAGACAAAAGACCAATTGTTGGAGAAATTCAAACAATTTCATGCTTTGGTTGAGAGGCAGACTGTCAAGAAGCTGAAATCTATTCGTATTGACAATGATGGTGAGTATTGTGGACCCTTTGATGTCTATTGCAAACAGCAGAGTATAACACATGAAAAGACTCCTCCTAAAACTCCTTAGTTGAATGGTTTAGTAGAGAGTATAAATCGAACACTTGTTGAGAGAGTGAGGTGTATGCTCTCTGAAGCTAAGTTGCTTAAACATTATTGAGGTGAGGCATTGTACATGATGATACATGTTACTAATCTTACTCCTGTTATTGATTTGAATAGAATGGCACCAAACAAGGTATGGTTTGAAAAAGGTTATCAGAAGTCGTGATGTAGTGTTCATGGAAGACCAAACTGTTGAAGACATTGATAAGGTGGAGAAGACTACACCTGAGAGAGATAACATATTTGCTGATAGTGATCTAGTTCAGTCACTTGTTCCTGATTTGGATACTACTGATTGTAATGTTCAAAATAATGAGCCACATGATTGTGTTGATGATCATCAGCTTGAAGATGAGGTAAATATTCCAACAGGTGAAGATCATGAGTTGTCACATGATGAAAATCTTTGTGATGCTTCTGAATCATCTCAAACACAACTCATGAGGTCTAAGTGGTAGAGACAACCATTTACAAGATATGTTTCTGATGAGTATGTGGATTTGACTGATTCGGGAGAGTCCTTTGCCATGAAAGACATGGGAACAACTAAATAGATTCTTGGCATAAGAATCTTGTGTGACAAAAAGGAGAAGAAATTTTGGATGTCACTAGAACACTATATTGCGAGAGTGTTGCATGGGTTTCAGATGGAAAACTCTAAGGCTGTAAGTACTCCTTTTGCTACTCATTTTAAGTTGAGTACTAAACAAAGTCCTTCTAGTGAAGATGGAAAAAGAGACATGGAACAAGTTCCTTATGCGTCTATTGTGGGTAGTTTGATGTATGCAATGGTGTGTACAAGGCCAGATATTGCGCATGTTGTTGGTACAATCAGTAAATTTTTGTCAAATCCAAGTAGAGAGCATTGGAATGCTGTAAAATGAATTGTGAGGTATCTACGTGGTACTACATGTATGAGACTTTGTTTTGGAGGGGACAAACCTATTTTGGAGGGGTACTCTGACTCAGATATGGCTGGAGATATTGATTCGAGGAAGTCCACTTCAGGCTACATGATTAAATTTGCAGAGGGAGCTGTGGCTTGGCAGTCCATAATTAAAGAAATGTGTAGCATTGTCTACAGCTATGGTAGAGTTCATTGCCATTACCGAAGCATGCAAATAATTGATTCGGTTGAAGAAATTTTTGTAGGAGCTTGGGTTTATTCAGGACAAACATGTATTATTTTTTATAGTCAAAGTGCTATTCCTCTTAGCAAGAATTCGAAATTTCAGAGTAGGTCTTGAATGTGCAAACAGGAGAAAGGGGTTGAATTTTGTTTGTCTAAGTTGAATTCTTTTTCATTATTTGATTAAAACTAGTTTAGGTTTGATGACTTAGAGCAGAAGTAGTAACAAAACTAAGGAATGCAGGATTAAAATGACACAAGCAATTTATCATGGTTCACCACCTACTTGGTAGCTACGTCCAGTCCCCTCACTTAGATGGATTTAATCCACTAATTCAACTCTTTGAATTACACAACACGTGACCTTACAAGTCAGTCTTCTCAAAACAGCCTGACAACCCTAGACTTTTTTTAGGAACACAAACACCTTGACTTTACAAGCCAAGTCTTCTCCATAATATCTGACAACCTTAGATTGTTGAAGGAACACAACACCTTGACACTACAAGTCAAGTCTTCTCAACACAATATGACAACCCCAGATTGCTTGAGGAACGCTAAAGCCAATACCGGACTGGGTTACAAGAGTTTGAAACTTGATTGGTTTGATTCTAACAAAGAATATTTGATACAATGATTTTCCACACTTACAATGAAGCACTAAGCACTAAATAATATAAAATTGAACGAGTGTTTTGCTAGAACTTTAAAACCTTAAACTCTGAATACTTAAAAAAATTGAGTTCTTGAGGTTTTTCTGAATGACTTTGGTTTTTAGGATTTATGAGTTTGTTGTATGTTGTGGTTGTACTCTTCTTCAGCCTTGATCATCTATTTATAGGAAAAATTAGGGCTTCAGTTTACTCCCTTGTGAATTCTGAATTGTATCGTCATTCCAGCTTGGTCAACAAATATTTCTTCCAAATATAATTCTGAAAGATATGTTTTGATAATATGACCATTAGCCAATTCCTTATTTTTGAATCTAATATGAGCAATTCTTCTAGAAAGATATTGTGCATATTTGTTCAGATTGCGTTTGCAAATTGGTTCACTTGAGTCTTCCCTCATACGCTTGATTTGATTTGAGCGAGAATGAATCTGGGCTTCATCTTGGATCTTCATAAGTAAGGATACGACTAAGTCCAATTCAATATTTTTCTCTATCTATTAGAGCTTTTTTTTTTCCATTAGAGTCGTTGACTTTTCTCTATCAGAATCATTGACTTGATTGTTGGAGTCAGATGCAAAGCTGCGTGATTTAGAATTAGTGGCATAGGCAACTTCACCTTTGTTTCTTTATCAGCGTTATCATAACTTAAGATTATGCTACGTTATGTATCATAGGAAACACTTTTGAAAGTGCTGCAATATTTAGAGTCAGTGCAACTTCAGAATGTGCTACGTATCAGAGGAAACACTTTGGAATGAGTTGCAGTCTTCAGAGTCAACGGAGTTAATGCTTCAGATGTAAGCTCGAACAGTTGCTTTAGGCTTCAGAGGTATGCTCAAAACACATTGGTCCTCAAACGCATACTTAAGTTACTGTACATCAGAGTAACTTCCTCTATTGATATCCTCTAGTGGCTCTGGTCATTTCCTTCAATTTTCTTGTTCTAATTTTTGCATAATTAGTGAAATTTTTAGTGCCATAAATTGTTCGCATAGAGTTCTTTTGTTAGCATCAAAACCACATAGAGAAATTGTTCGTGGAATGAACTTGGTTCCAACAATCTCCCCCTTTTTCTTTTAGTACTTGACTCCTTCTAAGTCCAAGTAATTTTTTCATTATCTCCCCACAAGACATAATTGTTCTCAATATCTTTCTCCCTTTTTTGTCATCAGTCAAAAAGACTTGAAAGTGAAACTTGTCTTTTTTTTTTTGTAGCAATTGAGAACTGCAACCAACTGGTGAAATGTACTCAACCTCTTTTGTTGACATTGCAATTGTACTTTGTCTCTTACTTGACCATGAGATTAAGTTTTCACCAACAATGTGCAGTTTTCACTTGTGCTTTTGCTCTCAAGTTTGTCTCCGACATTATCAACATCACAATAGCCACTTAATTTGTACTTAGTAGATTTATTATAGAACAAGCTAAGATTGGTATTACCTTTTAAGTATCAAAGGATCCTCTTTTCAACAAGTTGAAATCTTGCACACACACACACACTAAACATAATACCAGGTCTGGAGGCAGTAAGGTAAAGCAGTGATCCAATCATTCCTCTATATTTTTTGGGTCAACCTTCTGGCCTATTTCATCATTTTCAAGTGAACAGGCAGGGTGCATTGGTGAAGCCATAGGTTTACAATCATTCCTTTTATATTTATTGAGAAGCTCTTTTGTATATTTGATTTGATGAATGTATATGCATTTTTGACTTTGCTGAATTTGTATCCCTAAGAAGATTATTGACAAAGAGTACCATTAGTAGATCCAAAAATAATGTCATCAACATGAATTTGAATGATAAGAATGTCATCTCCTATTGATTTTCTAAATAGGGTGTTGTCCACTTGTCGTCTTTCAAAATTGTTTTTAAGCAAGAAGTTACTTAGTCTATCATACCATGCCCTAGGTGCTTGTTTTAGACCATATAGTGATTTCCTAAGTTTGAATACATGGTCTGGAAATTCAGAACTTTCAAAATCTGGGGGTTGCTTAACATAGACTTCTTCACTTATATGCCCATTTAGAAATGCACTTATAACATCCATTTGAAATAATGTAATGTTATAAGCAGCAAAAGAGAGTAGGATATGAATAGCTTCTAACATGGCCTCTAGAGCAAATGTCTCATTGTAATCAATGCCTTCTTGCTGATTATAGCCTTGTGCAACAAGTCTTGCCTTGTTTTTGACCATTTCTCATTTTTCATTTAGCTTGTTTATGAAAACCCACTTGGTTCCAATAATTTTTTTCCTTGGCCTATATACTAGATCCCAAAGATCATTCCTTTTAAATTCATTTAACTCTTCTCACATTCCAAGTATCCAACCATTTTCTGCCAGTGCTTCATCAACAGAAGTAGGTTCAATTGACGATAGTAGACCAAACAAAGTTGTGTCTTTCAATGATGTTCTGGTCTTCAAAGGATCATTTGCATTTCATATGATTAGAGTTTCAGGATGGGATGACTTGTACTTCCATCCTGATATCTCTTTTAACTTATTTTGACTGCTTCTGACTTGGTAAGATTCATTCTTTGATGGTTTGCCATCTTCTTCTGATTTACTTGTATCCTCTGATTTTTCAGGTTTTTCTGGTTTGTCTGCATCCACTTCATTTGGTTCCAGTAAACCTGCGCTATCATCAACTTGCTTTGACTTTTTAAGGTCAAGCTGTTTGTCATCAAATTTAACATGTATTGACTCTTGCACAATATGAATATCCCCATTAAACACTCAATAGGCTTCGAATCTTTTAGAGTGTCTAATGAAGATGCACTTTTGTGATATGAAATCAAACTAGCCAAGGTTGTCTTTAGTGTTTAACATATAACAAGTACAACCAAATTGTTTAAAGTAAGAGATTTTAGGCTTTTTACCCTTCCATAATTCATATGGTGTTTTATTCAATATTGACCTAATTAAGATTCTATTTTGATTATAGCATGCATTGTTAATTTTCTCTGCCCAAAAATGTTTTGCAACATCCATTTCATTAAGCATGGTTTTGGCCATTTCTTGAATCTAATCTTTCTTTTTTCAACTGCATTTTATTGTGGTGATCTAGGAGAGGAGAAATTGTGAGAGAGTCCATTCTCATCACAAAAACTTTCAAAGAACTTGTTTTCAAATTCTCCTCCATGATCATTTCTAAATGCTACAGTCTTAAGACCCTTTTCATTCATTACTTGTTTGCAAAATGCAATAAACAGTTTTTGACATTCATCTTTATTTGTTAAGTATTTTACCCAGGTTTACCTACTGTAATCATGTACTATCACAAAGCCATACTTCTTTTCATTTAGTTAGGCTGTTTTCACTAGCCCAAAAAGACCTATATGTAAGAGCTTAAGGGGGTTTGAGGTAGAGACTAAGTTCTTAGGGGTAAAGGAGTTCTTTGTTTTATTTTTTTTCCCCTTTTGACAAGTTTCACACATAATTTTAGTTTTGTAGCTAAGCTTAGGTAGACCTCTAACTAGTTGAAGTTGATTCTATTTTGAGATTAATCTAAGGTTTGCATGACCTAACCTTTTTGTGCCAAATTAATTTCTCTTATTTGTTGACATTGGACACTTAACATCTTGTTTTTCTAGATTAAGCAAATTTATCTTATATATGTTATTTTGCCTATGACTTGTAAAGAGTACAAATCCATCCTTTTGACTAATTGCCTTGCATGTTTTTTGATTATATATTATCATAATTATTATCACTTAACTAACTAATACTTAATAAATTATGTTTTAGACCTTTAACCAACAAAATATCTTTAATAGAAGGTTAAATCCTTAAGAATCTACAAAACAAAATACAATTGAAATGACTAGAGCATACTCAATTGTGTTAATTTCAAAATAATGCTAGTTATACTAACAATTTTATTACATGTTAAAATAAAAAAAGAGAAAATTAAAGTAAATGTATGCACCTGACAATGTTTTTTTTTTATTTTTTTTATTTTTTTATTTATTTAAATTTCATAGAGCTATGAGGTAACTTTAAGTCAACAATTATGTGTGGATAAACATTTGATGGGAAATTCTTTGATGGGTAGCACTTCCAATCGAGTTGCCATAAACTATTCGGCAAATAACTAGATCCTGATGAAAATATTGTATTCTTAACAATAAAAATTATGCGGTTTTTCATCTTCTCAATGGAGTTATAAGCCCAAGAATCTTATTTTTCTTGTTTTAAGGGTTGAAGCGTTATTCCTTCAACTATAGTACTTTTGTTGCATAATTTAAATGTGTAAGTATACACAGTCAAATACAAGTAGTATATATTAAGATTGTTTTCACGGGGATTGATTATGTCATTAATTTCAATACTTTTCTAACACATTCAAAATGTTTGTTGTAAAAATAAAAAGATAACATTTTTGGAGTAACAAGTTAAAGTAAAATTTTATCTAAAAATTACAAGTTTGAGTAAGCAATCAAATAAATAAAAATCAGAATATGGAAACAAGTTAAGGATGTAATCCGTATTGAACTTAGTTTGCGAGTCTGAATGCTATAGTGTGTTTGTTGCATTATGAAATGGACCTTAGGGGTTTTCCAACTTATTTATCATAGTTTTCAAGTGCATTAATGCAATTCATGAGTTCATGTTCCCGTAACCATGCTACAGTTTACTTAATCCATATTAAACAAGCAAATCCATCTTTTTTTTTTTCTTCTTCATTTTTCCAAGTTCAAAAACTAGCAATAAATCTAAAGTGATCAGATTCAGACTTAAAGACAACATTAAATCAGCTTGAATAAATAATTCAAACATGCTATAAACATATTAAACCACAAACATAATTCAACACTTCATAAATCCTTAACTTAAAGAAGTTTAACTCATAATGACTTTTGTTCAATCATGAAAATAACACAAAACAATGGATATAAAATTGTAGCTTGAATAATTACATAAATGAAGAATCAAAGAAGCAATTACAAGCTTTATACAGTAGCTATGGCCGCTCCTCCTTCAACTTGTTTGCAAGTTTTCTTATTTGAGCAACAATCAGTCAAACAAAAAACGTCAACTGGATGATGACAACAAATGAAAATGATGGACAGGGTTCTGATTTTTAGGTCTGATTCGTTCCCCTTTAATTAAGTGCTTGTCTCCGTTTTATAGGACAATTGACTTTTCTCTCTTCCTTGTACCTCCATTTTTGTATTTTAGCTCAAAAGGTTTACTTTTGGCCCAATAAAGCAAAAGTGGTCTAACTGCCCTTCCTTTTAGCACCACCTAAATATTGGAGTATCCCAGAACCTTTGAATAAACATTGGTTGCAATTAGAACCCATATAATCTGCCTGCCTTACTGCTCATCAGTCTGCTGCAAATCTTATTGTAGCAATTTCCTGTAACATTTTGATTTTGGGACATCTTCAAATCTTTTACCTACAAAATCAAACACCAAACATTAATTTTCCTAAAAGACACAATAAATGACAACATAATTAAAATACATAAATCCTAAAACTAAAGCTAAAGTTCTAGTGGCTTTTACTCAAAATACAAACAACTTAGTATTCAAATTTTGCATATAACTCTTATTTCTAAGAGTTATCACACCCTCAAACTTGAACCTTGCTCCTCCTCGAAATGGCACATGAAAAACTACCAACATAATAGAATTATTAACTTTTGGTTAAAAGAAACTTCTTGCAAAGATGCTATCGGATTGGAACATATTGAAACTTTTGGGAAAACTTTTGATCATTCCCATATAATCCAAGTGTCTGTGCACCATTAACATAAGAGAGTTTACACTTACACAAAGGGGTATTTTGTTAATGTCACGCACAACTCAAACCTATTTTTTTTTTCTTTCTACTACGTCTTTCGACATGATTGACGTTCGAAGGATCACCCAATTACTCCTTAGCAAAGTTTTTTTGTGCCACACTACCTTTTGACACAAGTGATGTTTTGAGAATCACCCAATTACTACTCAATAACATGACTTATTTATTTATTTTTTATATTAGCATTTTACTGCCACAATTTCTTTATCCCCCTTATTTTTAAAAAAATTCTCTAATGCTAAAGATTAATCACAACTCAGTTCCAGTATACTTATTTAACCTTAATCATCTTTAATTCCTTTACTTTTCCTAGAAAGCACATCTTTTTATTTCCTCGTGAATGATGGCTCCAAAGTTGATAGTCATCTTCTTCATCAAACAATCGAACAACACAAGTCTTTCTTTGTTGATAGTTTGGATGTGGGTGGTTGGCATAATGTATGTTCTAATAATATGATACCAAAGTTTTTGGATGGGTTTCAAAGCATGTATGGGGAATTTCCAAGTGTTCCCTCCTTTCTTAGTTATCCTTTTCATGCCTTCAACAATTAGGGTTTTCTTCATTTTATTCAACTTAGCAGTATTCGACCCAGTGTATTCGACCTAATGGTGACGCCAGAAGATCAAGAGGAAAAACTGGTAGTTCTCAAGATGCTACCTCTGAGGTTGATGACTCTGTTGCTCCCGTATTTGCAGAAGACCACAAGGAATTTGTTATGGAATACCTGCGAATGTTTCAGTCTGGCCAAGCTATGGCCCTAGTTTGTTTGCGTCTACCTCAGGCTACATAAGTTTCTTAGAAGATCAAGAAAAGATTCGTCCAAACTCTAAGAATTAAAGAGGATGAGGAAGAAGCACCCAAAGCCAATGAAGACACATCAATCCCTCTTTAGAGGAAGAAACAACCCCTTCAAATTATGAGCAGCGTATTCCTATCCCCCACTCTGAACATGAACCAGCCCCTTCCGTTCATCTCCTCAACAAAACAACATAGTTAGCCCTCTCCCTTTATCCCTGTACTTGTCACCCCTCCTACTTATAACTTTGACACCTCAAATGAAATGTTGGAGGCTACCCTGACTGAACACTTTGCATCCCTCGGATACAAAACCCATTATTTCCTACACAAAGCTACCTCCTTGTCCTTTTCCCCCTCATTCCCTCCACACAATCTAATCTATCTGGCTTCCTAGACATTTCTTACCTCCCTTACTGCCAAAATTGCCTCTTCTCGGAATATAAATGCTCAAAGTTTAGATCCTAATGATGTTTAATATCAGTGGAACAAAGTCCTCTCCTTTTTCACAAACTAGATTCAGGGCAACAAGAATCATGGACAACAATTGGCTTCCCTAAACTCTTTGCAATTTTTTTAATTTTGTGCAAATATTTTAGAAAAATTATATGGAAGAGAACTTAATTGGATTTGCCTCTTGCAAATTTACTTCATCACACCTATTAAGTCTCTAACGTATAACTTTTCTGGAACATTCGCACAAAAAATAGCAAAAATAATTCTACATTAATCATGGGATATGAAAACTTATAAATTGGGTAAAGGAAACACCATAATAGAGAAAATCAAAATTGAAAGGGAAAAATGAAAGGAATTGCACATCTTTAATCCTTCAATCAGATTATATTCAGCCTCGGATCTGTGTCCCAACCCATCATAAAGGATTCCTACTTGAAGATCCAAGATAATCTTGTATGACTTTCTAAGACGTAATATAAGTGTTTTTGAAGTCAATTACTTTTTCAGTTTTCAATTACTTTTTGTCGGCCAAAACTTCAAATATTACTCTAGATTTAAGTGCATCTAAAAGTGCTTAATAATAAAAAAGACAAGAGATAGTATAACTAGTGAGAGATTGGTAAAAGATACTAAGATATATTAGTAATATCTCCAATCAAGAGGACTTGTGCTAGGTGGAAGCATTGGCAACCTAGTAATAATGGGTCTCAATACATAATAATTTTTATAACGGCCTTATAATTATTAGGGAAATAGTAACAAGTGTCTTAAATATAGAAAAATCTAACATTTAAAAATCTAAATGTAAAAGAAATTCTTTAAAGTTGTATTCAAACTTTGAAATTGCAAAAAATAAAAATTTTCATCTAAAACTTGTTTTTTATTTCTTTTTTTTGTATCTTTAATAAGTGTTTTTAAGCTTTTGTTAGCATGACCAAATTATTAAATACTCCATCCAACCTAATTTATAATCTACTTTCTCTATTTGCACATTTATTGAGTCTTGATTTTATATAAAAAATTAGTTAGCGTGGGCAAAATAATCCTAGCCAAGGTAATTAAATATATATATATATATATTTATCAACACACTTCCAACAAATGCAAGTCTAAAAAATCTTCACTTTATATTAACACCTAATGTCACTTTACAAATCACCAATAAATAGAGGAACATCTTTGCAAAAAAAAACAAACAAACCACCGAATATTTCTTTGTAGGGAGGAGTATTACTATCAGCACTCTTTGATTGAATTGATTTTCTTTTTTGTTAAAAAATTTAAGGTGAGGGGATGGTGCCCCAATTCAAGGTAGAAAAAATCTTTAAGTTAATTAAATATTTACAAACAAATTTACATTTGTATCTCTTTAATAGTATGATTTAATTGACTTTCTCCGTTTCTAAACAACGGTGGTAATCTCAAAGTTGCATTAATAAATTGAAAAGAAAAAGGGAAATGAAAAAACAGAAGAGACAAATGAAGGAGAGACAAATGAAGATACAAAGTATTCTAATCAAGTTTTCATATTTTCAAACAAAATATTTTTTTTTTTAAAAAGAGACAAATTGAAATAGTATGGGGTAATCAATTTATTGGGAGGTTAATACATGAAATTGGTACAAGTGTCGTTAGGAAAAATCTAAAGTTAATAGTTATGGGAATTTGGATTAAGGTGTATTTTTAAAATAAATATATTAAATAGACTTGAATTTGTTGACTTCTACTTATAAAACATTAGTGTTGGTAAAGTTTCGTCTTTTAGCTACAGAGACAAAGCGGCTTTGACATCTTTGACAATTTTTTGCTTCATATACAAACATAAATAAGTGAACATATTAGATTTGTATAATTGCATAATGAATAACAGTGCATGAATAGAGCGATTATACATGGTTGATTATATAATGTATTTGTAATTCTATGAAAACCATATACAAATGGTGAGTTGTTTCTTTTAAATATGGAAACTTGATCTTTGTTAATAATGGATTGTTATAGCATGTTTTTTTTTTTTTTT
>JBBPBQ010020323.1:43284785-43361436 GCA_037974755.1 Cicer yamashitae | reverse complement strand
TTTCATAAAGAAAAAGAAGAAAAAGAGAAAGTTCAGGTTATGAATGATGAACTTAAAGAAATCATTCAAAACTTGAAAGAATCTCAATTCAAAGGTTCTGAATCTGAAGGTTCTGAAAGCCAAGATTGACCTTCATCCCAAACGGAGAACAATCTTCTCAAGGCTGAAATCGAAATTCTTAAAAATGATTTAACGAATTTCATTCAAGCTACTGAGACATTTCAGAAAATCATGGGATCTCAAGTAGGAATATTTGATAAAGCTGGTCTTGGTTTTGATAAAACTCAAAAAATGAAAATATATGAAAACTTTTTTGTTTCGGAAAGAAAAGAGGATAAATGCAAAACCAAATGCTTATATTGTAAGAAACTTGGTCATCTGGAATTTGCTTGCTACTTTAAGAAAATAGATGAAAAGGTTAAAAGCCAAAGGTTTTTTAAAAGCGAAAATCGTTCTGCAAATGAAGCTAAATCTGTTTTGAAAAATCTGCAAAACGAAGAACGATCTTCAGGTTGTTCTCAAAACGAAGAACGTTCTAGAGCAAAAGCATAACTTTCTCCAGAAAATCTGAAAAAAGGAGAACGATCTGAAACTTCAAAATCAAGATTTAAACCCCTTAAAACCCAGATTTCGAAATCAATTCCAAGATCAACAATTAAATGCTCCTACTGTCTCAAAATTGGTCATCATGAATCAACTTGCTATTTTGAAAAGAGATCAAGTTTTAAAAAATCTTCTAAAAGAAGATATACTAACCATCAAGGACCCAAACAAATATGGGTACCAAAGTCATTGCTAACTTATGATGTAGGTACATCATCCAACAATCAAAAAAAGAACATTGATACATGGACAAGGCATGCTCAATACACATGAATGGAAAAGTATGGTGCCTCATCTCATTACAAAAATTTGGAGTGTCTATAATCTTTGGAAACATTAACAAATCAAAGGTATATGTATCATCTTATTTTTGCTTCCGTATATGCGCTCACCCTCTCTAGTTTTAAAAATGAAAAATGGATCTAGTTTTTTACTAGTAAACATGATCTTGTTCACATTCATCTTATCTTACTTGTGTTTTGGAATTTTGAAGGATATCAATTTCAAAATATTCAGGGGGAGTTTTTTAGAAAATGTTATGTTTCTTAAAACTGAAGTCTACTCATTATTTTCTATGTGTAGTATACATTTCCTTTGTATTCCCCAACCTTTTTGTGTTGACAAAGGGGGAGAATTATTTTAGATTTTATGTGTAGATTATATGTTGATTCAAAAATCTGAAGCATATTCTGAGGGGGAGCTTTTAAGCTCTCTAAATTAGAATCAAAATTAAAATCTAAATTAACATGTTTGTCATCATCAAAAAGGGGGAGATTGTTGAGACAAAATCTCAATTTAATGTTTTGATGAAAACAAACAAAAAGTTAATTAAGAATTATAATTATGATTCTAAGTGTTTTGATATTTAACTTGTGTATTTGAGTGTGTTAAACAAGATAGGTACCAAGCAATTCAAAACAAATATCATTAAAATCAAAGCAAGCAAAAACAGCAGATCGAATGATCAATCCTGCCAGACTTCTGCAAAACGAAGATTGATCAATTCTGCCAGACTTCCACAAAACGAAGATTGATCTGCAGAATCAAGAATGATCAATCCTGAGCTGAAGACTGCAATCTAAGAAGCTTTGTCAATCTTATATCTTTATCAAGAATAAACTAGGAAAAGCCTAAAACAGAATCAACCCAAAATTGGAAGAATCAAAGACAAGCCTCATGAAGGAATACAAGAAGCAAGATCATTCCTCATGTTGCACAAACGCAAGTACATGTACAGGATGTAAAAGTACATCACAGTTGTACTATCAAATCAAGACTGCACAACTGACTCAAAAGCACACAAGCAACCTCTGCAAAACAGTACTGGATCGAGTACAAAGTCAGATCATTCTTAAGTAATCTAAGGATCGATCCTGGACTGCAAGAACACTCCTGGTTTCAGTTTCTTCACTCTTACTTTTGGCCTGCTTCAGTTCACTTACTATCCTATGACAGTTGGCTTCATTTCAACGGCTATGTGAGCTGTCCTAACCTCCATTGGAGCTTATAAATACAACATCAAGATGAAGAACAATACACAACTCAAAGTGCCAAGCAAAGCATCAATCTTACATTCATATTCGAGCTCTCTCAAATATCATTCTCTTGCTTGCAAATCTTTTTCTTTGTGTTGTGGTGAAATCAGTAACAATCTAGTCTTAAATTTCAGAATCTATTTCTCAAACAAGAGTTGAGTAATATTCAGATTCTAAACATCTTCATCATCATTACTTTGTAACTCAAAGCTAGTGTATCATCATAGCTTGAGAAGTGTGTAGAAATCCTTTTTTGTTGTAAAAGGTAATTTGTGAAATCCTTACTGGAATATGCTAAGGTAAATCTGGAAATCCTTTCTAAGGTAGAAAGGTGGAAGTTGTGTAAAGATCAAGATTGATCTACAAAAAGTTGTGTAACAACCAAGAACAATCTTGCCTTGAGCACTTAGTGGAAAATCTCACATTTGTGAGGACTGGACGTAGCCCAAGGTTGGGTGAACCAGGATACATGCTTGAGTGATCTCTCTATCTCTATCTCTATTTATTACATGCATTACAATCAGCTTTTATATTGATAAAATTGATATTGTTGTTTTTCCACTAACCAAGATCGATCTTCGTTATAACCAAGATCAATCTTGAGTAGAACTTTTAGTTTTAAACAGGAATTTTCAAAAGGGGCAATTATAATTCAAACCCCCCTTTCTTATAATTGACATTTCTACTTCAATTGGTATCAGAGCCAGTCTCTAAAGAATTAAAACACTCAAAAAGTGTTAGAGCAAAAGATTCAGGAAGATCATGTCAAAAGCTAAATACATTGCTGAAGGAGGGTCATCATACAGACCACCATACTTTGATGGATCAGATTATTACTTCTGGAAGAGAAAAATGCAATTGTTCCTAAAGTCACAAGATACTGGTATGTGGAGAATCATCACAGATGGAGACTTCATACCAAGAGTGGATCAAAACGACTCAACATCGGCTGAAAAGAAAGAAGCTGAGTGGACAGCAGATGAGAAATCTAAGGTACTCCTAAACTCAAAAGCTCAATTATTTTTATCATGTGCTTTAAGCAGGGAAGAAAGTGAAAGAGTAGATGAATGTGATACGGCCAAAAAAGTATAGGACACATTTCAAACTCACCATGAGGGAACAAGCCATGTTTGGCATTCGAAAGTTCGAATTGTTTGAAATGAATGAAGGAGATACAATCGATGAAATGTACTCAAGATTCACAACTATAGTGAATGAAATGCGCTCCCTTGGAAAAGCTTATTCAATACAAGACAGGGTAAGAAAGATCATGAGATGTCTTCCAATCATGTGGAGACCAATGGTGACAGCTATAAGCCAAGCCAAGAATCTTGAAGTACTAGGCTTGGAAGAATTGATTGGAACATTACGAGCACATGAAGTGCTGCTACAAGAAGACAGACCAATCAAAAAGGGCAGAACAATAGCTTTGAAAGCATCTCAAGAAAGTCCGACATTACAAACAGATGAGGATTCAGAAGAAATCGAACAAGAAGATGTTGATGAAGAAATAGTTCGACTTACAAGAAAGATACAAAGAATATTGAGAAGAAGAGATCAGATCAAAAAGGGATTTTCAAATAAAAAGGAAAACTTCAAAATAGAGGTAGACAAAAGTCAAATCACATGTTTTGGATGCAATAAACAAGGACATTATAAAACTGAATGTCCCTTGAACATAAGAGCACCAAAGAAGTTTCCCTTCAAGAAGAAATCAATGATGGCAACCTGGGATGATTCTGATAAATCAGAAACAGATGAACCTGAAGAAGCAAACCTGTGTTTGATGGCAAACATTGAAGATATAGAGGTAACAAATTTTGAACCATGTCTTGTATGTAAACAAATGGAAATCGAATTTGATAATTTGCTTAATGATTCAAACTTTCTCATTCAAAAATGTAGTTCTTTTAAAGAAAAGTTTCATAAAGAAAAAGAAGAAAAAGAGAAAGTACAGGTTATAAATGATGAACTTCAAGAAATCATTCAAAACATAAAAAAATCTCAATTCAAAGGTTCTGAATCTGAAGGTTCTGAAAACCAGGATCAATCTTCATCTCAAACGAAGAACGATCTTCTCAAGGCTGAAATTGAAATTCTTAAAAATGATTTAACGAATTTCATTCAAGCTACTGAGACATTTCAGAAAATCATGGGATCTCAAGTGGGAATATTTGATAAAGCTGGTCTTGATTTTGATAAAACTCAAAAAACGAAAATATATGAAAACTTTTTTGTTCCGGAAAGAAAAGAGGATAAATGCAAAACCAAATGCTCATATTGTAAGAAACTTGGACATCTGGAATTTGCTTGCTATTTTAAGAAAAGAGATGAAAAGCTTAAAAGCCAAAGGTTTTTTAAAAGCGAAGATCGTTCTGCAAATAAAGCTAAATCAATTTTGAAAAATCTGTAAAACGAAGAACGATCTTTAGGCTGTTCTCAAAACGAAGAACGTTCTGGAGCAAAAGCATAACTTTCTCCAGAAAATCTGAAAAAAGGAGAACGATCTGGAACTGCTTCAAAATCAAGATTAAAACCCCTTAAAACCCAGATTTCGAAATCAATTCCAAGATCAACAATTAAATGCTCCTACTGTCTCAAAATTGGTCATCATGAATCAACTTGCTATTTTAAAAAGAGATCAAGTTTTAAAAAATCTTCTAAAAGAAGATATACTAACCATCAAAGACCCAAACAAATATGGGTACCAAAATCATTACTAACTTATGATGTAGGAACACCATCCAACAATCAAGAAAGAACATTGATACATAGACAAGGCATGCTCAATACACATAAATGGAAAAGTATGGTGCCTCATCTCTTTACAAAAATTTGGAGTGTCTATAACCTTTGGAAACATTAAAAAGGTACATGTATCATTTTATTTTTGCTTCTGTATATGCGCTCACTCTCTCTAGTTTTTAAAAAAAAATGAAAAATGGATCTATCTTTTTCTAGTAAGCATGATCTTGTTCACATTCATCTTATCTTACTTGTGTTTTGGAATTTTGAAGGATATCAATTTCAAAATATTCAGGGAAAGTTTTTTAGAAAATGTTATGTTTCTTAAAACTGGAGTATACTCATTGTTTTCTATGTGTAGTATACATCTCCTTTGTATTCCCCAAACCTTTTTGTGTTGACAAAGGGGGAGAATTATTTTAGATTTTATGTTGGTTCAAAAATCTGAAGCATATTCTGAGGGGGAGCTTTTAAGCTCTCTATGATTAAAATTAGAATCAAAATTAAAATCTAAATTAACATGTTTGTCATCATCAAAAAGGCGGAGATTGTTGAGACAAAATCTCAATTTAATGTTTTGATGAAAACAAACAAAAAGTTAATTAAGAATTATAATTATGATTCTAAGTGTTTTGATATTTAACTTGTGTATTTGAGTGTGTTAAACAAGATAGGTACCAAGCAATTCAAAACAAATATCATTAAAATCAAAGCAAGCAAAAACAGCAGATCGAATGATCAATCCTGCCAGACTTCTGCAAAACGAAGATTGATCAATTCTGCCAGACTTCCACAAAACGAAGATTGATCTGCAGAATCAAGAATGATCAATCCTGAGCTGAAGACTGCAATCTAAGAAGCTTTGTCAATCTTATATCTTTATCAAGAATAAACTAGGAAAAGCCTAAAACAGAATCAACCCAAAATTGGAAGAATCAAAGACAAGCCTCATGAAGGAATACAAGAAGCAAGATCATTCCTCATGTTGCACAAACGCAAGTACAGGTACAGGCTGTAAAAGTACATCACCGTTGTACTATCAAATCAAGACTGCACAACTGACTCAAAAGCACACAAGCAACCTCTGCAAAACAGTACTGGATCGAGTACAAAGTCAGATCATACTTAAGTAATCTGAGGATCGATCCTGGACTGCAAGAACACTCCTGGTTTCAGTTTCTTCACTCTTGCTTTTGGCCTGCTTCAGTTCACTTACTGTCCTATGACAGCTGGCTTCATTTCAACGGCTATGTGAGCTGTCCTAACCTCCATTGGAGCTTATAAATACAACATCAAGATGAAGAACAATACACAACTCAAAGTGCCAAGCAAAGCATCAATCTTACATTCATATTCGAGCTCTCTCAAATATCATTCTCTTGCTTGCAAATCTTTTTCTTTGTGTTGTGGTGAAATCAGTAACAATCTAGTCTTAAATTTCAGAATCTATTTCTCAAACAAGAGTTGAGTAATATTCAGATTCTAAACATCTTCATCATCATTACTTTGTAACTCAAAGCTAGTGTATCATCATAGCTTGAGAAGTGTGTAGAAATCCTTTTTTGTTGTAAAAGGTAATTTGTGAAATCCTTACTGGAATATGCTAAGGTAAATCTGGAAATCCTTTCTAAGGTAGAAAGGTGGAAGTTGTGTAAAGATCAAGATTGATCTACAAAAAGTTGTGTAACAACCAAGAACAATCTTGCCTTGAGCACTTAGTGGAAAATCTCACATTTGTGAGGACTGGACGTAGCCCAAGGTTGGGTGAACCAGGATACATGCTTGAGTGATCTCTCTATCTCTATTTATTACATGCATTACAATCAGCTTTTATATTGATAAAATTTATATTGTTGTTTTTCCACTAACCAAGATCGATCTTCGTTATAACCAAGATCAATCTTGAGTAGAACTTTTAGTTTTAAACAGGAATTTTCAAAAGGGGCAATTATAATTCAAACCCCCTTCCTTATAATTGACATTTCTACTTCAATTGGTATCAGAGCCAGTCTCTAAGAATTAAAACACCCAAAAAGTGTTAGAGCAAAAGATTCAGAAAGTTAATGTCAAAAACTAAATACATTGCTGAATGAGGGTCATCATACAGACCACCATACTTTGATGGATCAGATTATTACTTCTGGAAGAGCAAAATGCAATTGTTCCTAAAGTCACAAGATACTGGTATGTGGAGAATCATCACAGATGGAAACTTCATACCAAGAGTGGATCAAAACGACTCAACATCAGATGAAAAGAAAGAAGTTGAGTGGATAGCAGATGAGAAATCTAAGGTACTCTTAAACTCGAAAGCTCAATTATTTTTATCATGTGCTTTAAGCAGGGAAGAAAGTGAAAGAGTAGATGAATGTGATACGGCCAAAAAAGTATGGGACACAATGCAAACTCACCATGAGGGAACAAACCATGTTAAGGAAACAAGAATTGACATTGGCGTTCGAAAGTTCGAATTGTTTGAAATGAATGAAGGAGAGACAATCGATGAAATGTACTCAAGATTCACAACTATAGTAAATGAAATGCGCTCCCTTGGAAAAGCTTATTCAATACAAGACAGGGTAAGAAAGATCATGAGATGTCTTCCAATCATGTGGAGACCAATGGTGACAGCTATAATCCAAGCCAAGAATCTTGAAGTACTAGGCTTGGAAGAACTGATTGGAACATTACGAGCACATGAAGTGCTGCTACAAGAAGACAAACCAATCAAAAAGGGCAAAACAATAGTTTTGAAAGCATCTCAAGAAAGTTCGCCATTACAAACAGATGAGGACTCAGAAGAAATGGAACAAGAAGATGTTGATGAAGAAATAGTTCGTCTTACAAGAAAGATACAAAGAATGTTGAGAAGAAGAGATCAGATCAAAAAGGGATTTTCAAATAAAAAGGAAAACTTCAAAATAGAGGTAGACAAAAGTCAAATCACATGTTACATCAATTGGGACAAAAGAGGTTAATTTTTTTCTCTCGATTGGTTGGTGGTTTGTATTGATTTGAGTTTGGATTTTGATTCCAGTGGCTTGGTTGGGGAAACATGACATGTGGTGGTTGGATTGAACGAATGGGACTTGTGAGGCTGCAACAACATATGGGTAGGATATATAGGGAATTTGGGGTAACAGTGGATGAAAATTTGAAAGTCGAAGAGAATTTATGGGTGGATGATAAATGGCCCCTGGATTTACCATAACAACATTAGCACCCCATTTGCATTGTTCATTCCATAAGCAATTTTTCCATTCCTCATCCCACTTTCTATTATTTCCCTTACAATGCCGATGTCAGGAAAATTTGATGATGCCCTTCCAATCATTCTATCATGAAAAGGTAATTAAAGGGTATCCATGAAGATAACTACCATTTCTTTTTCTAATAGAGGCAGTTCTACTTGAGCAACCAATCACCTCATTCGTTGGGCATATCAATGTTATACTTATATTGTTTTTTCAAGAAATAATATCAATGTTATACTTATATTGTTTTTTCAAGAAAGAATAATGAAGGTGCAAACACGAGAATAACGAGTTGAATTGTGTTTGATTAAGTTGATAACCTTTTCATTATTTGATTAAACTGGTTCAGACTTGATGATTTACTTGGAGTAGAAGTAATAACAAACTAAGGAGTGCAGGAATAAAGTGGAACAAGTAATTTATCTTGGTTCACCACTAAGTTGGTTATATCCAGTCCCATCACTCGGAAG
Organism: Cicer yamashitae; assembly: GCA_037974755.1. NCBI lineage: Eukaryota > Viridiplantae > Streptophyta > Magnoliopsida > Fabales > Fabaceae > Cicer > Cicer yamashitae. Next base: position 43,352,829 of record JBBPBQ010020323.1, on the reverse strand, counting down.
GATTTAATCCTCTAGTTCAACAACTTGAATTACAAACCACCTAACCCTCCAAGTCAATCTTCTCAAACAACCTGACAACCCAAGACTTTTGAAGAACACACACATCTTGACTCTACCCGCCAAATCTACCCCAAACAATTTGACAACCCCAGATTGTTGAAGGCACACTAACACCACTATCGGGTTTGAATACAACGGTTTGGAACTTGAGTAGTTGCTTCTAGCAAGCTGATTATAACAATTACTATCACACTCTAAGAAAAACACTTAGAAAATATTTCTCATTCGAACAAGTGTTTCACTATTTGAACTCTAAGATGAATTTGAAATTTTGAGCTTGAGTTCTTCTACTCTTTTATGATTTTTTCAATTTTTAACACTTCAGCAATTGTGTTCAGATTTGGCGCTTGTCCAGTATATTGATAAGGATTTCCTTTCTCTGATGGATAACCCATTATTCATTCGAATTCTTCCAATGGTGAGGCCAACTGAAAATCTTGAAAGGTAAAACATCTTAAAAGAGGATTGTAGTACTGTGCTAATGCAGTGAGAGCTCCTATTTGCTCATTTACCGTCAAAAGGTTTGGGATCTTTCATACTTATTAAAGAAACTATCATGTTGTATGATTTTCATTTGGTTGCCAATGTCCCTTAAACTTTTCAAATTAGGTTGCTTAAACTTCAAAAGTAAAGTTTTTGTTTTCCTGATCATATTATTCCATTTAATTTGTCATGTCACAAAGGTACTTACGATTCCCCCAACAAACCTGAAAATGGATGCAAGATGCCATTGTGTTTTAATTTTCATTTAGAGAAAATAAGAAAAAGAAAGATATCGCAAAAGAATTATTGTTGTGAATATATATATATATATATATATATATATATATATATATATATATAACATTTAAAATGAATGTAAATGTACGGAATATTCTTTTGATGACCTATATGGATATTATGGTGATAATTATAAATTGGCTTTTTTATTTAGTGACGCTCTCAACGGGTGACTCTATGGTTCTAAACTTGGTTCCTAGAGTCAAAGATCCTATTTTGGAATATTGTCAGCAACAATAGGTAAACTATTTGGAGTGACAATACCCTCAAAAGGGATCAAACTCTAGATGAGATTTTCATGTTAACCAAGCGTGATGTATATCCGGAAGGCTAACAATACGCAATCTCCAACTAACTTTAAGCTTTACTCGAACTCGGGTATAGAGTCACACTTGTAAGTGTGTGCAAAAGTGACAATGTAGTGTGCGAAGAGAAGTCTATTCTAAAAATGCTACTCAACAATAAACACATATGTTCGAACATAAATTAAAGTAAAAGCATAATATAAAATAAACAGGAATATAACTATTTACATAAATTCATGTAATCAAAGAAAACGTAGGAAAAATAAATGTAGACTGAAACACCCAAATTTTTTTTCCAAAGCATTACTTAAAAATACTTATTTGTTAGAAAAATTACGACAATTTTTTTTTATAAGTAAGAATACCTAAACTACTATTCATTTAAATAATTAGGAAACCATAAACCTCAAAACAATATACATAATAATTTATAACATATTTTTACTAACATTCGCAGCGGATAAATAAAAACTCCTTCAAAAGAAAAGAAACTTTTATGAGTTATTAGGATATCATGTTTCTCAAAATACAAATGGAATACTTCAGACTTTTTCCTCCTATAGAACAGTGCAATCTCAATAAACATAATTTAACGATAATTTTTTAATTTAATTCTAAAAATTTAGTAGTACTTGTATGGTTTTTATACAAAAAGTCGTTTCTAATTAAATAAGTAAAATACAACTTATAACTCTCATTTCCAATATCACCTAACAGAGCGGGGCTTCTCCCAAACTTGAACTTCAAGACTCATTAACTTGTAATAACTGCGATTTCATAAACGCATGGTCAACCCAGTCAAAAACAAACAACGAGGGAGATGAGTTTTAAAATCATGTTGATAGTATAATATATGTAAGAAGAACACACAAATAATCAACACATAGACGTATCAACCACATCACAATATATCAAAACAGTCAAGGAAATAATCATATTATAGATTCAAAATCACTAAAGGAAAATCAATATCTCATTATAACATTAAATCATCTAAGAGAATTTATTATCACATTAGATACACATTGACCATAACAAAACAATCAAAAGATGGTGCAATGTTATGCATGCTCCTGATAACTATATGATCCAGATATAATACCTGCCACTATGACAACTTCCACATAGAAAAATCACCCATACTAATAGAAAAAATAAACCTGTCACAAAGACAACTTCCACGAAGATGCATATGCCATGATATGATGGTGCATTATCAAAATAAAATATTCCCACACAGCCCACTAAGATGCTTATGCCATGACATGATATATATTATCAAAATCAAACATTCACACACAACCCACTAAGATTAGGTCAAATGATCTTCCACTGTACATATCAAGAATTCATATATTCATAAAAGTATCATAAAAATCATAGAAATTAAAACCTTCATCATATGCCACACATAACTTCAAATTTTATCACATATATCATAAATAAGACTTTCAACATATTAAAAATAAATACTTAAACTTTCTTCACATATATCACACAATTGCATAATTTAAATCAAACAACTCCTTATAAAAGTTTCTAATCCATATTTTACTCCTACAAACTCTAATTAGTCATATTAATTCAATTATTACTAAATAGGGCTACCACCGTGCGTAGCGATCCCCGAATGAACTGTTGGAAAATACGGTTTTCCTGTTCATCTCACATTATAATATACTCATTAAATCCAACACCCTCTCACCCCTTACCTTTTTTTGATGCTTTCACACACGAATACGAGACTGCAAGAAAAAGCCTTTGTTTTTTTGACTAATACTTAACATAATTATGTTTCAAGCCATCAACAAGTAAAACATTTTCAATTATAGGGTTAGGGCTCTTACCTATAATACAAACACCGATTATTTTACCTTTGTTGTTATAACCATAAGAAACATAACCACCATTTTTAGGAGTCAAGAGGGAGAACTTGTTTTTGTCTCTGGTCATGTGCTTTGAACAACCACTATCAAGGTACCACCAATTTGAGTTATTGGCCATCAAGCACACCTACATCACAAAATCAAGTTTCAACTTTTGCACCCAAACCATTTTGGGCATTTTGTGTAAGTTTTGGACATTATACCATTTGCAAAGCATCTATTCTTGTAATTCATTTTCTTTCTAACATTGCAAATAAATTATGTATAACCTTTTCTTCCACACTAAAAGCATTTAGTTAAGGGGATACTAGATTGGGCTAAAAAATCGGGTTTGTCATAGGTTCCCCTTTGATTTTCCAAAATGATGTTCAAATTGTCTCTCCCTCCATAGATCTTCAATTTTATTTTTCAAAATATTGCACTCATCACACTTGGAAAGTTCTTCCTCTATGTTTTCACTAGAGATAGAATGATGGACTTCACTTACAAAAATTTATTTCTCTTTAAGAACTTTTATTTCCTTGTTTAAAATGTCTACTTTTGATTCAAGAGTGGAAATAATTTTCTTAAAAGTAGAGACTATTTTAATAAGTTTATTTGATTCATCATTTAATTCTTTCTGGATAGCAAGGAAATCGTCATAAGTAAAATTAGGTTTGGTTTCACAAGAGCTTACCTCGTTTTTTTAATGGTTTGCCATAAGATACATGTTTGCTTCTTTATTTTCAGACTCGTCAGAAGAATCCATATCATTGTCATCCCAAGCAATGTAAGCCTTTCTTCCTTTTGGATTCTTTTGTGGTCGTTTGTCCATATTTTCATGTTTCTTTTGACTTAGGTGATAGTCGGGTTTGATTTAACCTTTCTTACCACATTTGAAGCATGTTGGATTGTGGGAGGTTCTTTAAGTGCAAGTCCTTTTTTTTTCTTTTCACCTTTCTTCGCATTGATCAAGGTGATTTAGTTCGAACTCGTGTTTCTGCAATTTAACAAACAAACTAGTAGTGTCCAAAGAAGCTAAATCCTCATATTCAACAATCGCAGTTACTTTAGGTTGCAAACTACAATTTAAGCATCAAACAACTTTGTTAATTAAATTCTCATTTTTGAAAATTTTCTCTAGTTTTCTTCATATCATTCTCATTTGTTTTTTCTTTCATTCATTACTCTTTTTTTCTTCATGCTTTTTTATTATATTATTATTTCGTCTATAATTCTTTTTAAATTATTTAGAAATTTTATTTTTTATTCTAATTCCATTTCTTATTATCTAATTGTTAATAATTTTATTTTGCAATTTTGTATTCTTATTTCATTTAATTATTAATCATTTGTTATTTTATTTAAATCATTTTTCAATTTTACTGTAATTAATTTTTTTTAAAAAAATATTTATTACCGAGGACCAATGTTCCTTGGAAAGTTTGTAATTTTAAAATATTTTTTTCACTAATTATATAAATTAATTTTTCTTTGTAAATATATTAATTACCAATGTCATTGTTTTTTGAAAATATATTAAATTTTTTATATATATTTAATATTCAACATTTCTGAGGACGTTGTTTCTCGAATTTTTTTTCTACATTACACAAGTCAACAAAATGAAAGTTATCTGTTTTTTTGCGAGGATCTTTTTAAGGACATTGTTTCTCAAAAATGTCTAATCAACTGACATAATTTAAAGCAGTGTTTTTTAGTTTGCAAAGAATGTACCGAGGACAATGTTCTTTGGAATTTATTTCCTAGGAAATTGTTTTTTAGGAAAATATTTATGACCAACATTTTTCCGACCAAATCAGGTTCCTCAGAAGTTCATTTTTGCAAAGAAATTTGGTTCATTTCATAGGACTTTTGTTCCTCAAATATTTTTTTTTTCTTGTAGTGATTGACCTGAAGAATGAAAACACTTAGAACATCGGAGGATCTGGTTGATATGCTTCATTGCTTAGAAGAGGAATCAGGTGATACGTTTCAATGAGAAAATGTTGACCATAGGATTGACTGTACTACTCAATAGTGTAATCACTTTACCCAGATGAAACACCAAGATCGATAATTAGAGGATTTGCATACTCAGAAAATACATCAAAGCATAAATTATTCTCATATATACTTTGTTATCATCAAAACAAAAATTTAGAGTCATTATTGTTCGAACTAATTTGGTTTTAACACGATTGGGGTAAGATATATGTAACAATCACCAACAGATCTTGTAAATGTTCAAAATCAAAAATTAAAAGAAGAAACTCTCATTCGATTGAATGTACTCTACATACAAGTTCGAAGTAGAGGAACTAGTATAAATTTCTATGTGATTCTTTCTTTCCTTGCTTTTTTAATTTTAAGCAATACACTATCATAATCTTTGATTATCATTAGTGTTTGGTTGCAAGATAATTTTGTTGTGTGTAAGAAAATTTTGATTATCATTACATTGTTTTTAACAATTTGGATTTCACACTTTGAATAAGATCTACACCAAACTGTTTGATTGATATGATTCAAATCATGCATATAGTTGATTCAAATCATGGTCTAGAAAAATTGTCTATTAAATGCAACTTTTGACATTTTTTATGATGCATGTTTTTCTAGATATTTTTCCATGATATGCATGTTTTTAAGGAATTTTTCAAAAACACTTAGGGTGACAGGGATTATTGAAATCACTTAGTTATATCAAACTAAATTAAATTTTTTTATTTTATTTTTTATTTTTAAGATTAAACAAAAGGATTGGCAAATAAAAGCGCTAATACTACAACTAGTCCATAAATAATTAAAGCTTCCATAATAGCCAAACTAAGTAATAAAGTACCCCTTATTTTGTTTCCTATATTTGACATCAATCAAAATACACTAGAAACTAGACCTAAGAAACATACATTCACACGTAACTCGATTCATATAACAACAAGTCGACTTATAGAGATAAAAATCACTTTGAAAAGTTTTTTAATACATTCGAAATGTGTCAATATGAACATGCAACAAAGTTTATGCATGCTAAAACATGATTTTTTATGAACTTTGTGATTCAAATGGAATTGCAATAGATTGAGAATGAGAATCAATAAGGCATACTCATATGATAAAATCATGAATAAAATCCGAAAGCATATTTAGATATATGTAGAAACCACTTGTTTATATGAAAAGATAGAGAAAAAAAACAATTTAAAAGGAAAGGTAAATGGTCTTAAACTACCTTCAATGTATGAAGATGAAGATAAGTGGTTAAACCTAAAGAAAGGGTAGTGAAAGTGTTTAAATTGCGTCTAATGAACCCAACACAATAAATTATAACTTCTCACATAATGTGCTTTGGGGACACGTTCCCAACTACATTAATGTCAATCCAAAGCATGATATTCATGTACCATAGATTATAAGCCTTTTTTAAAATTAAGTTTTTTATAAAACCTTTTTGAAATGGTAGAAGTTATTTCAAACTCATTTATTACGTACTATAAAAAAGTAATTTTAACATTCAATAATTTGTATTGTCAGAGGTTTTGAGATATAATAAAATTCACTCTTTTAAAAAAAGTATTATTTTATTTTACTAAAAACGATATTTATTCATTCAAATGGTAGAAGTTTCATCAATCAAGAACAATAAATTCAAAATCGCTAAAACAAAAAAGAATGAATAAGCTTACAAACTCACAACATCTAAGTTAACAGCATAAAATGACAAAATAGTTACAATTGTGAAACCTACAAATATGACAAAATTGAAGTGTTTAGAATACACATGACTTCAGAGCTGTAACGTTGATGATACCAAAGTCATTGATTGAATCTAAATCTACACTTAATCAAAATTAATCTGTCAATTTGAACCAAACAAATATCGCACTAAAACAGAAAATCAAACATTGCACCCAAATAGAAAAAACTAAATATAAACGAAAAACACTTATTTAATAGAAAATAGAAGAGAAAAACAAGTTGGAATGGTGGTTTTAAGCCAAAAATTGCCTTATACAGCCCCTATTTTAAACAGCAGCCCCTATCTAATAGAAGATAAAGAATAAGTTAGAATTAGAAGAATTCTTTTTTACGACAGTTAGGTTTTGATACAAAGTTTCTTTTTAAATAAAAAACATCTCTTAAAAATTATTTTATGAAAAGTTTCACAAAGTAGCTTCTAATATTAATAATTTAAGCTTCTTAAAATAGCTCCTAATATTAATAATTTTTAAAAATTTCACTATAAAAAAAAGTTGTAACAAATAAATAAAATACTTAAAATGATATTTTTTAATAAATTATTTAAATCAATTTCATTTAAAACTTTATTTTTACAATTATTTTAAAAAAAAAGTTAAAACAAAAGAATAAAATACTGAAAAAAAACTCATTTTTAAAAATACTCTAACAAACGAATATTTAAATTAGATTTAAAATAAGATCATCAAGAATCGAAACACTTCTAAGGTGTTTCTAACTTTACTATAAGTCGACGATGCAATCTCGAGCCTCGAATCATAACTCTATGGATTTGAATTTGAACACGAGGAAGTACCGTTAAAGATCTCATCATTAAAATTCATCGGGTTCAACAACTTAAAATATAAGTCCATGAACCTCGACAACTTAAACTGTCTAATCACAATTTATATTCATAATTACATTCTCCCCACAAAACAAACATATATGCTATTAATTGTACAACAAGATCATGTAGAGCTTTTCTGCTGCTAACTAAAACACACCATAGCACAACTTCATTCTACGTTTTCACATACAAAAATCATAAGCAATGGACATAATACCATTCACTCAATATTGATTCTAACAACTTTCTTTGTTCTTCCCTCAGAATTGTTCGCTGTTTCATAATTTGATGCAAATCCTCTTCCTCTTCTATCCTGATCCAAAGATGGAAGTGACCGAACCTGGTTTTTGTTTAGCTCACCAACTCTAGAATCTACAGTATATTCAATCAAACTACATGTGAAAAATCAGCACTGAAAAACTGGGATTTTATATATATAATACTTTCTAATAACCTATGTAGGCGTGCCTTAATATCCGACACATCCATGTTAAATACTAACACAAAACCAACATGTTAATGATATTCAATTAATTCATTTTCTCAAATAATTACAGGGGTCGATGTGTCAGTATCGATATCGTATTTGGTGATTGTGTCGATACATGTGCTTCATAGTTGATAGCCTAACCAGAAGCACAGTAATTGTTTTACCAAGAGTATGAATTTTTTGCGAAGTTAATGTTAAGAGACTAAGATTAAACCATATTCATTCTGCTTATGCATACTTTATCATTTTCTTATGCGTGTCATATATAGCATTAATACAAATTATACTATTTTCAAAACTATAAAGCTCCAACACAAACGGACATTATGTTAGACTATTATTATTAGTAAATAAATATTAATTTATATTATTAGAAGGAAATAAGAGAACTGACTTGTGGTCAGTTTTGGTAACTGCCGTGGCAGTTTATTTATGTGTATAGAAGGATGGGTATCTTGGCATTTGTATTGATTTACGGGCTCTCTAATATCCAAAGAATATAATTGTAATTTTTATTTTACGGAAATATACTGGTTGGTTTCTATTACACGACACCGACACATATGACACGTAGACCTTGATAATAATTTGAGAAAATAAAAGTGATTGAATATAACCACATGTATCAAACACTGTCACGCGGAAACTGGACACACCTTTAATCTAAAGTGTATATATTATAGAGTTTCAAAATATGAATTATATATCATTTGTAAATAGAAATATGCAATCAGAAATCTCATGGAGAACCATTTGAAAATGCTATTTAATTTTCCTTGTGCAAAAAACCATCCAATGGCATCCACAGAATGTAGAAGCTCACAAAACAAATATATTATCTAAATACAGGGGTACTTTGAGATCTAAATTAGGTTCAAATGATTATAGAGCATATATCAATATTAACCACATATAAGCACATAACAATTCAAAAAACAGAAAATTGTCATGCTAGCAAACCAGCTTTCTCTCAGAAATTATCAAAGTGCACCAACAATTCAAACTATATAACAGTCACACATCAGATTAAAAAAGTGTCCGGTGTTCAACACCGGCAAATGAATTTATATTCAATTACTTCCACCTATCAATTTATTATTGTTGTCAACTTATCAGTGTCATGTAATGTGTTCATGTTTGTGTTTGTGCTTCAAAGATTCAAACTACAGAAGGAGTTACGAAACTTAGATTGAGCACCAATCATACAAGATACATTATCGAATCAAAAGGAACAAAAGAAGCTTACCATTTTTCCTATGCACATCATAATCAGGTAACTTCCCTAGATTATTTCCTTTCCATGCTTCCTCAAAGCGTGCAAGCTCATCTGACGTATAAAAATAACAAATGTATACATCATAATCGGTAGAACTTCTTTTAACCACTCTAGATGTTGTCAAACAAACAGTCGATGAACTGAAGACAGTAGCAACAAACCTTCATTAAGATTGTGCAGTGTCTGTGTTGTATCAACCTTCCCATCTGAGTCAAGCTTCCTCAAAACTGAATGACCCTACATACATGATAGTGATGATACACAAACTTAAAGGTGTGTCTGGTGTCTAATACGTATCTTAGTCAAACGCTGACTAAACACATGTAAATTATTATCAGTGTTGATGTGTCAGAGCATTGTGTTGGGGATCTGTGTATGTGTCGGTGTTTCATAGTGAAGAAAGTAAAAGGCAAAATACTTTTATATTTTATTATTACATCCCTAAGATGTTTATATAGGAAAAGAAATTATAATAGTAATAATGAGTAATAATGACAGAATCATAAAATTAAAATAAACAGAATAATATAAAATAAAAGAGAATCAAATCTGATTTCCCTTGATTCTTCAACACATAGTCTGCACTTCCTAATGTCAAAAGGCCCCAACTCTATCACAAATGCTAAGATACCCATCATTCTCAACATACCCCTCAATCTCAACCCACTGTCTTATTTATAGGCAACATGATAACTAACTAAAAAATTAAACTTTCCCCTAACTAACCAAGGTTTACCCATCACAAATCCTTCATTTCCTTCAATACTAACACAGAAGTTACAAAACCTGGCAACCAGCACCACATATTGTATTAAAATCCATACATAAAAAAATGAACTTTTTTCCAAATGAAAAATATTTCGCTTTAATTCTGATTGAAGAACAAGTGATTTTCGTATCGATTCCAAGTCTCTTGTATGTTAACTATATGCAAAATGCAGGTAATGTCTATTTTTCATCTACATCTGACATTATGACTTTAACTACTGCAGAAGTGCATTCTATATCATATACAGTACCTATGAAACACCAACACAAATATGGATACCAAAAACAATACTGACACATAGACGTGTGTACTAATTTAAGGCCCAGTTCGGGGTGGTTTTCTGCTAAATGTTTTGAAATTTTCAAAAACCAAAACTAATTTTCAGTTGAGTTTCAAATCTAAGATTTGAGTTTCAATTTTGAGTTAATTTTAGTTTTTATTTGAGTTTGAAAAAATAATTATTGACACATGAAAGTAATTGAATATAACCAAATATATCAGTGTCGCGTCAGTGTCGGAAACACCTTCAATCAAAAGTGCTGGTGCTAAATAAGTAAATACACACCTTATCATGGATTCCTCTAGAGATTCTATGTGTTGCCTGGCCTGTTGACGAGTCAGCTTCTTTGCTTTCCTCCATCACCACCTGACTTATTCATATAGATAACATTAAAATAAAAAATAGCCTTCAAAACAATTAACAGTAAGATGGATTTACATTTCACATACCCCATCAGCCCCCATCCTTCTAGTTCTGGTAGAAGTATAATAAGCACCATCTATACCCCCATACGTTACTCTGCTAGTCTGAAAATACAAATTGCAACCCTTTGCAGGTTCTTCTGACTTGTGAAGATCATTCTTGTAAGTTATACCACTGTTTTTACACTCTGATAATATTCAATTCACACAAATAAGTAGATAATTTGACAAAGCAAATAAAACTAGACTTCAAAGACTATACCGACAATATAAAACTTTTTTTACACAATCATCCGGTCAGAAATATTTTAAAGTGTGTTATACATGAATTATGGTATCGTTTGATCCATGTAGCTGATGCTACTTAGTAGGATAAAGCTTGGTTGTTGTTGTTACTCCCTCCAAAATGAAATATAAGCAAAAAGTGTATCAGAAAAGTTGATGTATCTGATTAAAAATTAAGTGCAGACACATCAACTTTTAAGATACCCTTTTTGTTTATATTTCATTCCAGAGTAGTATGTTATAACAAAATAGCATAGTGATGACACCTGATTGAATGACTACGAAATTTTTTTACACTCAGTGTATAATCTTTAAGCTCATAAGTTAAAATAAAGACACTATAATAAAATAATAGATCAAGAACATTACCATTAAAATCATCATCATCTGGATGCTCAACAGATGGCTCCATTGTTGACCAAGAAATTTTCTCATCAAAAGTATCAGTGCACTCATCATCAGAGCCTAATTCTTTTATAACGACTCCTTTTTCCTTGTTTGTCTTCTGCATTGATGTAGATGAAGCAGAATTTGGACCCCAAATGCTGTCAAGTGGATCACTGAAAAAAGGATCATCAAATGGATCCCTTCCTCCAAAAAGACTAGGCATCATCATACTTCTATGGAAACCAAAATCTCCAAAGCTACTTGATTTAAAAAATTTATCTCCAACTTCTCTACCCTTATGCATATTCTTTATCTAATCTTCACAAAATAAAATACCAAGTAAAACAAAATGAATCACATTAAATTTTAAAAAAAAATAAGACTCACCCTTTAGCCATTTAGTCTATACAGTATTTAAACACAAAAACATGTTATTGAGCATTAAGCAAACTTAGTCACAAGATTTTAAATAAAGATTTCCAGTATGTTTTTGATGATTGACCAAGGTTTAAGATGTTATAGAGCATCCTCATGAGGTGTCACTAAGAATTTCACTCTGTGTCTTTGAGTTCAAATCTCTTCAGTTTGGTAAAATGGTCATTGGTAACATTATAAATAATAATAATTTCTCCCTTATCCGACCATTCGGTATTGTATGGTCGGGTGTGGTAAATAGATATGTGACAGCAATCTTTAACAGTGACATATCGGGTGATTATTTTTAAGAAAAGTCCACATTGTATTAGTATTGTTAGTAATGATTAGAATTATGTTTGGGCACAGATCGAATTCTTGACTTCCTTATAACTCCATCGGCTCCTTCTCAACCTAAGGACCAAATTAATCTTTTATATTATATATATATATATATATATATATATATATATATGTATATATGACATCGGGTTTCTATGTTGATTAAACTCATATCGATCACATTTGCGTGCGATTCTCCAAAATATCAAGAAATAAGCAACCAATTTAAAATCTCACATACATCAAAGTTTTATGTTTCTCCCATTAATATTAAGGATCACAAAGAAACTCTTATCGGTATTTAAAACCTTGTGTAATAAAAAATAAAAAATCACATTTTCAATCATTCATAACTATGAAATTGTTGTTTACGTGTATAGTCATGAGTTACATAGGCAAGTAATAGAGAAACGATTAACGAATTCCCAAGCTTCAATTAGAAGTGGAAGAAAAAAAAAGTAATTGGGAACCAAATATTTTGGATGAAGAAAATAATTGAATTGTATATGAAGATGGTGAATTGGATTAAGTTACCTGAGATGAGAATCCAGATGAGAAAGAAAGGGATGTAGAAGAACAAATCACCATTCGTTGAAGAATCGGTTTTTCTTAAAACAAAATAGAAGAACTATTTACATGTTTGACACAGATATAGAGGTAACGACACGTGGATTTTACTTTTGTTTGACAGTTGCTACTCCTGGAACCTTCACGCTCTCTCTATCCAAATATCAACTAACTATATAAGAAAATCTAAATCATACAGAACTCCTAGAACCTTCGCGCTTTCGATGTTACATTTAAAAATTAATGTATTTTAGTGTTATGAAATTAAATCGTCAATTATATAATTATATATTATTTATGAATAAATTTGGTTATATTTCTAATTTAATATTATTGAATTTTTAAGTTTTATTTTTTAATTTATTTTAAAATTATATTTTTTGTTAAGATTTTAATTAAAATTAAAATTTTAACTATGAAAATAATTTATTTAATTATTAAGTCAAATTAGTCAACTTTAATAGATATTACATTATAGTAACGTTTGTTGAGGCAAAATATTAAATTAAGTGTTTTAAGAATAATCAAACAGTTAATTAATCACTAATTATGATTTTGATCATATTATCATTTAACTTGTATTTTTGAATGACTTATTTCAAGATAGGTGACCAAACATATTCAAGCAAAAATAATGTGGCCTACCTTGCTAGAAATCAAGAACATTATTGTCATATCATGTCCTATATAGACAAAGATCCACTTTGCAAGCCCAAGAGTTTTTGAAGAATCTTCAAAATCAATAACAAAATGAACTGGAGAATAATGAGAAGAACATTTTGGATGTTCTCTCTTAAAGACAAACTCAAGACATATCATTTTCTACCGTCCAAACTACAAGTTAAGAGTATAAAAAATTCTCAGATCAGTGGTCAAGTCTAGAGCTCCAGAATGATGAGATGTGAGCAAGGACATAAGTACACTGTACTTACACTATTCGGCAGAAAGCTCTGCATGCTTCTGATTTTGAACAGTTCGACCCTTACCGTTATCGGCATTGTTAATCACGACCTTCTCGTCCCCCTTCCTCTCCATAGGAAATAGCGATTTTTTATCTTCTTGGGAATCGAACCCGATACCTAGGGGATAAGTATCACCGTCCATTCATTCTCACCACCAATTAAGTTGTACTTGATCATTTAAACTCAAGTAACTAAGCTCTTCTCTCAAGCAAAATTTCAGCTCTCTCACTATATTCATGGATCATCTTACGAAGTTCTTGCTGGTAATCAATCTCAAACAAGTGTTGAGAAGTTTCTAGATCCCAAACACCTTTATTGTACACATCATTTTGTAATTCAAGTCTATCTCTTAAGATAAATTGAGTGTGTTGTAAAAATCCTTTCTGGACTGAACGACGAGGGTAAAAATTTTTTTCAAGGTTGAAAGGTGAAAGTGTAATTGATCGTGATCAAGAAAGAAAGTGTAAAGGCAGAATGTTCTGGTGCTGAGCTCATTAGTGGAAAATCTCACAAATTGTGAGGACTGGATGTAGCCCACCTTGGGTGAACCAGAATACATCTTTGTGTGATCTTCTTATCCTTATCTATATTTATCTTACACTCACTTATCACATTTCACTTAGAATTAACCTGTCTGTTTACTTCTAACATATCCATAACATTTTGGACATTCTATTTCAACCAAGATTAATCTTGAGTTAAATTAAATGAAGTATAGGAATCAAAATTTTAAAATTGGATAACAATTCAAACCCCCTTTCTTATAATTTATATTTCTACTTCAATTGGCATCAGAGCTCTGCCTCTAAGGTTAAGCACCTAACAAGTGTTAGAGGAAAATATTCAGGAAGAAAAAGCAATGTCAAAAGCCAAGTATATTGTTGAAGGAGGATCATCAAATAGATCACCTTTTTTTGATGGTACAGGTTACTACTTCTAGAATGGAAAGATGTAACTATTCCTTAAATCTCAAGATACGTGAATGTGGCGTATCATTACAGATGGAAACTTCGTATCAAGAGTAGATCAAAGTGATCCAACATCCGTCGAAAAGAAAGAAGCAAACTGGACAATAGAAGACAAAGCTAAGGTACTTCTAAACTCTAAAGCTCAATTATTTTTGTCATGTGCTATAAGCAGGGAGGAAAGTGAAAGAGTTGATGAATGTGATACAACCAAAAAAAGTATGGGATACATTACAAACTCATCATGAAGGAACAAGCCATGTCAATGAAACAAGAATTGATATTGGTGTACGAAAATGAAATGTGCTCAATTGATGAAATATATTCAAGATTCTCAACTATAGTAAATGAAATGTGCTCCATTGGCAAAGCCTACTCAGCCAAAGATAGGGTAAGAAAAATTATGAGATGTCTCTCTATCATATTGAGACCAATGGTCATATCCATAAGTCAAGCAAAAAATATTGAGACATTCAAATTAGAAGAACAAATAGGAACTTTAATAGCTTGCGAAGTTCTGGTTCAAAAAGATAAGCCAACAAAGCAAGGTAAAGTAATAGTCTTAAAAGCTTCACAAAACTCTCAAGAAAGCTCATCCTCACGACAGGATGAAAAAGAAGATTCAGAAGAAAGAGAAATTGATCAAGAAGAAGCTGATGAGGAAGTGGTCCTTCTCACAAGAAAAATTCAAAGAATGATGAGAAAAAGAGATCAGATCAAAAGAAATTTCCCAAGCAAAAGGGAAAATTCTAAAATTGAAATAGATAAAATCCAAATCATATGTTATGGGTGCAACAAATTAGGACATTATAAAACTAATTGTCCTTTGAACAAAAAAGCACCAAAAAGATTTTCGTATAAGAAAAAATCCATGATGGTTACTTGGGATGATTCTAAAGAATCAGACACAGAAGATAATGAAGAAGCCAACATGTGCCTAATTGGAAACTCAAAATATGATGAGGTAACTGTCTCTAAATTTTGTCGTATATGTGAACAAATGGAAAAAGAATTTGATAATCTTTTATGTGATTCAAACTTTCTTGCTGAAAAATATGGTTCATTACAATAACAACTTTGTAAAGAAAAAGAGGAAAAAGAGAAAGCTCAAGCTATGAATGACGAACTCAAAAAGGTCATCCAAAACCTGCAAGAATCGCATTTCAAAATGTCTGAAAAACAAAAAATTCTAAATAAAACCACTGAGAACAAGTGTCCAAACATTCTACAACTAAAGAGGATAATGTTTTGCTCAAAACAAAAGTTGAAAACCTTAAAAATGATTTATCAAACTTTATAAAATCCACTAAAACCTTCCAAAAAATTATGGATCTTAAGTAGGAATTTTTGAAAAAGTTGGACTTGGTTTTGAAAAATCTCAAAGGCAAAAACTCTATGAAAACTTATTTGTACTAGAAAGAAGTGAAGAAAAATGCAAAACAAAAGGCTCTTACTGTAACAAAATTGGACATCTTGATTCCACATGTTTTTACAAAAAATGGATAAAAAAGTCAAATCATAACAATTTTCAAAAAAGGAAGAACGTTATGGTTTCATATCAGAACATTCTCCAAGAACAGAAAGAAAGTGTTCTTACTGTTCACAGATTGGTAATGTTGAACCAAACTACTATCTTAAGAAAAAAAATCTATTCTTAAAGAAAAAACTAACCCTCAAGGACCCCAAGATTGTATGGGATCCTAAGAACATATTAAATTCTAATGCAGGTTGGTTTTCAAAATGTAAAGAAAAAGCCATGATACTTGGACAGTGGTTGCTCAAGACACAAGAGATAGACAGTGTTTTCTCTCTTTTGTCAAGAAGGATGAAGGATGTGTAACTTTTGGAAACAATGATCAGGCAAAAATCAAAGGAAAAAGTATTTAATATGTTGAAGGTTTACAATATAATCTACTAAACATATGTTAAGTTAAGTAAGCATCCTCTGGAAAAAATTTCTTTTGAGTCTAGAAAGAAAAATCATTATGTATTATATTTATAAGAATTACCCGCTAAATCATGTTTTATATCCATAAATAATTATAAATGGGTATGACACAAATGTATCGGGCATGTCAGCATGAAAACAATTTCAAAATTATCCAAACTTGATCTTGTTAGAGATCTACCAAAAATAGTTTTGACAAAGATAAAATGTGTGAAGCATGTGCAAAACGAAAACAAGTCAAGAGTAGCTTTTATTCAAAAGATTTTGTTTCAACTCAAAAACCTCTTGAACTACTTCACATTGATCTCTTTGGCCTTATCCAAACTAAAAGTTTAGGAGGAATGAAATATGGCTTTGTAATTGTTGATGATTTTTCAAGATTCACATGGGTGTTATTCTTAAAATAGAAAGAGATTCCTTTGAAGAATTTCAAATCTTTTGTAAAAAAATCCAAATTGAGAAAAGCTCTAAAATCATCTCTATCAGAAGTGATCATGGATGAGAATTCATAAATGGTTCCTTCAAAATTTGTTTTGATGAAAATGGCATTTCCTACAATTTTTCTTGTGTAGAACTCTCCAACAAAATGGAGTTGTTGTAAAAAGAATAGAACTTTGCAAGAAATGGCTAGAACTAGTTTGGAAGAATTAAATGTTGAGAAATATTTTTAGGCTGAAGCAATCAACACTTCTTGTTACATTTTAAATCGTATTTGAATTAGAAAAAATATCAACAAAACACCATATGAATTGTGGAAAAATAGAAAGCCAAATATTTTATATTTTTATATCAACAAAACACCGTATGAATTAGAAAAAATATTTTGTCGAGAGAGAAAGAGAAAATCAAGGAAAATAAAGAAGAAGAGGAGAAATATTTGAGAGACAAAGGGCGAGAAATTGACTCCAACTATTTGTCTAATTTTGATAATTCTCTATTGCAAGTGTTTGAAGAAGTGTCTCCAAATGAGGAATGTCATCAATATATTGAAATTGAAAGTAAAGAGAAAGATGATGGTAAAATTGAAAGTCTCTTTAAACAAGAGAGTGAGGTGAACGAAGCAATGTTAGTGCTTGAAGGTGATTATTCAAAGGTTCCTCAAAAGGATGCTTACAAGGAAATTATTGAGTCACCATTTTTTTGTGATGAAGAGAATGTCCATGAAACTCAACTTGCTTTGAAGCCTTTGCAAATACAAAGTAACATATTGTTTGCCACAAATTTCAATCCAAAGAAGGTAAATTTGGCTATAAATAGCAACTTCAAAAGGTATAACTTTATCCCCATCTTTAGAATTTCTTACCTTTACCATCAATGTACTAAGATGTTAATTGTTCAAGATCAAAATGTGATTCACCGACTTATCACATTTGATGACTTTTCCAAATTTCCATTTGACCCCGGTGGATATGCTGAGCTTGTGGTTTATATGGATTATTTCTTCATGTACGGTATAATGGAGCTTAAATTCGTGGTCGAATTTCTTCAAGAATGAGAGAATGATAAGGATCTCAAGAGCATGAAGATGATCCATATTTTAATAAATTAGGATGAACTTTATTTATTTTCATTTGGTTTGTAATAATTCTTAGTTTGCTTTAATTTGGAATTGTAATAGTTTTAATATAGATTTAGTTGATGTTATATGTAAGTGAAGATACTTTGCTTCCTTACATTTAGTTTATTTTAAAATAAAAAATGATGTAAGCCCAATTTGGGCCTAGAGAATGGTGTCACTTATGACCCATTTAGGTTTAGAGATAATTTTACTATAACTATGAATTTGTAACCTCATTGAGGGGGATTTTTTGGAGTGAATTAAAATTTCTCTAATGAGAATTGTGAGTGAGTTAGGTCTCCTCTTTAAGTTCTTGGATTAGAACTTGCTTGAGTCTTATCAATGGCTTCCTTACCATTGTGGCGATTCTTCATTGGCTTATCAATCATCCTTGATTGTGGCGCATTCTTCATCTTCTCAACCTAGTCCATTTTTGTTTCTTTATAATTTTCAGTTTCCTTTACATCAAACCCTTATATACAAATTGTGCCGATTTTCGTGTTCAGCAACCTGTCATCATATCTCGAGTAATACACACTTGTTTTCGGTGATTCAACATGCTAACTTGCGTTTCGAAACGTCATCTTTCATCTCGTTTTGGAATCGTCCGATTTGGAGTTTCGTAGCTCTATTTATCGCATTCTCTATCAATACGCGATTTTTGTTCCAATCGGTAAGTTTCCAACCTAGAACGATCCTTATAGTGATTCATGAGAAGAAAAAAAAGGGAATGGATGTAGCCAAGTTAGTGGTGAACCAGAATAAATATATGTGTCAAATTATTTATGTTTCCATTGTTTACTGATTCGGAATCCGATTGCTTCTTATCTAAGTAATTCATAAAAACCAACCAACATTCATCAAATTAGCAAAAAGTTATCAACTTTGGCAAATACAATTCAACCCTCTCTTCTTGTGTTTGCACCTTCACCCACCTCTTCCCAACAATCAGGAAGGGATCCTTTCTCAAATGTATGTTAGGTCCTTAGCATTGCATAAATCAAGTCACTACAAGAAGTCTGTATACAAATTATGAAATTAGCCCTTATACTTTAACATTTAAAAACCTTTATTGATTAGATCTCAATTACATCTTTGTAGAACACTTTTTGAAATCCAATTAGAAAACACACCAAATAAAACCCACTCAATATGGTTGGTACTACCAGGGGTGGCCCAAGTGCCCTAAAGCTATAAAAGAGAAAACTGATAAGTATTACTGGGCTTGTGGAGAGGAATTTGAATCCATTTTCGCGTTGTTTTGACTTTGTTTTTATATCTAATTTTTTTATTAATTATTTAAAATTGATGTTCGTTCTTGGCATAACTTATTAAACACATTTGGTGGACTCTGTGAACCTGTCGCTGATTTTCAGACTCGTGGTTTGTTTATTGTCTGTAACAGCCCAATTTTTGTTTTTTAAACAAATTCAAATTCATAATAAGGAGATAAATACCTTTGGATAAAATATTTAAGTCGTATCACAACGACAAAAGTCAACAATAATTACAAACAGCGGAAACGGTTTTGAAATGAAAATCCAAAATATTTAAAACAGAAAAATACACCGGGGCTATGAGACCTATCCAACGTAGCTCATACCCCTGAGGTATTCTCGGCAGACACCTGTACAAAAGCACTGCCCCAAGAATTTTAACTTCCCCACATCACATCAAAAAGTGGTACAAGGACCCATCAAAATAAAAGTAAGACTGACAATATATGGTATAGGTACAGTCTTCCATAATGAAATAAATACAACCACAACAGATAGACATCTAGTCCCTATACAGCCATCTAATTTGATCATGCTACAAAAAAAAACTATAACCCAAGTGATCTCCACGCGCCCCGCAGAAATCCTTCTGACACAGTAGTGGTCAGGTAAGTCTTACTCCGTTCCCATCTCCAGAGTACTAACTGGTAGGACGATCCTGATTCTCATCTGAGGGCAAAGCCCAGATTTCCACAATAATTGTAAAGGTCACCAACCGAAATTAACAAACATCACATAGCATTTAAATTTTAAATGCACAAAATAACCTTTCAACTTAGCATACATCTAGAAAGGGTTTTCATATGCCACATATGCATAATCAAAGTTGAAAAATGAAGTTTTTAACAAACTGCACTGTCATATTCGAATACAGCATCCTTGTATCCAACTACAACTGTGAAAATGGCATAATTTTCAGTTTTGAAAATGTTTCGATATCATTCAACGCTTACCACATAAGGTCAATCAATAACACTCATCAAATACGACACAATTACAAACCACAATCAAGTATGTATATACAACCATCACAGTATATCAAACATGACTCGTGTGCCAAGCACCCTAATGAAATGCGTATATGCCAATGCACATGATTCCGGAATTCCAAACCAACACCCTCCTCGAGAGGGCCTAAATCATAATTGTACAGTCTCTCACAGACCAGTACTAATTATCAAGGTGCAATCTCTCATGGATCAGCACAATTTACTATCGTACAGCCTCTCACAGACCAGTACTAATTTTCTATGCGTGCAATCGCTCACAGATCAGCACGACTTACAAGAGTGCAATCTCTCACAGGTCAGCACGACGCGAAAATCCCCGCAAGGATAAGATGAACCAACTATTCACATGGCATCATCTCGTGGCCCATCACGGTTACCACTATCACTATGGCCCATCGCGGTCACCATGTACTATGAAATGCATGAGCATACTCTAACTCTTTTCACCACAACCATTAAGTAAATGCAGCTATTAAAAGATTCCCCCTTTTTAATACTCATTTAACACTAATGATTTTTCAAAACTTTTCACAGAGCATACTCAGACATCTTAATTCATAATCCAACAAATCCACATCAAATTCAATCTACAAACCACATTAAATACAACAATCCAAATTCCACAAATCCACACCAAATCACTACAAATTACTCATTTTCAAAACTCGTCATATTTCAACCACAATACACCCATTAATTTCCATAATTGCAAACATGCATTTGCACCAAATTTATTTCCTCAAACACATCAAATTCAATCTACAAACCACATTAAATACAACAATCCAAATTCCACAAATCCACATTTCAAACACATTAAATTCAACTTCCACAATTTCACCCATAAACACATTAAATTCATTTTCCTCTAATCTACACATAAAATACATCTCAAAATTCATAATATTAATTATGAACACATCAATCACACCAAACATGAATCACCACAACAACATTAATATATCAGAGTTCTCTCCACCGCTAACTCGGTGCCAACAGCCTCGATTCCTTTTCGAGACTCAAGGAGCTAACTACATAAACATAAATATTTGTACAATTTGTTCACAACTAAAGTTTATCCAACCACAACAAAATTCTAAAATTATATCTTTTTCACACACCAAACTTTTACAACCAAATAATCTACATTATTTAGTTAAAATTAAATAAAACAAATATTGTCCAAATCACACGTACGCACACTCGACTATTAAAGCACCAAAATTTTGAGTTAATAAAATACTCTAGACTTTTTCTTTTTTTAAAATTTCAACTTTAGTTCAAACTCATTTATTTGAAAATAACTAATTACGTAACTCAAACACGTCAAAATCAATTTCTTTTTTTTTGTTAACCATTACTAACAAAATCGACCACATTAATCACATTAATTCAATCTCAGCAAATCGCACACAATTCATATCAAACTACATCTCAACCGCGTCAATTTTAAATTCCGCTAATTCACGCATAAACGAATTAAATTCATTTTCACCATTTTACACATCAAATACACCAAATTTCTTTTCCATAAAATCACATATAATGTCCTAAATGCAAACTAAAAATTTGAAAAGAGCCCTTACCTTAACGATAGCTTAAACAACCGATTACGGCACCGCGATTAATTCCGGTAAAATATTTTGTTCGCACGTCACTTCGAAAACTAGCTCACTAGCACCGCAGCGTGGAGGTGAGCAACTTTCCCTTCTGTCACTTCTCGAGATGGAGCTTAGATCTAGAAGAAAATGGAAGTTTTATATTTGTGGATTTTGGATTTTTTTTGAAACTGAAGGAAGAAGAACAACCAGTAACGCACGGCTGTTTGCAACTTTCTCTCTGTTTTGTTTTCTTGCCCTTCCTCTCACTTGCTAATATTATATGCATATATATATATGCATATATATACTAACATATATAATAACCGGCTAACTAATATAATATATATATTACTACTTATACTACTTACTAACATATATGTATATATACTAATATATATATATATATATATATATATATATATATATATATATATATATTATTACTTACAATAATAATATTAATAATATTATATATATATATATTATAACTAAATCAAATCAATAAACATCTAAATGTTCTTACACACACCTCAACTATTTTGATAAAAATATCTATTCTCATTGCAACTCAATTGACAGGTAAATTTTTTAGCAACTATAGATATTTTTAACAAAATAGTCCGGTAATAAATGTTCCGCAACGTAATTAAATTATTTCTCGCCGAATAATTTTAAACAGGTCTCATAAAAATATCATTGGCATTTAACACACAAAATACCATTAAAATTGGCTAAAAAGCCTCATAATTCAACACCAAAAATATACTAAAATTGTATAAATTAGAATTTAAAACTAAGGGTCTTACATTGTCGATCTTCCGCTGCTGCTAAAAATTCTAGTTGATTATTGTATTTTGAAAAAGTGTCGAAATAAGGTATGGAGTGAAAGTTAGTTTGAATTCATGAGTGTAAATTCAATGAAATGAACAGGAAGACTGTATTTACCATAATTCATCTAGGGTTCGCTACATACAGATGAATCCCTTTAGGTAATAATTGACTAATGAGAATACTTGGAATTTGGCGAGGTTAAAATGTGAATTAAAAACTTTTATGGGATATTTTTTTATTTGATTTTGAAGATTGTGTGGTAGTTGAATTATTGTAGAATTATGTATTTGACGTATATTGTACTTTGTTGTTTATATCTATCCTTGATATTGTTATATTATGTAAAAAGTGATGAATTGTAAATATTCGCATTGCAATTGATGTGATTTGTGTAAATGATCTAGTATTGTTATCTGTGAGTGAATACCCTGTATTGTTGGAGCTCATGTATTATGATGATAAATTTTGAATGTGATGTATGACTATGGAAATATGCAATGACGATGTGTACTTAATGACTTATGATGTTTAGCTTTAATGAATGTCATGAAATGCATATTGTGTTTAATTGAATAGTGACAAATCTAACTCGTGCTGATGATGGTGCTTTTAATGGAGTGAGTAGCCTAGGCCAACGAGGGGAGAAACTAGATCTTAGTGGCGTTTGATATGAAGATTATTTTGTCATCATATAGGTAAAGCCTAATAAGCCTATAGATATTGGAGAAGTACAACTGAATGAGCCTGATTATGGAGGTCTACTGTTGAGCCTTATGGCAAGATTGTTAGACATTGAGGGTATTCTGGCGGGAATTCCTAAGTGACTTTGAGTGAATCATGGAAATATCATGCAACACACGTTTACCTCGATTGTAGCATATATGTCTCTTGGGTTGAGTTGAGGGGATCTATGAGGATATGGTCAATTTGAATTGTTCGTCCACTAGCGTGGTGACATAGTATCAAGCCTCTTAACCAAGTACTTCAGAGTAGAATGGTACCAAAGAAAGAGGAAGAGTCTAGAGTATAAGAGCATGCATAACATTACTTGATTAGTGTTTACTTACTTTGATGTTGTGGATTGCATTAATGTCTTACTTTGATTATTCTTGTTAATTGTGATTTGATGTGATACGGTGTTTAATTGATGTTTTATGTGTTCTTCTCAATTATTTTATTCTAATACATGTTTTCAAAGCTCACCCCTTGTTGCTTGTGCTTGACGCTTGTGAGAGTGCAGTTATTTCAGGTTATCAATTGGTGATTCATGTTATGATAGGTGATATCGGGTGGGAGTTATTTGTTGTGTTTTTGTCGAGTTTTGAACGAATTTATATCTTGTAAACTCTATCGGTCAATTGTTTTATTTTTAATCTTTTATTCAGAGATAGAAATTAATTGTCTCTAAGTTTAGAACATGTTTTGATGTTAGAAATATTTGTTTAATAAATCTCAACTATAATTGATATTAAAGGATTTTTAATTGAGAATTTTATGTAAGTGTTTTGTGTGAGTGTGAATATGACGTCCAGAGCCTTATATTTTAAAAGAAAAATTTTACTCTATTTTGAAACCACTATAAATCTTTTTCAAAAACTAGCGCATTTTATTTTCTATTTAATTTGAGGTTTGGGGTGTTACAATTACAAGGATAATTGACCATGTGCTTCAAGAAAAAAATTATTTATTGAATAAACGTAGGGAATGTAATAGACATACCAAGGATATCAATGTTGCCATCACAATCGCCTTGGCCATTTAAGCTACAAATGAGACAATTTCCAAATGTTGTTTCTTATGCAATGACAATAAACAAGGGTTAAAAGCAAACAACTATTATGTTTTGGACAACTATTATCACAATCGCCATCACAACTATTATCAATTTGGACAATAATTCCCAAATTTAAGCTTCTTATGCAATAACAACTATTATCTTTTGTCCTAATCAGTTTTCAATCACGATCAATTGTATGTAGCAATATCAAGGGTTAGAAGCAAACAAGGGTTAAAAATATTGATCTATGACAAGGAAGATGTCAATATTACACATACAACTAATGTAATTTTAGGTCTACCAAAATATTTAGAATGTAAGTATAACATTATCTAACAACTTCAATATTGAATTTCTATGACGTGAATATTAATCTACTTAACTTACTATTACTGTCCAAAAAAATAGTTAAAATAGTTAATTATTTATGATAATGCTAATATTGTATTAATTTTTTATTCTTCTATTAGTAGGTTGTGGGAGATCAGCTAAAATATTTTTTTGTTGGCTTTTTTATAACAAAAGGACACAATGGTACTTACATCATGCTGATGTGAATAGGCATCAAGTGAGGTCTATGAAGATAATACATTTAATGTCTAAGGAAGTCTATGGTTCCTATTGCATCTTTATCTATGTCTAGTATCATTGTAATTTCTACACTAATATCTTTTTGTCAATTTCATCTTACAGTTATTATATATATGTCTAATGTTATTTTAACAATACGTTCACATTTGACAGCTATTGTATGTGAATGAACTACACCAATGGTTATAGTTGTTATCCAAATTTCATATCCAATGAAGTTTAAATGTAGAAATATTAGTGCTGGTATTTCTAAATCTTTTTCGGTGAACTTTTTTTTAAACTAAGGCATTCATTGATATTGAATATTCAACTAATTAAGTATGTACTTTATTAATTATACGCACCAACGTTATTTGTGGATTTCTTTGTTGAAGACTCGTAAAAGGTTTTTTTTTTTTCACTAGTGCTTCATCACCTTTCTTTGGTCTTGTCACTTTGCTCTCTCTACACTCATATGCAAAATGACCAAATTTCTAATAATTGTAGCACTTTATCTTTTTCATATCAAATTTCTTTTTCCCCCTTTATAATTGCCAGATCCACCTTTGAATGTGCCTTCACCAATTTCTTGTTCTTTGGAACTTCCACCTTTGTAGCCATTTTATTTTCCTTTGTTTTTCTTGTTCTTCCAAGACCCACCTTTCTTCACATGATGAACTTGCTTGCTCAGTCACCTTCCGTTCCTTTCTTTAATTAAGGCGTTGCTCATGTGCTTCAAAAGAATCATTGTAAAGTATTCAAACACCTTTTCTTTTTCTTCCATCTTTAGCAGTTCATTTGCTTTCTCGAGGTTTGTAATCAAAATAATTTTTGTATTTTGATGTATTTTGGTGTTGAATTCTGAGGCATTTTAGCCAATTTTATTGGTATTTTGTGGGTTGAATGTCATAAATATCTTTTGAGTCCCGTTTAATATTAATTGTCGAAAAATAATTTAATTAGGTTTCGAGAATTTATTACCGGACTGTTTTGTTAAAAATATCTCTAGTTGCTGAAAATTTTACCTGTCAATTGAGTTGCAACGAGAATAGATATTTTTATCAAAATAATTTGAGATGTGTGTAAGAGTTTTAATTTTTGTTGGTTTGATATATATATATATATTGTTTAAGTAGTTATGTATGTACATGCTTAAGTGAAGCAAGGAAGCAGAAGCAAAAACGTTTACCAGCCTCGCGATTCCTTTCTTCTTTCTCTGTTCGTTCGAAACCATAGTGTTAGCGATTTTCAAAATCGTCAAACACAAAACCTCACTTCTCACTTAGATCTAAGCTCCATCTTGAGAAGTGACTGAAGGAAAAGTTGGTCCTTGCCACGCTACGGTGCTAGTGAACTATCTTTAGAAGCGACATCGCGAACAAAGTTTTTATCGGAATTAATCGCGGTGCCGTAATTGATTGTTAGAGCTATCGTTGATGTAAGGGCTCCTTCCAAACTTTTAGTTTGCATTTATGACCTTACATGTAAACTTGTGGAAGATAAATTTGATGTGTTTGAGGTGTAGATTTGTGGAAAATGAATTTAATGCGTTTTATGGGTGAAATGGTGGAATTGAATTTAATGGGTTTTGAGGTATGGGTGGTGGTGATTCTTGTTTGGTGCGATTGATGTGTTCATGATTAATTTTATGAATTTTTGAGATGTGCTTTATGATTGAAAATGTGGGATTTTGAATTAAAGTGATTTATGTGTGATTTTGTGGAATATGAATTGATGAAATTTGGTATGTGTGGTGAACTAAATTTAATGTGGATTGTGAATTAAATTTGATGTGTGTTCGAGAAAAATCTGTTTTGAGTGTACTCTGTGAAATGTTTGAAAATTCATTATTGTTAAATGGATATTAAAAAAGGGGAATCTTTTAATAGCCGCATTTACGTAATGTTTGTTGTGAAAAGAGTCAAAGCATACTCATGCCTTTCATAGCTTGTGGCGATCGCGATGGGCCACGGTGGCAGTGGTGTCCGCGATGGGCCACGAAGTTAAGTGGTGTTCGTGATGGACCACGGGATGGTTCCATACGATAGTTGGTCCATCATATCCTTACGACGATTTAACTTAAAGTGTAAGGCCTGTGATAGGCTACACCTTCATAAATTGTGCGCGCCTGTGATAGGTGGCACCTTGGTAATTTGTACTAGGCCTGTGATAGGCAGTGCGATTACGGTTTACGCCCATCGCTGAGGGTTTTTGTTTGGAATTGATATGTAAGGCCTGTGATAGGCTACACTTGAGTAAATTGTGCGGACCCGTGATAGGTGGCACCTTGGTAATTTGTATTAGGCCTGTCATAGGCTACACAATTACAATTTATGCCTCTCGAGGAGAGTTTTTGGTTCTACGGAATCATGTGCATTGGCATATACGCATTGCATTAGGGTGTTGGCACGCGAGTCATGTTTGAGATGTTGTGATGGTTGTATATACATACTCGGTGGTTGTTTGTATTTGTGTCGTAATTGATGAGTGTTATTGATTGACTTTATGTGGTAAGCGTTGGATGATTTCGAACTCTTTTCAAAACTGAAATTCTGTTATTTTCACAATTGTATTTGAATACAACTGGATTGTATTCGAATACAGTTATGTTGATTTAGCTACTGACTTGTGAATTCACACTTGTATTCGGCTACGAGGAGGTTGTAGTCAAATACAGATATCAAAATTTTGCCACTGACTTCGCAATTGTATTCGAAGACAAAGAGGTTGTAGTCGAATACAAAATCTGCAGGATTTTTCACTATTTTCGCATTTGTATTCGAATACAACAGGTCTGTATTCGAATACAGTTGTGCTGTTTGTGCTGTTTTTTGCTGTTTTCGCATATGTATTCGAATACAACAGGTCTGTATTTGAATACAGTTGTGCTGTTTTTGCTACTGACTTGTGAAATGACACTGTATTCGAATACGACAGTGCAGTTTGGTCCAAAACTTCATTTTTCAACTTTGTTTATGCATGTTTGGCATATGAAAACACTTTCTAGATGTATGCTAAGTTGAAAGGTTATTTTGTGCATTTAAAATTGATATGCTATGTGATATTTGTTAATTTCGGTTGGTGACCCTTTACAATTATTGTGGAAACCTGAGCTTTGCCCTCAGATGAGAATCAGGATCGTCCTACCTGTTAGTACCCTGGAGACGGGAAGGTAGTTAGTCATACCTGACCAAAGCTGTGTCAGGAGGTTTTTGTGGAGCACATGGAGATCACCCGGGTTGTATAGTTTTTTGTAGCATGATCAAATTAGATGGTTGTATAGGGGCTAGATGTCTATCTGTTGTGGTTGTATTTATTTCATTTTGGAAGACTGTACCTATACCATATATTGTCAGCTTGACTTTTATTTTGATGGGTCCTTGTACCACTTTTTGATATGACGTAGGGAAGTTAAAATTCTTGGGGCAGTGCTTTTGTACAGGTGTCTGCCGAGAATACCCAGGGGTATGAACTATGTCTGATGGGACTCATAGCTCCGGTGTATTTTCTTTGTTTACATACTTTGGATTTTCATATCAAAACCGTTTCCGCTGTTTGTAAATATTGTTGACTGTTGTGTTACGACTTAAATAATTTATCCAAAAGTATTTCTTTCTTTATTAGTGGATTTTATTTCAGTTCATTTAAAAAAAAAAAATCGGGCTGTTACATTCTGCATAGCTCGTGTCCCACGCTTTCTTGGTGGTTTTGGCTTAAGAAATTTTCTCAAAGTTGGCTAAACCCCCCACATCGATGAATCAAGAAAAGAGCTTTGCAGTCTTTCTTCTTAGATTCTTGTTATTGTTGATTGAAATTTTATATGTTGAAATAATCTCACATTGCTTAGAATTATAAAGAAAGAGAAAACTCAAGATTATAAGTTTATATATGACTTTTTTTCTCTTGTTTTAAAGTTTTGTGAGGTAGTTAGATATTCTCTTTGGAGAATGTGGTTGTTTTGGGGGGTGTTGAGGTATTTGAGAGAAGTTTATGTGTTATAACAACTGTTACATAATGTTATTCTCTAGTTGTGGTTTTTTCTCTAGTTTGGAATATCTATGTTATTTTCTTGTGTTTTGATTGTTATTTAAATTTTGCAATTTGTTTACTTTCCCAACAATTCATTTGTACGTTGTTTGCTGCAAGTTCTTCAAATTCATTCCTACTATGTCCATCACTTCTTGGAACCCAAAAATCACCATCATTTGTTTCTTCCATCTATCCCAATTTTTGCTATCCAAGATAGGTAAATTTCCACTAAAATACCCATTTACATTTGATCCCTCCAATTATGCAAACTTTAATCACCTCACGGTGTTTCACTTACTCACTCACTACATTTTCTAAACCAGGCTCACTGCCAATCGTTAGGGATGATTTCTAACTAAAGTTAGTTATGGTAGTTAAGCACTCTAAGACAATTAGAAAATTTTATGAATACGCATTCCCTTTATTGCACTTACTCGAGCCTTTTATACACAATGAAAAGTCCACTTCTTTTCTCTTTCACTTATTGTACCGCACACCCTTTTAACAACATAAAGGTGGAATTACATTCAATAGTATACACAATTGGACCAAGTGTAGTGACAATATTATTTGTAGTAGAACTGAAATCACTAGTGTTTGTACAAGTAACTGAATAAACGACAGAAGAATATGGGGCAAATTCTGAAATAGTAGAACAAATATTATTAAACAAGATGTTAATCCGCATGTTTTCCCGTAAAATTTAATATATTATTAAATATAAAATAATAATATATAATTTAAAAGTAATGTTTTTGTTTTAGAGTAGAATATACTAAAATATTTATCTGTTAAGAGCTAAATATATTTTTGAATAACTATATATAGTTTAATTTTGCTTTATTTCAAAGGAAAATGTAAAATCTTGTTGATTAATACAATCCATGCAACATATATTAAAATATGATACTATTGATAAGATTTTGTAACTTTAGTGATGCAGTCATATCTTTAACATTTTTTTCTACTTAGAATTGATTTATTCAAGCTTTTTGTTTTCTTTGAAGTGTTTCTTCGAATGATATATTTGTTAAAGTTCAACATTTCTTTATCATAAAAGTTGTATATTTAATTATAATATGTTTTTCATTTTATATGATTTATATTAGTTTGGAAACATTATATTTTTCAAATTTATGTACTTTTTGACATTTTCAATTTTACAAATTAATCATGAAAATTATTTTATGTAAAAATTTGGTTAACATCATACTAATCATGTGTATAATTAAATAGGATAGTCCATTTCAATGAAAATGTGAATACAAATTCATAAAGATTTACAAAGAGGTATATAGCCTTGATCAGTAGTTAGATATGAGTGTATACCAAAGACTTCTTATGATAAATATTATACTCCTTCAGTTTTAGTCAAGCAATAGTTAATGTCGTCTTACTCAAAATAATTGGCAATACAGTATAATGTTGTATACACCAACTCGAAAGTGAATTGCTCAACTTGACAGTAAAAAAAGAACAATTAACATGTCACTCAAAGTTTTCTTTATATACTCTAAGAGTACATAATAATTTAATAGAGAATAATTCTTGTGTGGGCACAAGAATTTGGGCACATACATAAAAGAAAAAAAAGTAAAAAAATAATAATTAAATAATGTATAGTTTTAAAATAATTAAAAGAAATATAATTGTTTGTGTGTTACCAAATAATTTGACCAAATTCTTATATCTACACAAGAATTACTTCTTAAAGATGGAGAAATTAATAAATTTAATAAATTAATAAATTTAAAAGAACAGCTTGTCATCATGACTCAAAAAATTAATAAATTTAAGTATGTAAAGATGGAGAAATTTTAGTAAAGAAAACTTTGCTGATAAACTCTAAGTTGTAAAAATGAAATGTAAACTTTTGAGGAACTAATATTGTGAATAAGTGTATGTTTGAACTGGTGGTGAATTGGAAAATTTTACCGTAATTTTGTTTAACCTTTAAAGAGTAGCTTTTGTTAAAATCTATGTAGATCCGTAATTTTGTCAATCCAAACATGTAATAAATGATAATGTGTGTCCTAGTGTGTACTATATTATTCATTCATCAGTAGTAGTTTGTTAAAAATAATGTTTATAATAGTATTCAAAATATTGCAATAATTCTTCGGGTATGCAAATATAGCTGATAAATATATGGAAGAAACACTACATAACAAAATAGAAATTTCTTGAGGCTCAAAAGTCTTAAAGAATAATAATAATAATAATAATAATAATAATAATAATAATAATAATAATAATAATAATAATAATATTTTTTAGATAGTAAAAATGTTATTTACACAAAACTCTCAAGACAAATGAAAATTTAATTCAAAACAATAGTTGATGTGAAATTTGTATTTAAAATTCAAGTTAATAATACTATAATTACAAACCAATTATATATCTATTCTTTTGGATATGGAGCAATTTCAATTACATTAACTATTGTTTCATATAAATAATTCGAAAATGAAATAAAATTTTCAAATAATTATTTGCCATGGTAAAAAAATATCAAGAGTGAGTTACCAAAAATTATAGGCAAGTAGAATTCGTTGATGTTTAAGACATAGGAAATTTCAATTAGTGAAATAGTTAGAAGTTATTCATTTTCAAACAACTATCTTTAGTATTCTTCATCTTTATTTTATTTTACTTATGAAATGTGTTTTTTAATTATAAAATTAAAAAAAAAAAAAAAGAAAAACTGCTACGAAATACATATTCAATATCTTAGGAAAATACTCATCTCCTATATATGGTCTTCAACAATAATGACAACAGAGAAACAATGTTATTGAAACATTTGTTGACTAAAAATGTGTCACACGTTGAAATGGGTATAACTTTGTTTCATTTTATAATGTCTTTATCCATCGGTAAGACTTGAACCAAATGCAAGAGAGTGGTTGAAAATCAGCGTATGAAGATAGTGAGTGAATTGTTCTTTTTTTATGAGTTATTGAAATGAAAAGTTTGATAAATGATCAGTCTTTAGAGTTAAAGTTGCTAAATGTATGAAATAATTGTATTTGAATGAGCAAGTGAAAGAGTTTGTTTTACTTTATATATTGGTGAAACAAATATAATGGAAGCAAAACATGAAAGAAGTAGTATGATTTGGAATATGCCACGTCAGAATTTTTGTAAATTGGTTAATTTTAAAATATGTGACTTACGTATAGATGAGTTGTCGCCAATAGAAATCTAGACTATGTTTTAATATATTATAATAGATAAACAGAGTATAAAGTTATACAACTTTGGACTTTCAATGGATTATTTTTTAAACCCACTATGAAGTTGTCGTTGATTCCCTTTTCATTTTGTACAACCTCAATAATGAATAAGCAATAACTTTCATCCACTGTAATTCTCTTCATTCAACTAATGTTGACTACACATTGTAGCAAGGTTTTTATGAAAAAGAAAATTAAGAAAGAAAGAAACATTGGTGATATTTTTCAACATGCCTACAAATCAAGGATTTTTTATTATAATATTCTATTGTTTCTAAATTTTGTATCATATTGTTCTACATTAAAAAAAAAATCAAATTGCCCTACTTTTTAAATCTTTAGGACGTCGCATCTTGGACCTGCGACTAGGTGAATTTTCTTTTTTAAACCCAGTAGAAGGTCGCATCCCGAGTATGCAACCATGTAGTGAGGTATTAAAAATAATTAAAATATTTAAAAAATAAAAATAAAAATAATATTAATAAAATAAAATAAAATACATGGGAAAAAATTACATCAGTTGACTGTGCCAAAACAAATAACGTGTCCCTAATATTTTGCCGATAAAATAGCAACACAATTGTATTTTCTTAACAACTCCCTCTTATTTTTATTCCGATATAATAAACAAAAATAAATTTAAATAATAATAATAATAATAATAAAATATTGTTAATGTAATTAAAAAAAATAAAAATATTAAAAAAAACAAAAATTTTAATAATAAAATTAAACAAAATACCAAAGTTAACGCGTTTGAGTAAATGTATGAAAATAAATAAAGTGTTATATTATTTTAACAACCCAATCCTATTTTGCAGTTAAATTAACACTTAATATTATTTGGTTAACAATTGAGTTATTGATTATTTATTAAGTAGATGTGCCAAAACAAATAACAACTCTATCCTAACTTTCTCCTATTTTTTTTCCGGATCTAATTTATAAAAATTAATAAAAATAATAATAATAAAAATAATTGTAATTAAAAATAGGAGATAAATTTATTTTATTATAACAACTCTATCCTATTTTTTTTCTTCGATTTGATGTATTTTTTTCCTTCTATTTAATGTATTTTGTTTCATGTTAATAAAATAGAATTAAGTGGCTAATTTATCTGAAAATAGGATAGAGTTGTTATAATAATATAAATTTATCTATAAAATACGAGAGTTGTTAAATAATATAACACGTTATTTATTCTCGGAGATCTACTCAACCGCGTTAACTTTTATATTTTGTTTGATTTTATTATTAAAATTTTAGTTTTTTTTTAAATATTTTTTATTATTATTTTTTTTAATTACATTAACAATATTTTATTATTATTATTTAATTTTTTTTTGTTTATTAGATCAGAATAAAAATAGGAGGGAGTTGTTATATTGCTCTTTTATCGGCAAAATATTAGGGACACGTTATTTGTTTTGTCACATTTAGTCAACCGTTTGGTGTATTTTTTTTTTCCAATTTAATGTATTTTTTATATTTTATTAATAGTATTTTAATTTTTTTAATTATTTTTAATTTATTATATAATCAATTGTTAAAATGAAATTTTTTTTTTCTCACTACATGGTCGCATCCCTGGGATGCGACCTACTACTGGGTTTAAAAAAAAATTCACCAGATCGCTGACCTAGGATGCGACCTCTTAAAAAGTTTAAAAAGTAAGGCAAATGATTTTTTTTTTTAAGACAATATAGTACAAAATTTTAAAAAATAAGATATTATAATAAAAAATCCACAAATCAATCATTTAATATATTTATATTTTGTTATTAATGTATTATTTCGTCCACTTGTAAATTCAGAAATACGATAAAATGTTTCAATTTATCTTCTTAAGTTAGTTCATCCCGCTCTATTTAGGATGAGTTCTTGATGTTACAAGTAACATTTTTCTTTTTGACATTCATGGTACAATACTAAAAACAAAAAATACCAAAATTAATTATATAGTGGAATTCATATATAATTTGAAACAAAAGAAATTAATAATTTGATATATTCTATTTAATTTCTATAAAATTATAATATACAATGAATATCCAATCGAGTATGATTTAAATCCATTTTAAATAATTAATATTGTACATATATATATAATATAATTAATCTTTTACTAAATTGAAAGGATTTTGAAAAATATTGTACCTTGTATCTATTCAATAAATATTATTAATTTTTTATTCCAGAAAATAAATAGTTGTTTTAGGTCGTCATCCTTTCGGACCTTACCGTGTGAGTGAGTATATATAACATACAACATTTGTTGCAGATAACACATTCGCTCATTGCTATAAAGTTGTACCAGTTCTACTTCTCTCCATTGCAGTGTATTGAAAAGAAAAATGGATGCAAAAGATGAAGATTTAAAGTCTCGGGTAAGCCTGAAAACAAAAATCATATATATTTTTATTCTAATTCAACTCTCCATTTTATTTTAATTGCTTTCAATGTATAAGTGTTCTCTATAGTTTACTCTCAATTGGCTGCACCTGTTGAGCTTGTGGCACAGAATTCGGTTCATTTCCTATATAACACATTCTTAGGGTGGGGCGAGGAACGATAAGTGACTAAAAAACAGTGTTTGGTTCTACGGTGAAAAATTGATTTTGAACGGATTGATTTTAGGTAAAAGTTTGTTCAATATAAAATACATTCAAGAAGATGACAATTCAACAATAAATTTTGGTGTGTGAAGTCAAAAACTACAAATCTAAACTTCAACTTAAAATCAATTCTGGAGATAAAATTAATTTTCAATTAATTTTGACTCCTTTAAAATTAAAACCAAACATACACTAAACATCTGAGAGGAGATTAGTCATGGGCAGATGTAAATGACCTAAGCTTGTGGGGATACTTTGTAAATCCATTGGGGGAGTCAAATGCCCTAATTTCGGTGGATTCCTGAAAAACTACTTGTTTTTATTTAATATTTTTAATTGGTCTTTAATTGTGATAGGCTGTTCAACTTCATGAGCATGACGAGGAGAGTATGACTTCTTACACAAGAGATGGTTCAGTTGATTTTTATGGAAAACCAGCTTTGAATGACAGGACAGGTGGATGGAAGAGTGTTACATTGTTGTTAGGTATCCACATCCTCCTTTATATTTATGATTTTTTTTTTTTATTATCGCCATGTTTAGATTGGTTTATTTACTCCTATAAGCATTTGTGAGATTGTTTGAAAGAGTATATGGAAACAACCTATAACATATCTATAAGTTGTTTTTGGCCTATTTCCATATCCTCTTTTAGATAATTTATGGAAACAGCTTATAGCTTATATTAAAATAATTTGACTTTTTTTTCTCTCTCTTTTGTTATAGAAATAGATTATACATAAGCACTTATATGATATGCGCTTATGCTATAACAAAATTAAATTTTTATTCAAACAGGGTCCATATTTTATTAATTATATATAAAATTGTAAAATTGTGACAGTGAATCAAGGACTGGTTGCATTGGCTTTCTCAGGAGTGGAGGCAAATTTGGTTCTCTTCTCAAAGTTAGTTTTGAAACAAAGTAATGTTGAGGCTGCAAACACTTTTAGCATATGGATGGGAACTACCTATTTCTTCTCTTTAATTGGAGCTTTACTTAGTGACTCATACCTAGGAAGATATCTCACTTGCATAATATTCCAAATTGTGTTCATCATAGTAAGTAATCAACATGGTAATTCAAACTAAACATTCACACACAACTATACATCTGTTATTAGTAATTTGAAATTTGGATGAATCTAGAATTAATAAGAGATGCCATAATATCTATTGAAAAATTTGTGTGGTGCTGTTACTAAATAGTCCATTGTATATAGATGTATTTACTATTAGCTTTTTGCATTCCAAGATAAATTAGTAGTATTAATAAGGGTAAATGTGGAAAAAGAATAATAAATGCATCTAGTAATTTGCATAGGGGCTTATATTTAGGGACAAAAAACATTCCAATGGGTGCTTATAATTAAGGACGAAGGGAGTAGAAAAGTGTGAAATATAGCAAGGGTGTATTAATTAGGAAGCTCCTAGAATTGTGATTAGAGTTGTCTACTTGGACTTGTAAGTTGTAAATATCCTCTTGTACCTAACATTTGATATCAAGAAAATTGTGAATTCTTTCTTATAAACACTTTTCTTGATCTAAAAAGTAGTATCAAGAGTTTGGTTTGTGTTGTAAGAGTTAAGAGACGACATGCCGTGACTATACTGTTTTCCACTTTCCTCTTCTTACAAAAGATAATTATGAAAAATAGTGTATTCCCATGAAAGCATTGCTTGGCTTTCAAGGTGTATGGGAGATTGTGGAGAAATGATATAATGAGCCACAAGTTAAAGAGAGGTTGTCTCTAAATGAGGAGATTTTGTCAAAGACAAGGAAGTGAATTCAGTTCGAAGGAGTTCAATGAATTTTGTGCAGCTCATGGAATTCTTTGTCATTGACAATTTCTAGATCTCCACAACAAGATGGAATAGCTATTAGAAATAATGGAACTATTTTGATTATGGCGTAATGCATGCTAAAGTCCGAAAAGATTCCTAAGGAGTTTTGGGCTGAAGCAGTTGTTTGTGTGCTCTATTTGTCTAATCGCTCTCCAACATCAAATGTCAAAAACTTAACTTTTAAAGAAGCATGGAATGGAAAGAGGCCTACCGTCAATAACTTGCAATTCTTTGGGAGCATAGCATATGCAATGTGCCACAACAAGAATGATCCAAGCTTGACGATTGAAACATCAAACACATCTTTATTGGCTATGATTCATATTTCTAAAGGCTACAAGCTGTACAACTCATCTAACCGAAATGTGGTGGTGAGTCGTGATGTTGAATTTGATGTAGATGCTAAAGAGAGGTGGTAAAAGCCAAAACAAGACTTGTTGCCAAAGGGTGCAAGAAAAAACAAGTTTATGCAATATCACAAACACAAATATAATTTGGACGACCAAAATGAAGTGGAAAATCTATCAACTTGATGTGAAGTCGGAATTCCTAAATGAGGTAATCTGAAAGAAAAGGTCTACATTGAGCAACCATTCTGCTACGTCTTTAGAGGAGATGAAGATGAAATCCAGACATTTTAGAGAGCAAGACCCTTCATAAATAGAAAATTTCAAATTAAGGGGAACAATGTCATTAATAATCTGAAATTTGGATGAATCTACAATTATTTAGAGATGACATAATATCTATTTAAAAATCTAGAAGTAATATTTTTTATGAAGCAAAAGGTAGGAGAGGTGCAATACAAATTGTGTCTAAAGTTTATTATAGAAAAGTGTGAAATGTATCTAGAAACATGTATTAATTAGTATGCTTCTAGAATTGTGTCTAGAGTTATCTACTTGTATATATAAACACCCCATTGTACTTGGCATTTGATATCAAGTAAATTGTGAATTCTCTCTTAGAAACTTTTTCCTTCCTCAAACAGTATCAACAAATGCAACTATATTATTAATATTTTTTTTCTTTTTTCTCTTTTGTCAACAGAATTCAAAAAGCACATAACAAGTCTAGATTAGAGTTCAAAATAGACTTTTCAGATTATTCTTTTGGGACAAATCTTATGTCAGTTGCTCTGTGCTTTATGTGTTCTATTTAATGTTATTTAATTAAAATATGACTAGTGGTTCTTAGTAATAATAACTTAATATACAAACATCCATTTTTTCTTAACATCACCTTTTAACTTGAAATATGTGTGGTTAATTTTGATACACTGTCAGTATAAATTTTTTTATAATATCAACAAATCATAACTAATCACATGTGTGACTTTAGAAATAATTATGATTAAAATCGAACATTTTTAGTTATCCGACGATTATGATTGATTGACACTGTAAAAAATCTTTAAACTGATAGTGTATATGAATTAAATCCAATATAAAAAAAATTTACTTGTTATGTTGTGATTGGACAACAGGAAAAACATTATACATATAAATTCTTATTCTTTCTAAGAGAATCAATAACTTAATTAGGCAGGCAATGCTCTATGAATAAATATTTCATGTTGTTTGTAGCAATGTTGATATAAAAAAATATCTATCCTAAAGTTCTATTTTCCCTTACTTTTATGCAGGGACTGGTGCTATTATCTTTTTCAACTCACTTCCTTTTACTTAAACCTCATGGTTGTGGACAAATAGAATTGCCATGTGAATCAGATACACAAAATCAATTTCCAATATTTTACATATCAATATATCTAATTGCTCTAGGAAGTGGAACTGCTGATCCTGCAATAGCAACATTTGGTGCTGATCAATTTGATGAGGAAGAACCTAAAGAACAAAGATCAAAGGCATTAATTTATGGATACTTTTATGTGGCACTCAATTTGGGATCTTTGGTGGCTGAGACTGTATTGGCTTACATAGAGACTACAGGACATTGGGTGCTTGGATTTTGGATATGTACTGGTTGTGCAAGTGTTTCCTTTCTTGTGTTGTTGAGTGGAACTCTTAGATACAGACACTATAAGACTTTTGGAAACCCTTTTTCTAAGTCAACACAAGTAGTTGTGTCCTTTTTGAGGAAAATGAAATTTCAAATAAACTCAATTGAAGAAGGACTCTATGGTATTGAAGGGGATGATACTTGTGATCGGAGAATACACCACACAAATGGCCTAAGGTAAGTCTCTTATGAACATATTGTGCATTTTTTAATGATCAAAATATCTTAAATTAAAACGAGTACAATGGATACTGAAATTCAAATACAAGAGAACAAACTTCAAGAAGAATATATGGACAAATCTTCATACAATCTATTGAGTTAAGACACCAATCTGAAAAACATCTATTAAAACCCCTGCCCACCTTATTAGTATACCAATTCCAAAAAAAAGGCTTAATGTGAGCTAACACTATTAGCATATTGAAAGTTCAAGAATTATAAAATTGCTTAGAACTAGAAGTTTAATAGTCTTGAGAGTGGAGAGGAATTGGAGAAGAGAGTGAATGAGAAGAAATTGAGGGGAACCCGCGCTGTTTCCAAATATATATATATATAGCATACCGATGGCCTAGGCGGTTGGAAAACTCAATGGTCATATGAGGTCGCCAGTAAAAACGTACTACTTTTCCATCGGCCTAGGCCGCCGGAAATGAAAAAAATTTGAACTTTTAGCTTTTTGTGCGCATTTCATTCTGTGGGCCTAGGCTGCCAAAATTTCTATCTTGAGCTTTCAGGACAATGGCTGTTGGAATGTTGACCTTTTGAATATTCAGAAAATTGCGGCAAATCTTTACATAGGCGATGGTCGCCATATGTGTTTTTTGGTACTTTCTGAGGGCCATTGCAACCAGAAAGTCTGTTGGAATCATGTCTTCACCTTTCTGGCGGCTCCGATTGCCAGAAGTACAGGCACTTGGCCACCAGTATTTGTTTGTAGGAAAGAAGCAATTTTCTTGAAGTGGTAAGAAAGAGTTACTTCTAAGGTTGAGCTATAACTGATTCATTGTGTATTAAATGAACTAGATTTTACATTTAATTTAAGCAATGATTTTCCTACTTAAACCAAATTGGTGCACCACTGTTTTGACTTTTGTCATTTGTTATTGTGAAAACCCTTTGAGAGAGAGATAGTTGATATGTTAAGGAAAAGTGAAAAATAGAGGCCATTGCATTCTTGTTAGCAATACAATGTGTTGCAAGTTGCGAAGTACTCTATTAATTATCACCTTTTTTAGTAAAAGGATAACAAATATGCCAACGTAGGTTGCTCCAATTGGTAAGGATTCAACTCATATCTTACAAGGAGGTGAGTTTGAATTCTGCTGACGATATGAGGACTTCGTTAGTGGATAATATATAAGTACCTCTATCAATTCTCTCTGAGCCTTGAGGTTTTCTCTGACCTGGTGATCCTTCGAGACTCAACTCACCTAAACTTTTTTCCACAAAAAAAGAGATAACAAATATGAGGAAAGCATCTTAACAATTTTATTTTCAATATTTTTCTAATTTTCTTTATTCATTTTGCTTTGGTAACAAACAGGTTTCTTGATAGAGCTGCTATTGTTTCTCATGAGGCAAATGAGATGTTGCTAGGAAAAGGCCAAAAATCATACAAATGGAATTTTTGCAGTATAACACAAAATGAAAGGGTGAAATACATTTTAAGAGTTTTACCAATATGGTTTTGCACCATCTTCTCCTCTAGTGTCTTCATACAAATGCTTTCTCTTTTTGTTGAGCAAGGTTCAACAATGGACACAACATTTCTA
The DNA here is from genome assembly GCA_037974755.1 of Cicer yamashitae. Classification (NCBI taxonomy): domain Eukaryota; kingdom Viridiplantae; phylum Streptophyta; class Magnoliopsida; order Fabales; family Fabaceae; genus Cicer; species Cicer yamashitae. Next base: position 43,311,969 of record JBBPBQ010020323.1, on the reverse strand, counting down.
AAGTTTCAAATCCCTCCTGCAAGCATGACAGCATTCGATATCATAAACACATCAACATTCATAATCTTATTCGACGTTCTCATCATTCCATTGTATGTAAAAGTGATGAAAAGGTCTCCAAAACTTCCTAGCGAGCTTCAAAGTATCGGCATCGGTTTCGCCATTGCGACAATAACATTGATTGTTGCTGGTTTTGTAGAGAAGAAAAGACTCATTTTTGCTAGTGACAATGGTGAAGAGACAAGTTCTTTGAGCATTTTTTGGTTGATACCACAGTACATGCTTTTAGGAGTAGCAGAAGCTTTTGTATCAGTTGCACAAATGAACTTTTTCACATCACAAACACCTGATGGATTGGAAAGCTTGGGAATGGGGCTATCTATGTTTTCATCAGCACTTGGTTGTTATGTTGGTAACATTATTTTGACTGTGGTAAATAAAATTACATCAAGTCAAGGACAACATGGTTGGGTTTCACCTAATCTAAATGATGGTCATTTAGATAAGTATTACTTTTTGATAGCATTTTTAATAGTTATTGTCTTGATGTTGTATATTGTATGTGCCAAAAGCTACAAGGGCATATAATTAGAGAATAGAGAAGAGCAATTAGAGGGAGTTGTAATTTGATTTGATAGAATTGAGGGAAAATGTTTTGGTAGACTATTCATTGACAGAATAAAAAGTTAAGTAGATGCATCATGTTTGTCATGGAAATTTAGTATATATGCTTTTTTAATGGTTGGTTCTTATATGGAAAAAGATTCTTAAGAACATCAAATCAAATTATAGAGCTTAAATACTTGTAATCCAATCAATAAATGGGAATTAGGGGGTTGTATTTTACTTCTTATTTCTCTGTTGTCATTTTATTTCAACTAATAAATATATGGGTTTAATGAATATATACAATTAGTGTAAACATTTTTACATCGACAACAAATATAAGTCGTTGATTGAGTAGTTATTTGATGATGAAAGTTATAACTATGTAGTGAGATGATGAAATCAAGGGCTATCATTCAATGTCAGGGTAAAATTATTTTACACTGTCAATATAAAATTAATTTACATTGATACTTTGATAATGCAACTTTCTTTCACTATTTTTCTCTGACAATTTAGAGGATAGTGGTTTTGTTTATTCAATTGAAAATCAAAATTTTTAAAGCAGTACAAATTTAAAAATTATTTTGTTTAAAAATAGTAGTACACTAGGTTTTTAAAGCATTTGTGATTAGTCACATTTTAACCGTAGTGGATAGTTTGTTAAAATAATACATAAGTTTAATTGCGATGCATAGTTTGTTAAAATAATACAATTAATAAAAAATAAAGTTATAAAACATATGAATGAGACAATCTTAAATCTTAGCTCACAAGGCAAATGCCGATATTTTAGTTTGGATGTCATATTCCGGATTTGAACCCGAGACCTCGCAGTTCTGTGAGTTAATAATCACCTTGTTAGTGTCATTATAGGGAGACAAATGTAAAACTCTTTGTAAGTGTTCAATAAACTTTAAGGTCTTTTCTACCTTGTGCTGGGGCGTCAATCTTTCACCCTAAATTTTTTTCATTACAAAAAAGACTTATGCAAGACAACATTTTGTATGGTGAGTTGTTGGGTTGGCACTGGTATGAGCCAATTTGATGACCCAACAAATCCAATTTAAAAAAAAATGAGGTGGATGTTTTCCCAACCCCAAAAAAACAAGGTAATTTACTAGAAGGGAAAATTCGGAATTATAAATTTGAGTAAATTACACTGCTGAATGTGTGTTTTGGAACTTATGCAAGACAAAATCGTGTATGGTAAGTTGTTGGGTTGGCATTCGTATGAGCCAATTTGATGACCCAACAAATTTAATGTCAAAAAAACCGGGTGGATACTTTCCCAGTCCCAAAAAACAAGGTAATTTATTAGAAGAGAGAATTCGAAAATATAAATTTGAGTAAATTACAATGCTGAAAGTGTGTTTTCGGTAGTGTTTTTCATTTGTGAGCAAAAAATGAGGGTAAATGAATGATCACCAAATAGTCAGATTGCCTTAAATACTTGGTTGGTTCGATTTGGATTATTCTAAACTTGGTGTATTTAATTGAGTATTGAGTTTGGGATGATGAAATCGAAAGTAATATGAACATTGTGAGTCATTCTAATTAATCTTGCATGAGCTTAATTATGAGAAGAGAACTTTTTGAAATTCGAAAGACAATAATTGTAATTTTATATTTTCAACTTGTTATTTAACACTTTTAAATATATTGAGTGGTATTTTCTTTCATTAATTTTCTATTCTGACGGTTTATGTTTTCTTTTCTTTTTAGTAGTACTACTCAAATTGTTTAATTTGGAATGTTTTAACATTAAATCAAATTGTCCAACCTAAGCCAACTCAAATTTTATCGAGTTGTTTTTGATTCGGGTCACCCATTAACTTTTAAAAACCCAAGCCATTGAAATTTTGTTTGATTTCAGACAAAAAAAAAAACCTATATTTTCCCCAACCAAAACCAATCCAACCCTTTTGTACAATTCTTTTTTTTTTTTATTTTTTTTTTATTATAGCTTTTGTATAATTTTGTTTGCACTAAAAAATAAGTAGTAATACTCACTAGGATGAAGGGACATATATTGGCTATAAGTTGCATTACCATGAACAGGAGTTGGAATCAGCTGATGCAGAATCGGCTCACAGCTAAATTAGTTATCGGTTGACAACTAATTATGTTTAGAAGGGTATTTTAGACATAAAATTTGTTGACACTGATCATTAGTGATTGACATTTTAACAAAACCTTTGTTATGGACAGATTTGAGTTTGTAAAGAAGCATCTAAAGATTATTTTTATTAAAGAATGATGATGCCTCTGAATATTTGCTTGTGATAAAAACATAATGACTGGTTAAACATTTGCCAAGTGTGCCTTTGATAAAATTGAATTTGTTTGTGCCTCTAGTAAAACTAAATTCAATTAAAATAGTTATGATAATTTGACAGATTTCAGTATTTGAAATTTTTTTACTACTGTTCTTTAGTTTTTGTCTGATGACAAAAGAGGGAAAAGGTATATTTTTTGAAGAACTATTTTTTTAACTCTCAAAATATTGTCTTATGTTTTAAATCAAACATATTCTGAGGGGGAGCTTTGTTGAACTGTTTTTTTTTTTAAATAAAAAATTGTTCACAAAAATGGATGTTTGTTATCATCAAAAAGGAGGAGATTGTGAGAACAATATTGATTTTATGTACAAAAGATCCTACTTGTTTTGATGATAACAAAATCAGTTTGTGGGATCAATTTTAGGTACTAATGTTTTAGTTAAGTGTGCAGTTCCAAGACCATAAACAATATTGTAGGATATTAGGATATATCATCTGATTAATTGGTCAAAAAGTCATGAAAGTTCCCCATTCAAAACTGATGAAAAAGCACCTCTAAAACACTAACTCTAATGATACAAAGCATTAGACTGCCTCTGCATATGATTCAGTTCTGCTCTCAGTGCATCTGTTGAAGTATGCCTTTAATGAAGCAAAACAAAATTTGGGAAAGTCTGGCTCAGATGAAGCAAAACAGACTTTGGGAAAGTCTGCCCCTGGTGAAGCAATCAAGCTTCTGGTCAAACTGCCTCTAACCTGTTGCCTCTAGAGATGAAGCAAACATCTAACTTTCTTGCATCTGATAAGATGCCTCTGGTGAAAGTCAACATTATGGCAAAAGTTAACGTTATGGCGAAAGGAAACATTATGGGAAAAGTAACCGCCAAGAAAAATCAAGGTAATGGGTAAGAGTCAACTCCCAGAAAAGTCAACGCTTGGAAAAAGTCAACATATATGGTAAAAAGTCAACTTCATAAAAAGTCAATATCTTTGGTAAAAGTCAACGCTCTAACATAGTCAATACTTCTACTTTTGGTTGTTGCCTGTAGTCTAGTAAACTTGCCTCTGGTTATTGCTTTTGGTCACTTAATTCTACCTCTGGTTGCTCCATGGCTCTGGTCAATTAATACTACTTCTGGTCATTGCCTATGGTCAAGCAATCGTGCCTCTGGTGTTCCTGCCTCTAGTCCACTAATCATGCCTCTAGTCAAGAAAACATGATTCTGGTGTTCCTGCCTATGGTCCAGTGATTGTGCTTCTGATTGCTCTTGCCTTTAGTCCAGTAATTGTGCCTCTAATGTTCCTGCCTTTGGTCCAATAATCATGCCTCTGGTTGCTCTTGCCTCTGGTCAAGAAAACATGATTCTGGTGTTCCTGCTTCTGGTCAAGAAACCATGCCTCTAGTGTTCATACTTCTGGATCCAGTACATTCTGTTTTATCTAAAATTGAATTCCAAAAACACTTAGAAAAATTCTAAGTTTCAGTTTTATGCTCAACGACTAGAATTGAACTCAACGAATATGTTTTTGAAGACAATGAAACACCATGTTGAAGGAAAACATACCATACTATAAAGGACACAAGACCATTCCTTGAAGGACATTCAACACCATACTTTGAAGGAAAAAGGCAATGCTGCAAAGGCGTCTATAAATACAACCCGATTCTGAATTCAAACGATACAACCGATCACTACAACTTACAACATTCTTTTAAAGTGAAACAATCTCAAATCAGCAAGCAAAAACACTAGTTAGAAAATTGTCAAATTTATCTAAGTGTTTGAGTAAGAAAAATCCGAGAGCTTATTCTATAAACATCCTCTAGTTAAAAAGAAAATTTTGAAACCCCAAAACAATCTTTTTTTAATCAAGCTTAGTAGTGGTTGATTGTGTTTCTCAACGACTTGACGACACTAAGTTGAAAGTTGAGAAGACTTATAAGAATTTGTAAACTCAGTCCGGTAGTGGCTGCCTTTTCCTCAACAACTTGATGGTACAAAGTTGGAGGTGAGAAGATTGAACACAATCATTGTGACTAACCAAGTGTTCAAGTGTAAGTTCTAAATCTAGTTGATTAAATCCTTCAAAGGAAGAGACTGGACGTAGTTACTAAGTTAGTAGTGAACCATGATAAAATTGCTGAGTCATTTATTTTATCATTTCAGTTTTATCACTTCAACTTTTTTAAGCCAATCAAAATATTTTCAAAAACTGTAAACAAAATTCAAATCTCCCTTTTCTTGTGTTTCTTGACCAACAAAGTTCATGTGTTCGTATAGCATGAGGTCTTAGGCCACATTATTGTCACCACTCACCAACATTCCTCAAAAGAAATAAATCAAAGATTTTATTAAGAAAAAAGTTAGACGTTCAAAAGAGGTAAATGATAAAATAAATTTTTTAAACTAGTCTTTCCTAAATAGATCCTTCAAATTTATTTTGGAAAATAATATTTTATTTAAAAGAAAGATAGAAACAAAAGTTTCAAATAATTTTTAAATAATAAAAAAGTGTTTTAAATGTATTAATTTTTCAACTGGATATTTCAAAAGTAATTAAATGAGACCTTTTCTAGGTGCACTTTTGATGTATTTAAGAATCTGGATTACAACATCCATATGTTCTTGGCAAGGAGAATTTAAGAACTGGCTTACCACACTGACAGTGAAGGAAATGTCAGGACGAGTAACTGTGAGATAGTTTAATTTTCCAACCAATCTTCTATGTCTTCCTGAATCTGCTAGAGGCTCCCCTTGATTAGGTAGGAGTTTGACATTTGGATCCATAGGAGTATCAACTGGCTTGGCATTTAATAGACCTTTTTCTTCAAGAATATTCATAGCATATTTATAATTGAAGAAAATCTAAAATAAGATTTGATTCAAATTTATAATTGAAGAAAATCTAATATAAGATTTGTTTCAAATTTATAATTGAAGAAAATCGAAAATAAGATTTGATTTAGATCTAAAATCTAATATTATTATTATCAGCTTTGTTAGAAGCAGACACTTAAATTTCCAATCTTTTGTATCCAACATGATAGTGGTTTAAATCCTTCTTCAATTTGGGGTTTTCAGGTTGTTGCGAGAAGACTTGGCTTGTAGGGTCAAGGTGGTTAGTTCCTCAAAAGTCTGGGTTTGTCAGGCTGTTTGGAAAGATTGGCTTTTAAGGTCAAGGTGGTTAGTTCCTCAAAAGTCTGGGAAAGGCTGTTTGGGAAGACTGGCTTGGAAGGTCAGGTGCTTTGTAACTCAAGGTATTTGAATTAGTGGATTAAAGCCTTCTTAATGAGGGGACTGGATGTAGCCAAGTTAGTGGTGAACTAGGATAAATCTATGTGCCCAATTATTTATGCTTTCATTGTTTGCTTCCTTTGAATCCGATTGCTTCTTATCTAAATAACTAATAAAAACCAACCAGACTTCATCAAATTAGCAAAAAGTTATCAACTTTGTAAAACACAGTTCAACCCCCCTTCTCGAGTTTGCACCTTCAATTGGCATCAGAGTTCGGTCTCAAGGAGATCAATTTACAGTGTTTAGGAAAAGATCCAAGGGTTCAACATGTCTGGATTCAGTGAATTAGCAAATGAAGAAATTGAGATATATTCTAACTTAACTCTATCTAATTTAATTACTGCCATAAATGATTTTTTAAATAAGAATCACAAATTGTCATTAAAACTGAAAACACTTAGGAAAGAAAATGCAAACCTAACTGAAAAAGTTAATGATTTAAAGAATCAAAGTGCTGAATTTAAAACAGAAAATGCAGCTCTGAAAATTGATATTATTGAACTTAAAATAGAAAATACAAATCCGAAAATTGTTGTTGCTGAACTTAAAGATAAAACCTTGAAAGATATCTGATGACTCTTCATCATATGCATAGTTTTCATTGTTTTTAGTATTATTTATCTTTTATTCATTAGTTAATTTAAGGAGTTATTTGATATATTTTGTTGATTTTACTTCTTTGATTTAATGAAATATTTATGTTCTTATTTTGTTGATTAAGTAGATATTTTTCGTAGTTTTGCGTTGTTTCTTTGTTTTAGTACAGTGCTGAATTTTGGTGAGAAATCAACATGACCTATGTGGAGTATTTCAGCCATATCTAGAGTTTTAGATGTCCAATTGAAGTCAAACCAAGTGCAAATGAAGGCTAGGATCCATATCTACAACTTTCATGAAGACACCAAAACTCAATTGGGACTCCAAATAGGAGAAAAATGCACTAAACGCCAGGCAGAAGATGCTGTGCGCTTGAAGCGCGCCCGAAGCGCATTTTGCGCTGACGCCATTGCCGTTGCGCGCCTGGAGCGCGCGACGCGCAGCTGAACATATAAACACACGTTTTATCACTTTTTAGGGATCTTTTTGACTATTTGAAAGCTGGGAGACCTGTGCCCTAGTAGAGAAACTCAAAGACGACCGTTTCTAACATCATTGGAGCAGTTTTATCAAGAATCATTCTTGTAATTCTTCTTTAATCCCTATCTTTTGTATCTCTGTCATGAGTAACTAAATCCTATTTGTTAGAGATGAGTGTAACAAGATGAAACCCTTATTTTTCTGATTTGATTTCTAGTTATATGAATGAGTTTATTGAATTATTTTTCTCATCTCTGTGCTTAATGCTTTTTATAGCTTGATCAACATTAAAATGTTCTACGATTCGTATTTTAAAACGGAAGTGGACTTTACGAATGCTTGAGAAGAGAAATTCATGAATTTGTAGTCTAGGGATAGATGCAGGTCATGAAACCAATTAAATTAGTTGCAAAGGCAATAGTTTAACAAGAGAGTTCCTGTACGGTAATGCTTAATTCTAATCTTAAATCCACTAAGGAATTAGGGGTTACTTTGGAATTAAAGGTTCTGTCACTAAGACATTAGGGCACGAATAATAAAGAGAATTCGGTAATAATTCAATAAAGGAATTCAATAATTAGAATTGAATTAGACACCAAGGTTGGATTCGAAGTGAAACTCATCCCTGACATTTTTCTCATTATAAAGGATCAATTTTATTACTGTTGTTAATTTTAAATATTACTTCAATCAATTTGGGAACTTTTTGTTCAATTTTAGTAATTAACTATAATTCGATAGTAAAACACAATCCTTGAGTTCGACACTCGGTACTACCGTTTTATTAGTACTTGCAACGATTTAGTACACTTGCTGAAACGCTATCAATATCCATGTAATTCTGATAAGCATGAAGAAGTATTCCAAGAATTTCTAGCTAATGGTATGGAAAGAAGAACGTATGCATCTATGATTTATGGTGTTAGTAGAAATGGTAAAAGAGGTCTAGGATTTGAAGAAACAGTAACTAGACCTAAACCAACTCACTCTAAATTATCTTGTCCCATGTTAAATACAAGGAAAGACAATAAACCTTTCAAGACTAACAAATCAGGACCCAGTCAGATTTGGGTACCAAAAGACAAAATTGTTTATGTTGTAGATGTTATAAGAAACCAAGTCGAAACACAAATCATGGCATCTGGTAAGTGGATGCTAGCAACTTATGAAGTGAAAAAGGTCTATGTCCCAAGACATGACTCTGGTGGAAGAAGGACTGGTCAACACAGTACCTATGAGAATCAGAACCAGCTAATGAATCATAACTATCAGAAAAAGAAGAACCATATGACGAACTAAAAGTATTAGAAAAATCTAGAGTATCAACAGAATCAAAACTAGCAGAGAAATCACACATAACAACATAACTAGAACTACCAGAAGACTTAGAATTACCATCAGTTCCAAAATTACCTGAGGAACCTGATACATTAGTAGAAACAAAAGTGTCGGATGAACAATCAAAATTAGGAGACTTATTTGAACACTCCAATGAAATTCATCAAGACTACAAACCTGGATGGGAATTCAAATCCCTTCATCTAGACCCTCTAATCATAGAATATGCAAATTCAGAATCTGAAAACCAGAAAAGAATAACTAAGAGGGTTTTCAGAGTGAAACTGAAATTGTTGACATAGAGGTTATATCTTTCTTTAAATTTAATTATTGTCTGATATTATGTTTACTGTGATAACAAGAAGCTTAATCTTAAAAATCAAAGAGATAAATATTTTGCAGGTTCAAAATAATTTAGAGGAACCAGGAGAATCACAAAATCTAAACATTTCAACAGAAATAGAATACAAGTTTGTTTCTTCAAAAACAAGCATAAACCACTAGAAACAAAATTGGTGTTTTCGCCTGTTTTGTTTCATTCTTAAATTATCTAATTTATATTATGTTATATGACAAACAGCTTGACCTTGAAAAGTCAAAGCAAGATGATGATAGTGTAGGTTTACTAGAACCAGAGGAAGCAGACGCAGACAAACCAAGAGAACCTGAAAAATCAGAGGATACAAGCAATTCAAAAGAAGATGAAAAATCTTTAGAGGATGAACCTGATCAAGTTAGGAATAGTCAAGATAAGTCAGAAGGAATAATTAGTGGATTAAAACCTTCTGAATGAGGGGACTGGATGTAGCCAAGTTAGTAGTAAACCAGGATAAATCTATGTGTCCAATTATTTATGCTTTCATTGTTTGGTGCCTCTAAACCGAATTGCTTTTTATCTAAGTAATTCATGAAAACCAACCACCTTTCATCAAATTAGCAAAAAGTTATCAACTTTATCAAACACAATTCAAACCCCCTTCTCATGTTTGCACCTTCAAAGAACCCCAAAGTTACAAAATGACACCTAAAGGCAAAACTTAGAGGCGAGAATCCAAGGCGCACGCATTTGTGTTCAGTAACATGATTCGCACATTAAACTACAATTCTTTACTCGAAATCTTGAGAGTTCCTAAATTTACAACACAACAATCATGCAATGATCTAACAAACAACATGCATGACATTTTAAAATCATTTGAGTGCAGTTTCAAATCAACTATATGCTAAAAGTTCCATTCCTCACACTCTAAGTTCTTCTAACCCGTAATGCCCCCAAAACAGTTTTTGACAAGAAGTAAAGAATTTCAGTGAATGTATTCCCAGAACCCTCATGCTAAAAGAAGTTAATATAACAGAACTTACCATTTTTCTAAGAAAGTTCCTCTTTGATTTGAGCTAGGTTGGGGTAGTTATCAACTCTCCTACCTCTCAATCTCTTCAGCCTTCTGTTATGACTCCAATTTCTTTGAGTTTTTCTTGGCTGTTCTTGACTTCACCTCAGCTAGATTTGGTTTATTGTTGATGGTTGATAGGTGAAACCTTGCATGTAATGAGTTAGAGCAAGTCTGATGGGGCTATGTGAACTATTGTTTTTGGAGATTTTGAAAAAGAGGGAGAAATGAAGGAGTTGAGGAAGACGATGAACTGTACAATTTGGGGATGTTCTCCCAGTTTTTCAGAAATGGAAAGGAAAGAATGAGATGATTGTTCCAGGCTTTTCCCAGGAAAGACTTAAGCGAGGGAAAAAAATGGCATTTCTCTATTTTGACTTGGATAGTTTCCTTATTGCCCTTTTTTTTTATCCTATTCCCATTTTAATAAATACATAATTTCCAAATTAATATGTTAATATTCTTAAAATCTTTATTTTAATAGATTTTAATTAAGTGGATTGTCACGTTTTTCACAAAAGGCTTGACACTCTTAACATAGTGATGAAAGTTATCCCATGTGTGTAAACTATTCAACGTGGGGCTTAAAAGTATTTTTAGAGTTTGAAAGCTAACCAAAGTGTGAAAGTTTTCCAATGTGGGATTCTAGAAATTTTCAATTCAGACACGCTCACACTTAAGTTCTAACAATCCCCCATCTATTATATATAATTAAAAGAGACTCCTGCCACCTCATGCTATTTTCTCCACGTCAGCGAACATTTGCCACCTCAGCTAAAAAGATGACGTGTACATCTTCCTAGAGAGTTGCCTGTTCACTTTCTAAATAGTTTTCCCCTCTCTCCTGACCAATCCGAATCTGCCCCAAAATCCGGTATCTATTATCAATATCAATCAGTACAATAAATTACCAATTCATGTGCCATAAGTTACCAATTTCAATACAATAAATATCAATTATTTGTCCTCCATTATTATTGATAACGGTATCTTTTCTCCTCTCTCCTGACCAATCCGAATCTGCCCCCAAAATCCAGTATCTATTATCAATATCAATCAATACAATAAATTACCAATTCATGTGCCATAAGTTACCAATTTCAATACAATAAATATCAATTATTTATCCTCCATTATTATTGATAACGGTTATTCCTCCATAAATATTTTCAAATTGAATATTATATAGTATCATAACTGAAAAAAAAATAATTTAATAAAATTTATAATATCTACGAAATCTATCACATGTCACTTATTAGATAACTAAAATTAATATTTAAATCAAATAGAGAGATATAATTTTGAATTAGGCCAACAATTTGTTTTTCTATTTTTTCTTATTATATCATTACTCATGTGGACTTAGAGAAAAATTTATATATTTTCTGAAGCACATTTTTTTTAAGGACAAAATCATGAAATCTTACTATTTTGATAAAATAATACGTTGGAGTGTATAAAAAGTAGACATTAAAAATAGTCAATATACAACTTTTGTATTTTTTTTATTATTGTGTCGTCACATATATTTACCAAAACAAATAACAATTAGTCAATCTAATAAAAAAATTTGTGTTTTGTTTCTCTTATTAGTTATCAATGCATATATTTACCATGAGCATTATTTCGAAATTTTTTTAATATGTGTAGGAAAAAATGTTACAATTTTAAAAATTCCTACATAACTTATATACTTTAATAAAAATAGAGTTTACAATTATCAATTATATAATTTATCTTTTAAATCATGGTTAATATTTTATGTCTATAGACCATAAAAAATCAGCTAAATGGTACAAATTTGATATTGTAAATAAAGTTCAAATCTAACTTGAAACGGTTGTAAAATTGTTAATTTTTTTTATGATTAAACTTTTACAAGATATTGTTCTTTTATCTTTTTTTTAGCAGTAAAAATACTCATTTAGTTACAAACTCTACAATATCTTTTATTGTATTTTTTTTATAACTTTAAAAATTTATAAGATTAATATTATATATATATATATATATATATATATATATATATATATATATATCACCTTATAAAAAAATTAAAATTAAACCCGCGCAAAGCGCGGGTCATATTCTAGTTTGAATTTAAAACAAAGGTTATTGAAGTAGCGTCAAATTCTTCTATATGATTGTGCATAAACAAATGCGTCTTTCCACTTGAACCTATGCATAGTAAGTAAGATTCAAATTCAACTAGAGTGACTCATACTTTTGAATTATATTTCTAACATCAAAACCACACACAACCTTTTCATTGAGTATATTTTTAAATGGCCCATGCATTAAAGGCTCTACACATCGATCTCAGTATAGTGAATGCTCTAGGAATTCTGCCTCAAAATTCCATAGGAAGCGGCTATCCCACTTCCATATTCATATAGAGTATAGATCTCATTAAGAGTTTATATTACCTCATGATTTAATCGCTTCAGAAATCATGCTTCTTCAATTTATAATAACATGTTTATCTCATTTCACTTCACAACTTTTTAGTACCCATTGAACCTAATTTTCAGGATCTCTAGTGTTTTAGGTCGGGCTACCATCATGAGTGACTTTGTTCTAAAGGCAATAGCCCCATCCTTTAGGATGTGTATAGGATTTTCTCTCTAGCTAATCATTTCATCAAAGGATCAACTAAGTTTTCATTAGTGTGTACATGGTCTACTCTAACATATCTTTTTTATAGTAATTCTCTAACTATATTGTGCTTATGACATAGTTGTGTCTCTTACCATTGTAGTAAGGATTCTTAATTTTTGCAATAGATGTAGTACTATTGCAATGGATCAACACAGTTGGCATCAGTTTTTCCCACAAAGGGATCTCTAATAGTAAGCATCTCAACCATTGGACTGAGCTAATATATCTTGTTTATTTGATTTTCAAGATACATCACCTCCAACTATGCTAAATACATAACCATTGGTTGCTTTGGAGTCATCTGATAAATTGTTCCAATAAGAATCATTGTATCCAAGGTTCATAGTTTTTTTTAGGTATTTCATGACTCTCTCAATAGTGTGTTAATGTTCTAGACTAGGTCTACTAGTAAACCTGCACAGTAGTCTTGCGGTGTAGGCAAATATGAACCTCATACAATCAGTGGCACACCCTAGGCTGCCAATGATGATCTCATATTCAATGTTTAACACATTCAACAGTGTTCTTGAAGAGTTTGACACTTGGATCACATGGTGCGCAAACAAGTTTACAGTCACAATAACTGGTTTTCTTTAAGATCTTCTCAATATACTAACACTAATACTATTAATTATTAAATCACAATAAATATATATAAAATAATTATGCCATAGGAAATATATAAAAGTAAAGGAAATCAATCACAATATTACTAATATCTCAACATTATTATTTATAAAATAAATAACTTAAAATAGAAAATAGTTAGAAATAATTAAATTATAACTATGTGCACACTTAATATCAGTTAAATGCATAGGAAAATATCACATTAATTATTGACGCACATATACACGTAAAATCGCCTAAAATCTTATTCTTTAAAATATTATACTAAAATATTATTATTTTTAGAAAAATATATAAAATAATAAAACATAATAATTATTATTTATATTACTCATTTAGTCCAATATATATAAAACTAGAAGATCATAGGAAGCACCCGTATAACGAAAATTAATCACAAAATTTATCAATAAATATTCTAAAATAATTTTAAAATCATATTAATTAGTTAAAATCTTATTTTTTTAATAAAATAGTTTATTATAAAATTTGGGGTGTTACAATAGGGGAACAACTCCACTACTAGTACCAGTCATCGACATAGGCATGAGGGATGCGTCATTAACAACACGTGATTTAACAACTTTTTCTTACCGGCCGATCCCGATCCTCCCGCTCTCGATCCTCCTGCTCCTGACACTAATGCCTTCTCTCTCTCTCTCTCTCACTATATATATTTCTCGTAATTTATTAATTTCTTCATCATTTTCATCATTTTCTAATTCTAATATAAGACATCATCATCATCCTCTAATTCTAATATTTCTTCATCATTTTCTAATTCTTCTATTTCTTGTTCTTCAACTTCTTCCCCAATGTGTGACTCATGACAAAGTCAAGTAATAGTCTCATATCAAATTAAATGATCTATATTTGACATTTCATCCATCTGATATGCAACTTTTTCGTCCTAGTCTGCTTCATCTTCTTCGATTCCACTCATTGGTTTTGTTTCGAATGCAGCACACCAACCTTGTTTGGTTCTGATTTTCGATGGATAATGAACATACTACACTTGTCTTACATTATGGGGCATGGCGAATGGATCAAATAGTAGATATATTTTGCTCAAACTAATGTGTACAATGTTGGATATCAAATTGATCTTAGCTACTTTGCTAGATGCATGGACCAAACCACTTACAGTAAAACAACACCATTGTTTTCACATAATCTAGAAATGTATAGTCAATTTCGTAAATCTGTTCAATTATGTCGTAGAAGTCTTTCGTTACACCACTATAAGACACACTCTTCATACACACTCCACTATTTATTGTTTCTTTTCCTCCAGTCCAAGATTCAGTATGACATATAGGTATGCCATTCTTTGAAGCTTCTACTCAGGCTCGTAGATAAGTGCCTCTAGTGGATGTTGATAGGAGTTAGTTCTTCGAGATGTACTTGTTGTTGAAACCATGATGGGAAATTTGGATGTATATCAACAAATTATTGTCTTGTAGTTAAAAATGCCCTAATTGATGACTATATATATATATATATATATTGTTTATTAAAATTAAAATACTACGCATGGTCAATATTAATTTCAATAAATTAATTAAAGATCAAAAGGGATTTAAAACGCACTTAATGTATGGTTTAACTTCAGTGTAGTTAATCAACACGTGAATATGTGTGGCATTAAATACTTTGTCACTTGGCCAAAAAATCAAAAAATCCCTACTAGCATCACGACCAGACAGGCAAAAGACTGATAAAGCATGTGGGTGACGTATGAAGGTGAATTAGGGCTTCTACTCTTTTATGATTTTTTTATGATCTTCTTTTTCATCCTTGAATATCTATTTATAGATAAAATTGGGGCTTCATTTTAGTCCTTGTTTAATTCTAAATTGTATCTTTATTCCTAGCTTGGTCAATAATGATCATATTCAAAAATAATTCTGAACAAGATGCTTTTTGATAATATGTTCTTTAGTCAATTCTTTATTTTTGAATCCAATCTGAGTAGTTCTTCTAAACTGATTGTGTACGTTTTTGTTCAGATTGAGTTTGTAAATTCTTCAGATTGATTCTGTTCGTATTTTGTTTAGAATGAGTTTGTAAATTCTTCAGATTGACAATGTTCATATTTTGTTCAGATTGAGTTTGTAAATTCTTTAAATAGATGTTGTTTGTATTTTGTTAAGATCGTTTTCACAAATTCTTCAGGTGAAACTTCCGTTATATTGCTTGCTTTGATCTGGGAGGGAACATAGTGTTGGAGCGGTTCTTGAACTTTCACAAGAAGGAATATGAGTAAGTCCAATTCAATATTTTGTTCTTTGTCAAAATCTAAATCATATCTTTGCAAATAATAAATGTACCTTCTTGTGAGTGTTTCTTCTTGTAATCAATTCTTGATCATATCTTCTTGTAAATAATTCATATGTTCTTGTGATAAATGTTGATCAAATCTTCTTGTAAATAATTCATATCTTCTTGTAGATAAATCTTGATCAAATCTTCGTGTAAATAATTCATATCTTCTTGTGGTAAATATGGATCAAATCTTCTTGTAAATAATTCATATCTTCTTCTGATAAATATTGATCAAATCTTCTTCAAATCTTGACCATATCTTATTTTCAACTTGGTCAAAGATTTTCTTCAATTATAAATCTAAATCAGATCTTATTTTAGATTGTCTTCAAAAACATGAGTCTTCTTTCATACCCTACGAAGTTAAATATATTGTTCTCATAAAATACTTTTGTTAACATCAAAACTCTAAGTATAAAACCAACTTGGTTCCAACAATCTCCCCCTTTTTGATGATGACAAAATTGTATTTTTTATAACAACTTTTCTTTTAAATACTTTGAATCCCCCTTACTTAAGGCTCCCCCTAAGTCTAAGTATTTTTTTCTCCCCACATTATTAAACATCTTTCTCCCCCGTTTGTCATCAGACAAAAAGACTTAAAAGTGAAACTTGGTTTTTTTTTTTAATTTTCCCTTTTTTTAATAGAATGAAAATAACATAAACATAAAACATAAAATTTATCCGAAGTATGAAACTAAACTACTCTAAGGTTGGCACTAAATCAGTTAGATAAAAGATGCACCGAGAGATGCTCCATGAAATAAAAAAAACCACCAGGGAATACTTTCTCCAACTTAAATAAAATCATCAGAATGTCATTTTTCATCTTGATGAGATCTTCATCTATGAGCGTTTGAGAACACAAATTTTTTAAATATTGATTCACTTCAATAAGTGGGTTCAATGCATGTGTCAGTAAAGTACTAAAAGCAATAGTACATCCCATGCATCCTCCAATTTTCTACATCGGCACATCTTTCCAAATTAGAACAATAACCATCAGGAATCTTCAACTTTTTGATCCAACAATAAACGAATTTGGCTTCTTCCGCATATAAAGTGTAATTGGCATGGGGTTTTAGAGTCTTCCCTTGTGCTCCACCAACAACAAACGGATTTGGCTTCTTCATCGCAGTGTTAAATATGTTGTCAAAGAAATTTCTCTCGATATGCATAACATCGAGATGATGGCTCAGAAGATTATCTTTCCAATATGGTAGATCCCAAAAAATACATCTTTTAGTCCAATTGTGCCATTGTCTTGTAACCTTGTGGTTTACAAGACACACCATCAACAATTTATACATTTGACATATCTTTTACTTTATTACAAACTTGTTCCGATGTCAATTTAAATGGTGGTCCTAGATTTTCTGTAAAGCCCTTGCTAAATGCAGCTTTATTCCTTCTAAATGTGTGATCAACAAGTAATAACCTACGATGCGGGTCAAACCACGAGGTCTTCCCGCCTAATTTTATTGTAAATCACTACGCCAAAAATGACATTTTATAGCGTGCCTTTTATAGCGCTTATTAAATACAAGCACTGTTGTATAATATTTTAAAATTAACGGAGGATACAATAGCGCTTTTTTGACAAGCGTTGTGGCAAAAGCACTGTTGTAGGGTCATATAGGGTCACATAGCACTTGCGCATAATGTTTACAACCCTTTTACAGTGCTTTTCAAAAAAGCTCTGTAAATTGAAGCGCTCTTACATAATTTTTACAGCGCTTTTAGAGCGCTTTGTATACAAGCTCTGTAAAACATAGTGCTCCCACCTTATGTTACATAGCTTTTAAAGCGCTTTTTGTAAAAGCGCTGTAAATTACATGCATTTTCACATAATTAAATGACCTATTAGAGCTCTTTTTATACAAGCGCTGTAAAAGGCTTACGCTTTCACATAATTAAAGGACCTATTAGAGCGCTTTTTATACAAGCGCAGTAAAATCATTCACTTTAAATAAATAAAAACAAATTTAAAACAAATTTACTACGTTGTCCTAACCCTACAAACCCTCATCTCCTCTACTCTGCGAACCCTCCTCTCCTCTACTCTGCGAACCCTCCTCTCCTCTACTGTGCGCCCATCTACTGCTCCTCGTTTAAAACAAATTGGATAAGTTGTCTCAGGTACTGTATTTATTAATTTGTTGTTGTCGCTAAAACTGTTAATTGTTACATAATAAATCATATAAAATCTATTATTTTTTAAAATTTGTTGATCTGTTCTGTTTTGAAATCAGACTTGGACCTTGGTTTCCATTTTCCAATATTAGATATGTGTACTATAGATTGGTATAATGTTATCAGTAGCTTATTATTTGTGTAACTGCATTTATATAGGACATATAAAATGAACCGGAAATGGATGTCTGCCAATCGATTGTCAAAAGAGTATGAAAATGAAGGGAAGGAGTTTGTTGAGTTTGCAGTGAAGAATGCAAAAGATCCAAATCGAATTGTTTGTCCTTGTTTAAAATGTTGTTTTGGAAAACGCATTAGAGCAGATGAATTGGAAGGACATTTAGTATGGCATGGAATTGATCAAAGCTATACATGTTGGATAAGACATGGTGAGAAAAAAAAAAGGAAACATTAATTTTGAGAATGGTTCGACATATGCTTCAACTGATTTCGACACAGATACATATGAACGGGACCGAGTTGAGGAGATTGCAAAAGCAGTTGAAGAAGATTTCGGGATTGTCCTAAAATGTTTGAGAGTTTGTTGAGTGATGCAGAGAAACCATTATATAATGGTTGTACTAAATTCACAAGACTGTCGGCGATATTAAAGTTGTACAACTTAAAAGCGAGTTTTGGATGGTCTGATAAAAGCTTCACAGATTTATTAACACTCTTAAAAGATATGTTGCCAGATGATAATGAACTTCCCAGTCTAACCTACGAGGCTAAACGAATTTTGTGCTCTATTGGCATGAGTTACGAAAGGATTCATGCGTGTCCTAACGATTGCATTTTATTTCAAAACGAATATGAATTACTAAAGGCGTGTCCGAAATGCAATGACTCTCGATATAAGAAGAAAGAATCTACTCCAACAAAAGTCATGTGGTATTTTCCTATAATACCAAGATTTAGGCGCATCTATCGCAGTGAAGAAGATTCAAAACACTTGACATGGCATGCAGATGAAAGAACTAAAGATGGAAAGTTTCGACACCCTGCAGATTCTCCCCAATCGGCAAAAATTGATCACGAGTATCCTGAATACGGGAGAGAGTCAAGAAATCTACGACTTGCACTTTCTACTGATGGAATAAATCCACATGGTCTTCAAAGCATCTCACACAGCACGTGGTCTGTGATTTTGTTGATTTATAACCTACCTCCATGGTTATGTATGAAGCGTAAGTTTATGATGTTGTGTCTGTTAATTTCTGGACCCAAACAACCGGGGAATGATATCGACGTATACTTGATTCCTTTAATTGAAGATTTAAAAATTATGTGGGAGACATGTGTGGAAGTTTATGATGGGTATAAGAAAGAATGTTTCAATTTGAGGGCTATGTTATTCGGCACAATTAATGATTTTCCAGCATATGGTAATTTATCAGGATATAGCATTAAAGGTCAGTGTGCATGTCCTATATGTGAAGAGAGTTAATCGAAGAAAATCTAAAATAAGAATTGATTCAAGTTTATAATTGAAGAAAAACTAAAATAAAATTTGATTCAAATTTATAATTGATGAAAATCTAAAATAAAATTTGATTCATATTTATCATCTAACTTCTTTGACCAAGTAGAAAAGAAGTTATGGTCAAGATTTGAAGAAGAAGATTTGATCAAGATTTGAAGAAGATTTATCTACAACAAAATATGAACATAATCAATCTGAAGAACTTACAAACTCAATCTAAACAAAATAGGAACAGAATCAATCTAAAGAATTTACAAACTCAATCTGTACAAGATACAATTCAGAATTAAACAAGGACTAAATTGAAGCCCAAATTTTAACTATAAATAGATACTCAAGGCTGAAGAAGAAAATAATCGAAAATCAGAAAAGAGTAGAAGAACTCACAAGCTCAAAATTTCAAATTCATCTTGGAGTTCAAAGAGAGAAATACTTGTTCAAGTTAGAAATATTTTCTGAGTGTTTTTTCTTAGAGTGTGAGAGTTATTATTATTATTATTATTATTATCAATTTTCTTAGAAGCAACTACTCAAGTTCCAATCTTTTGTATCCAACCCGATAATGGTTTAGTTCCATCTTCAATCTAGGGTTGTCAAGTTGTTAGGAGAAGACTTGGCTTGTAGGGTCAAGGTGGTTAGTTCCTCAAAAGTTTGGGGTTGTCAGGATGTTTGGGAAAACTGACTTGGAGGGTTAGGTGTTTTGTAATTCAAGGAATTTCAATTAGTGGATTAAAGCCTTCTGAATGAAGGGACTGGATGTAGCCAAGTTAGTGGTGAACCAGGATAAATATATGTGTCAAATTATTTATGCTTTAATTGTTTGCTGATTCTGAATCCGATTGCTTCTTATCCAAGTAATTCATAAAAACCAACCAACCTTCATCAAATTAGCAAAAAGTTATCAACTTTGGCAAACACAATTCAACCCCCATTCTCGTGTTTGCACCTTCACTTCTCACCTTCATCATTATCTGAATCTGGATCACCCTCTGATTGGTTTACTTATGTCCAACAATGTAATCCTCCCGACCCCATCTGATCTTTCTCCAAAAGCTCTTCCACGCATGCAACACTAATAAATTCAGGTCCAAAGATCAACCACCACTCAACCTTTTGACTCTAACCAAATACCATCAAAACCTTTTGTTTCCAAAGACAAAACACCTAAACCATCGTCTACCAAACCTTCAAGAAGGTCCATGCACATCCTTTCTAGTATTGGTGCAAAGAAAATTCAAAATGTCGAACCACTCTTTCAGACTTGTTATAAAGCAAAACCAAAATTGTTGGCTCAAAACCCTCTCAATCAAAGCCTCATCCTTCTGACCTATCTATAAAAGTTACCAAATATGTTCCTTAGAAAGCCAAAAACATTGACCAAAGGTAATATGTGGCCACACCCAAAACCAAACATCCAACCTTTCTGCCATCTCAACAAGATGATGAAAATTTTGAAAACAATTGGAAATTGCATCCAATTTCCTCTTGAAAATCCATTTTATATTAAGAATGTACTTATTTTTTCATACCAAACTCTTGGAGCTTTTTTTAGACGATAAAGTGCTTTTGTTAGTTTGAAAACGTGAGTTGGTTTCAATTCATCTACAAATCCAGGAGGTTGTTTAACAAAAACTTCTTCATTTAAAAAAACCATTTAGAAATCCACTTTTAACATCCATTTGTAATTTTTTTTATGCATTTATGAGTAGCATATGCAAGAAGAATTCTTATTGCTTCATACCTTGCCACAAGAGCAAAGGTTTCATCATAATCAATACCTTCTTTCTGATTATATCCATGAACAACAAGTCTTGGTTATTCATAATTACCTTACCATTTTCATCTAATTTGTTTCTTAAAATCCATTTGGTTCCAATGACAACTTTGTCTTGAGTTATAGGTACCAAGTTTCAAACTTTGTTCTTTTCAAATTTAGAGAGTTCCTCTTTCATAGCTTCAATCCGGGATTCATCGATGATAGCTTCATTTATTGATTTTGGCTCAACTTGTGACATCAAAGCCATGTTGTTTATGAATGATGACCTGGTTCTCACACTATCAGACATACTTCCAATGATTTGATTTTGGGAATGATCAGTGACTGTTCTCCCGCTTCTTGGAGCTAGTGGAATTGGAACATTCTAATCAGGTTTATTTTAATTATTTTCTACTATCTGTTCAGATGTGATGATTATGGTTCTTCATCATCATCCTTACTTTGAGATGTTAGTTCATATAAATCATAGATAATGTGCATGCTAATTTCAATAGTGTGAGATTTTAAATTGTAAACTCTATATCCTTTAGACATATCTGATTATCTCAAAAAGATAGCTCTGTCTGATTTTGGATCAAACTATCTCATGTTATCCTTATTGTTTTGAATATAGAAAACATAACCAAAAAGGTGAAAATAAGAGATGTTATCCTTATTATTTAAAAAGTTTCTAATTGAAACATGATTTAAAATATAGCAAGACGTGTTTAGAGCTTCAACCTAAAAGTATTTGTCAACTTTTGATTCATCTAGTATAGTTCTTGCCATTTATTGAGTCAACTTTTGAGTCACTCATCAAATACACATAAGATAACAAGATGTATCAAAATCTCTCAATCATTTAATCATTAAAGTTTGTTATCATTGAAACTTCATAAGATATTTTGGCTCAACATTTTCTTGTCAAACTAATTAGTCCACTAGATAGAGGAGATTGAGAAGATGAGTTTTTATTTTAAGTGTTTTTTGTTTAAAGTATTAGATCTTGGACATGCATGAGTAAGAACTGAGATAGTGTTTTTGTTTCTTTTCTCCATTTTTGAAGAAAAGAAAGAAGTTGAAGAAGAAAGAAATGAATGAGGAGGACCAATAGAAAATGAATGGTTATCTTGGTGATTTTTGTGGTTTCGGCCACTATATAAAATTTATAGGATATTTTTTTATTAAATTAATTAACTCAATTGATACTTCTCAAACCTACCACCATTTTATTTACCATTCATCTATGTTTCTCATTACTATGTCACATCTCCTATTATGTTAGGTCTAATTTCTTTATGTTATGTTAGGTTTAATCTCCTTACCTATGTCATTTTATGTCCTCCACTTAGTCAACCACTTAATATCAGTGTAAAATTCGTCTCAAGATGATTTTACTTATGTCGAAAAGTTTCATGTTAAATAGTATCGGTAATAATTTTTAATAACTAAATAATCATTCTTTTCGATTAATTATACTCCCACTAAGAAAATTATTTAACCTTTTTCAATTCATCAGAAATAATGATAGGAACTCTCAATTTTTATTAAACTATGAGTTCGTTTGAAAATTAAACGACGAATAATTTTTACTGACTATTCCAAAAATAATAAAATTTATTTCCGTTCATTTAGAAAATAATATTATTTTAAATATTTAAAATTAAATAATTTAGACAATGTCAAATATAATTGATTTTAAAAATAATACTACGATAGTTATGAAAACTATAGGTCTTATTTTTTCAAAATGGATAAAGATGCGCTAAAAGTTTTGCTATACTATTGGGTTATTACAAAATGCTTCATAATAATCATCTTTTTGTTTCAAAAATAACACCTTGTGAATCTTGAAAAACAATAAAAATAAAATAAAAGTCATATTTCATTCCTCCTAGACTTAAAGTTTTGACGAGGCCAAAAAATTCAATGTGAAGTAATTCAAGTTTTTGGATTGAAATTATATCTTTTGAATAGAAGCTACTCTCGATTTCTTTTTCTTTAGCACAAGTTTTACACTCTTTATCTTTTTCAATGGACATAAAGCAAGACTTAACAGGTAATTCTTCCAAATATAAAACATAAAGGTTTTTCTTTCTTAAACCAGAAGAAAAAAAAAAGTTTTACCAGAAGATGTTTGTGTAACCTCGCATATGTTGAGTTTAAAAATAACTTCAAAACCAATATTACATAATTGACTTATGCTTAGCAAGTTATGTTTTAAACCTTCAAAGTATTGAACATCTTTAATTTTTGCAAAATCATTTTTGCCTATGATACATTTTCCTTTAATCTAAGCTTGATCATTATTTTCCAATGTCACCAATCCTCCATCTTTCTTAACAAATGAAAGGAAATATTGTCTATCTCCTGTCATATGTCTTGAACAACTATTGTCTAAGTACCATGGCTTTCTCTTGAAATTTTGAAAATCAACCTGCATTAGAAGTTAGCGAGTTCTTAGGTATCCATATTGACTTGGGTCATAAAGGGTTAGTCTTTTCAAAAGATCTTCTTTTAATATAGCAGTTTATTTCAAAATAGCCAACTTTGGAGCAGCAAGAACATTTTTTTTGTTCTTGAAGAACGTTTTGGTATATAACAAGAACGTTATTCTTTCTTAAGAGAACGTTCTTATGATAGAAAGCTGGATCAATATTTTTTACTTGCTTCATTTAAAGTTTTTTGCTGCTCATACATTTTGAAATGAAGGTCCTACAATCTTTGAATGAAGTTTATGAATTCCACATTCATGACTTGTAGTTTCTCTTTCTCTTCCTTTTCTTCTTGAAGTTGTTCTTTTATAAAACCACATTTTTTAGAAAGTGTTTGAATCATTTAAAAGATTTTCTTTGCAATGTCACATTCGTCAACTCTTTCACTTTCTTTCCTACTTAAAGTACCAGATAAAAATAATTGAGTTTTAGAGTTTAGGAGTACCTTAGCTTTCTCATGTTTTGTCCATTCTACTTTAGGCTTTTCATTTGAGATTAGATCATTTTGATTTACTCTTGGCAAAAAAATTCGTCAATAATTATGCGCCGCAATCCAATATCTTGAGATCTAAGGAACAACTGCATCTTTCCTTTCTAGAAATAATAATTTGATCCATCAAAATAGGGTGGTCTATTTGATGATCCCCTTCAACAATATACTTGACTTTTGACATTGCTTCTTCTAGCTAAATCTTTTCCTCTAACACTTGTTAAGTTGTCAACCTTAAAGACAGAGCTTTGATGCCAATTGAAGTAGCAATAAAGTCAGTAGAACGAGAGGGGGTTGAATTGCTACCCCTTTTTAATAACTAGAATGCTATAGATGAGTTAAGTTTAGAAATAAAGTAAATCCATGCAATAACAAGTAAAATGTGATATATGAATGAAAGATAATTAAAAGGGAAGGGATAAGAAGATCACACAAGAGACGTATATTGGTTCACCCAACCCGAGTTACGTCCAGTTCTCACAAATTGTGATATTTTCACTAATGTGCTCAACACAAAACGTTCTGTCTTTGCACTTTCTTTCTTGATCAAACCTTAATCAATTACAACCTTCATTTTTTAATTAAGAAAAGATTTTTACAATTATCTTTCAATCCAAAAAATAATTTTTACAACCACTTTTCAAACCAAAAAGGATTTTTCAATCACTTTTCAAACCAGAAAGAATTTTTATATGCATTGACACTCAATCTAACATAAAAGAAAGACTTGTGTTACAAATAATGTGGATAATAAAAAAAAGTGTGTGAGATCTAATGATTTTCAACCCTTTGTTTGAGATTAACTGAAAGTAAAATCTTAATAAGAATGATCCACTAATATAGTGAAGAGAGCTTGAAATTTTGCTTAAAAGAAGTGTTTCAGAACTCGTGCTTAAATAAACAATTGTAGATGTTGAGAGAACAATTATAGACGATTACCAATTGAACTCTTATTTTCATCTTCTAATTGATCTTCAATTTATAGATATTGAGAGGATTTGAATAATCAGTTTAGACTAGTTTAGACTAAATATAGCCATTGGTCAATTTTGCCAAGTGCCAATTTTCTTTCATTGAATTAATCTCTTGATTGCATTGTTGTCTAGAACGTTCTTGTTTAAACCAGAACGTTCAACGTTGAATCTTGAAGAAAATTTGAGCAAGAGTAATGAGATGATATGTCATTATGATCGTTGGAATAGTAGTGATTTAGAAGCATGCGCAGTTGTCAAATTAATAATATCAATTCAGTTTTCTTGAGTGCTTTTTGTACTTGCTTCCATGTCATCAATCTAAAGGTTAATCTTCACAACATTCTTCATGTTTGTTTTTGGGTGCCCCAAATGCAAATTTTGTCATTCTTGGACATTATTTTATCTTCTCAAAGTGGTCCAATTTGTCTCATGTCTTTTAATAAGACAAGTGATTAAACTATTCTTGTTTATTTGAAAATGATCATGTGATCTTTGCATGGACGTGCAAGCTTCAAATATCATGAATTAACTTGTTTGATTTGTTGTCTTAATAATACATTAAAAAATACAAGTTAATAGATAATAAGATCATAATCATAATTAACAAATATAGTTAAATGTTTGATTATTTTCAAAATATTAATTAGAGATTTTGCCTCAACAAAATCATAATCTAGATATCCAGCTGAAATTGTATTTGTAAGTACAAATAATCATTGATTAATATACCTTACATCTAACCTAACTATGACTTACAACACTTTTCAAAAATGATTTTTAAAATATTTTTATCTTTTTATTATAATATTTTAAAAGTGGATTGTAAAAATAAAGCTTGTAATAAAAAATTGATTTAAATAATTTATTGTAAAAAATTATTTGAAGTATTTCACATTTTTGTTACAATTTTTATTTTATAATAAAATTTCAATAAATATTTAAAATAAAAAGCTATTTTGATTTCCTTCTCATAAAAATAATTTTCAAAAAATTTCTTTCTAAAAAAATAATTTTATTAAAGTTAATTATACTTCTAATTTTTTTAATACAGGATAAATATGATTTTAGTCCGTATAGTTTTTTTATTTAATCTCTATCATTTCAAATTTTTTCACTTTTAGTTTTTATTGAAATATATCATTCTATAGTTTTTATTGAAATATATCATTCTATAAATGCTGAGATGTCATGTTACACGGCAACATATTACATACGTGGATTTTTCGTAATAATATTTTTTTTAATCATCACAAAAAATACCATTAATAAAGAAAAAACTAAGAACCTTTGATCTCTAACCCAGAACTTCAACCCAAACCCACAAACCTTCAAATCAAATCCTAGAACCTTCAAAGTTCAAACCCAAATCTTAAATACTGCTGTCCCTTCATTTGCTAGCAGCTTGTTTCTCTTGCTCCACTACCTTCAACACCTTAACCACTACGTTAGAGAACTTTCTTCTTTAGCTAAATTATTACAACACCACCAATATTGTTAAAGCATTCCTTTTTTTTTCATTGTTGTCATGTGTCCTGTTTCTGTTTGAACTCATGTTTATAGTTCTATAAAATTATTACTTTTTAAATTAGTCTTTAAAAATATTTAATTCATTTTTAGTCTCTATTGATTTTATAGAAAAAATTTTGAGGGGCTAAAAAATCAATTTTTTACAAAAACTTAGAGAATAAAGTGAAAAAAAAAATTGGAACTAAAAAATTGAGAATTTTAATATGGATTAAAAATAATTTTTTTTAATTTTCTAGAAACTAAAAATTAAATTAACTCTTAATGATTGTACTAAAAATTGTTGACTTACGTATTAAAAAAATCTCATATCCACAAAAAAGGTTGACTCTCCTTGCCATCATCATTTTTTGTTGAACAGGGATTAAAATTAGATTTTTCTTATATTACAAGGATTAAAAATACTATTTACCATTTTTATTATATTAAAATTTTATAATAATGAATATTTAAGTTATTAAAGGTCAAATTTCTTTTTTAATCTGCAACAAATGAGTTCGAAATAGATTTGATTATTTTTAATAAGTTTCATAAAAATTATTTTAAAAGGCTTCATTATATAATTGGTTCTTGTAATTATGCGCTTATTTTGTTTTAAAACTCTATAAGTATTTTTGTTTGATTTTGTTCCTCGCAAATATTTTTGTTTTATTTTTATTC